>JAOTRA010000035.1:14904827-14927627 GCA_026260255.1 Pseudolaguvia tuberculata | reverse complement strand
ATATATAAGTATTTCTCTCTCTCTCTCATGACTATAAATGGAGGGGTTTTATTGTGTTGCTGCACCATATGGTATACACACATTGTATTGAGAACTGTCATCTCCTTCTTTTTCAGAGAAAATTCTGTTAAACCGCCCAAGTGGCAGACTATTCTTTACTGACTAAAGTGGTTTGTATTTTCAGCCTTTCCCTCTCTCTTTTTTTTTTTTTTTTTTTTTTTTTTTTTGTGCCCGCAAAAATAATGATCGGCTTTTTTAGCAGCCGAAAAGTGCGCAGGCCTCTTGCCCGAGAATCAAACCCAGGAGCAGGTGTGTAAATAACTTGCTTTGTTTCAAGAAATTTGAATAATTGAGAATTAATTAAGTAATAATTAATTTGCAGCCTTATTACAATCTTAATTCTGCTTCTCTCAAAATTCATTGTTTCTCTCAAATTAGTTTCTCTCTGGCTTTTCTCTTTTTCTCTTTCTTTCTCTCAAAATGTATTGTTTCTCAAGCTCTCTCTCTTGAGACTTTTTCTTTGGCATACCATGTCTTAAATAGTAACCGTGTAGGACAGTTTGGAAATAATCAATGTCCTTGGCATCCTCATAGGGCCTGGAAAGTGTGTGTGTGTGTCTGTATTTTTGTCTGTTTGTGTGTGCGATATACCATCTGAAGGGGTTAATTATAACATTCTACCTGTTCGTTCTAGTCATGTCACGTTTTTTTTATTGTACAAGCAGTCATTCTGGTTAGCATGGATGAAAGAAAAATCGAATGTCCAAATGTGAGTCAAATCTCCAACCTCATACGTATTAGATGAAATCAAATGCAATCCTCACTATGCCACGGATCGTTTCTCTGTGCTTCAAATTAAAGAAACGCCAACCGTTTTGTATGGGTAAGAAAATAGTGTGGACTAAAGCACATATGTCAAAGTCAATGAATAAATTATCTCGGGGCCCCGGGATGATAATTAACTACTACTGAAACCGGCTGGTTTTGCATGCACCAACACTACATTCCCCACAATGCAACGGTAGCTCATTGTTACGATACACTCCCTACACCTTCAATGTCAGAACCCACCGTCGCTCTTTGATCGGGGATGCAATCTAACATCCGGGAGATGGTGCGCTATTTAAGGAGGCGCACCATTTTAATAATGGTGCGGATTATTGTTTGTTTGCTGTTTCATGTACGCGATCTATAGTTCCTTATGGACTGTTTCCCAAGTCTGCTGCACCGTTCTAAGTCTAATGGATCCCGAAGTCTGTCTGAGTTTATCGTCTGGTTTTTAGTTTAGGTTTAAACTTTTAGTTTACTCGCCAGTGTGCTCTGTTCTTTGTCTTGTGTTTACTTCATTAAATAAAGTGCATGTTCGCATATGGGATTCGAACTCTCATTCTAACGCAATCTCCGCACAGATAGACCCTCAGTCAGGGAATCAAACCCAAGACCTTCTTGTACGCCACCGCCGCCCACTAAAGAGAAATTTTATAATATTTTATTTATTTTTCAGTTGAATGGACTCAGGGAAAATCATGTGCAATCATTTCAATATGTTTTAATAAACAATGAACCAGTCCGGCCCTCGGCTTGTTTTTTTGGTCCTGGTCCTCGGTGATATTTCACATCGACACCCCTGGACTAAAGCCAAGGTAGACACAGCCAAAAACACTCCAAAAATCTCCATTAATTGGGGCTTGAGACAAATTAGGAAAAGAAATAGAAAAAGAGATGAACGTAAACTTATAGAATAGATGTATCGAAAGCTCTGATGAGACATAATCGGCAGAATTCAGAAGGCTTAATGGTCGATAATCGATTAACCATGTACTATAATCTATATCTCTACTTGGCAAAATAAGAGTCAATACCTTCACTATGGCTATGATTCACACCACACCTTACAACACCTGATACAAGTTTATCTACTATTGTTTAGCAGGAAGTGACAGAAGTGTGAGAAATTATGTGAATATTAATCATACTGTGTAAAAATATTGATAGCTATCTATTGCAACCCACACACACACACACACACACACACACAAGGTTTTTTTTAATATGACACAATACACATTTAATACAGGTCAGTATGTTTACTAATCAATGACGCTTGTGAAGCAAATACTTTGACGAATACAATTGACTTGATTTTTTTTTAATCTGTTTTGCTACATACAGTTGCGATTTAATAGTAGACACACACTCTTAATGTGACTCTGAGCTGTCTGGATATCATTCTGAAGGAATGACATCTGGTTTCTCTGCTCAAGAAAGCATGTGAACAGACCTGTCTGAAATTTCCAATGAATATTTGAATGATTCAGCAGAGAACTGGCTAAAAATAAAACTACTTAGAATAAACTGAACTTGCCATGTTTGAGGAAGAGGAAGGATGCCATCCCTTCACGTTTGGGGATGTAAACCATATGCTTTAGGGGTGTTTTTTGTTTCTAAAGGACCGTGGATAAGTAGATACGTATTCCAGCATTAACCCAATAACCAATACTGATTTATGAATTTGAACACACTGTCAAAGCAAAGGGACTGGCACAGTAAGGTCCTGGAGTGGCCTAGCCAGTTCCCAGTTAGAAAATCTGTGGAGGGAGCCAAAACGTATGCCTTGAAAGCATAATGACTTGGAGAGGATCTGTAAAGTGCAGCTGGACAAAATCCTTTCTTCCTCTGTGATTGACGATTAGTTTTTGCCACTAAGTACTAAATGCAATTCCAATAAAGACTTTTTTAAATGTGTTTTACTGGATGTATTGCTCATTCACATGTCACTATTAAAATTGAAAATTATTTTCTTTGTTGGTGGGCCTCAAATAATTTTCCTCTTTGCTGTATGTTTGGTACTTCACCTTGACCAATACCCAGATCTAGTAATTAAATTGAAAAAACTCATTTCCAATGAAACAAATGTGAATGTATTGACACAATTTTTGTTTCCCCATCTCTCAGCATCATCCTGCCGACCCCTACGACCTCTCCGCTGACGAAGGACCCGCTGGAAAGGATGGCGCTAAGACCTACAGGTACCGCGTCTCAGACGTTAGCATGCCTGCTGTGTGTGCGTATGTTTCTAAAAGCTTCTAACCTTCTAAAGGCAGGATGGAAATAGTGTCTTAGTGCATTGTCCACTTGCTCTGCAGCAATGCATGGCTCCCAACAAGAACTTGCGCGCGCGCGCACACACACACACGCCCTCGTGTACATTTAAGGATTTGTAGACTGTGTGTTAAATGTATCTCCAAACATTTGTGTTGTGGCTTCATGTAGTGCAAGTAGTGACTAAGCATCGTTGGCTGCATGTGCCAGCATGGCTTTGCCAGTTTCGAACAGTATAAACACACACACACACACACACAACAGCACAGTTACTCGCCACCACTCACTCAGTCACTCCTCTTCCTCTTCATCTGTCTGCGCTTGTACGTCTTGCCTTTCCTTCTCATCTTTCCGGTTTGTCGGCAGAGTCTACAGTTTCCTGCTGTTGTTTTTCTTCACTGATCTCATCCTTCTCTCTCTCTCTCTCTCTCTCCTCCCACCCCACTACTATTCTACTTGCTTCTTCCTCACATGTTCTCTTCCTTTATTTATTCATTTATTCACCCATGACCCCCACCATATCTTTGCCCAACCTTCCCTTCTATCCACCTCTTCTTGCACCTATGGTTTCTCTTTGGCTCATCTTTCTACTGTCTTTCTCTCCCCTCCATCCTCCTCTTTCCCTCCCCGTGGTGTGTGTATGCGTGTGTGTGTGCATGTCTGTAGGTGCCGGATGTGCGGCCTGACGTTCTGCAATAAGTCAGACATGCAGCTGCATTCCAAGTCGCATACGGAGGTGAAGGCGCACCAGTGCCCGCACTGCTCCAAATCCTTCGCTAACTCCAGCTACCTGGCGCAGCACATCCGCATCCACAGCGGTGCTAAGCCCTACATCTGCTCCTACTGCCAGAAGGCATTCAGGCAGCTCAGTCACTTACAGCAGCACACACGGTACTGAAGGATGCACCGAGCGCCAGGATGTGGAGTGTTTGTTTGTTTGTTTGTTTGTGTGTGTATGTTCGCGAAAGAGAGCTAAAGATTACAGATTGAATGGTTAACCACTGAATTTATTCTAGTTAATGTATCCGAAATCAGCAGGATGAGTAGGGGCTTGGGTCTCGCACCGTTCCTGTCTTTTTATTTTTATTTATTTTTTATAACAAAAAGATAAAGCTTGTCCAAAGAACCATTCAAGTTTATAAGGACGATGTAAACACTTGTATATTGCACCATAGCAGGTTAGTATTGAACTCCTAACAGTTCAATGTTAAAGGTTATTAGAAGTTTTACCTCTAAAGAACATTTCAATATCCAAATTTTAGAACCTGCACTGTAGACAGCACTAACCTTAAGTATGGACGTTGGGACACCTGAGACAAGACAGAATGTATAAACCAACAAAGCTTTGAGTTTGAGCTGTTAGTCTGGCTAATTAAATATATTTGTGGAAAGCTTTTCTCTATATCTGCATGATTTCATTGTGCTGATTGAATTATCGGTTCGATCACGTGTAATGTTGAAGCAGGGATCGATTGTCTTTCTTTTTTTTCTAGGGCTGCATGATATTAGAGAAAAAAATCCTTGTAAATATTTCAATATGAAGTACTTTTTATCAGACGATTTGAATAGCTCCATTTGCAGAGAATTCACTATTTTATGATGTGGTGATTTTGTAAGGGAGGGAATCGAATTAAAATATAATACATATAATGTAATCGTAGATAAATACAGATAAATGTATACATGAAGTACAATTAATATTTACACAGTAACAGACCTGTTTGACTTTAATGCAGACTTGACGGTACGGCACACCCGATAGTGTGACTATTGCAGATGCATCTATTGTTGATGCTGAAACGATGTATCGTGCAGCTCTAGTTTCTTCCATAAAACACTGATTTTTTATTTTTTTTTGTGAACTATAGTTAAGATTATAGAACTATAATACAAAAGAGTATTTAGTCTTTTCAGTGACACACGGACACTTTTTGACTTATTTGTATCAACTTTCTGGAATTAGTCATGATTATGCTAGACTTGTACCTCATTGCTTTAAAAAAAACAATGTGAAAGGACAGGAGAATTAATTTTATTCAGGTTTTGCTCTGTCCTCGCTGTTCACTAAACTTTCGATAGCAGTATACAATGTAGCAGAAAATGGAACGTTTGGAATAAAGGTTTTGAATAAAAGAAGGAAAAAACCAGGATGAGAAACTAACACCGCATGCTGGACCCCTCCTTTTTTTTTTTTGAATGAGTGACTAAGAACCAGTTTGTCTGTTTGTTCAAACATGCCTCACTTTCTTACACTTCTGCATTTCTTTTGTTTTCTTCTCGATCACACCTTCCATTACTCCTCGAACCCGTCACTTTTCTCAGCTTCGTTCTATCGCCTGTAGATGTCTCGCTCTGACTCTCCACACCGCACACCGACACATCCATACAGAGCAGGAGCAGTTTAATAGAGGGCACAGAAAGGTTCTGGAAGAGTGCAGGTCTTGGCACATTTTTTTACATTACACCGAGACATTGATAGAGTTGGCCTTCCTGTTACCTTAGAACAAACATTTCCATCAGTCACTTAACCGCCAAGTCTAGAAGAAAGACATTATTTAATATTGAATGAAGTCAAAATGATGAATAGAACACCTGTTACCTATTTTGTGTAATAATATAATTATATCTATACAACATGGAAAGGTGAGCTGATGTAAATGCTGTTGTGGTTGTAGTTACTGGCCTGAATCAGGGTTTGTATATTTTTTAAAAACCTGGAAAAGAATTTTAGAATGTGTATATGGACATTTCATGAAACATCTTGTCATGAATATTTACCTTGCAAGTTCTGCATTTTTATGTATATGAACCCTGGCAACTTTAGCTTCATCACTAATTGTACCTGTCTTCTAGCTGTTTTTTTTTTTTTCTGCAATAGAAAGAATAACGAGAAAATAACACTGGTCTTGCCTGAGCACAGCATATTGCATTTACAGATGTTTATACAGTCTTTTTTTTTTTTTTTAATTTCTGTTCTAGCACAGCTGGCATCGGTCCTATTCGCTCACTCTTCTTCTCCCCCTCTGCTTTTTACTCCATACAGAAATCACACGGAATCCAAACCCCATAAGTGTCCGCACTGTTCAAAGTCGTTCGCCAACACCAGCTATTTGGCGCAACATGTGCGGATCCACACCGGTGTAAAACCCTACACCTGCTCTTATTGCCAGAAGAGCTTTAGGCAACTCAGCCACTTACAACAGCATCACAGGTAGCTCTCATCTACCTATCCAGCTACCTTCTTTATATTTACTATTTCTCTGTATGCGTGTTTAATATAGAAATTTCTTTTGTGCAGAATCCACACAGGAGACCGGCCGTATAAATGCAGTCATCCAGGCTGCGAGAAGGCCTTCACTCAACTGTCCAATCTTCAGGTATAAAGAACCAATGCCCTGATTTATCTTTATTAACCGTATTGTATGCTGTAAGTGTGTTTCAAAGCTCTCTGCTTACAGAAAATTGCTATCCAGAAATATCTTTTAAAGTTATTAATAACTTGTGCTTATGTTTTTACTGGGAATTAACAGAATGCTACAAGACACAAACTTTTTTCCTAATATTTTATTCCTGAACTGTTTATGGTATATACGGTTGTTGCTAATTAGCAGTTGCCTCCCGACTAAAAAGCATGGGGGGGTGGTTGGTTTATTAATTATCTGTTACCTACATGAACAGTATTTGGACAATTTTTAATGATCTGATCATCCATAATTTCTCAAATATTTCTTACAAATAACATCAAATGATCAGGACTTTTCATTAGTTTATTTATCCTGCATAAATACTGACCAAGACATTTTTGACATTATATATTTTGTGGGCAGAAATCAAGAAATGGTGTTTGTATTTAGCCTCAACAGCCTCGCTGTGTGCATGTACTTGAAAAATATCTTCTTCTTCTCCTTTCGGCTGTTCCCTTTTAGGCGTCGCCACAGTGGATCGCTCTTCTCCACACTACCCTGTCCTCTACATCTGCCTCTTTCACCCCAACTACCTACATATCTTCCTTCACCACATCTATCTATAAACCTCCTATTTGGTCTTCCTTATTTCCTCCTGCCCGACACCTCCATCCTCATCATTTGTCTACCAATATACTGTGCATTCTACTACCAATCCCTCCTCTGCACATGTCCGCACCATCTCAACCTAGCCTTGATCACCTTGTCTCCAAAACATCCTACATGCACCGTCCCTCTAATAACAACGTACACAAATCTTACAGAAAGAAACTTTTACAAATAATGATTCTTGTCGGAATGAGAGCAACTAGATCTTGTGTGGGGAAAAATGTTAATCTTTATGATAACTTATGGCATAAACACGGTCTATTCATAAGACAGAATTCCATCACATTAATTGGCTTAAATTTTACATTACAAAGTGTGGCAGATCGACATCAAGTTGAGATCTCACTTTTTATAATCATTTTATTTAACAGTCTCACAGACGGCAACACAACAAAGACAAGCCATACAAGTGCCATCACTGTAACCGTGGCTATACGGATTCGGCGAGCCTCGAAGTCCATCTATCGACCCATACCGTCAAACATGCAAAGCTGTACTCCTGCGGCCTATGCAATCGCACCTACACTTCGGTACGGCACTAGCTATGACTTAGAGCATACCTGCAAACACTCTTTAATTTCTTGTTAATCATCTGTTTGGGTTTTTCTGTTTGCTTACAGGAAACGTACCTGATAAAGCACATGCGGAAACACTCCCCAGACCTAGTACCCACCCCGCCGGCGTCAGGTCAGCAGGGCCACAGTCCTGCGCATGGAGGAGGAGGAAGTGCAGGGGGAGGCGGTGAAGGAGCTGCATCAGGACGTGCCGAAAGGACCAACACTTACCACCAGCAAGAGGGAGTGCCATGTGTGTTTGACCTGCAGCAGTACAAGCCCGTGACTGCGCCAGATGTGCCGTACAAAACTGTCAGTGTTTCTGATCTATCCTCCCACAAAGACCTGTGCATCACAGTAGAAGCCTCGGCCATACAGGTAGAACACATGAGTTCATGAAGCAGGAGAGGCCTATGGGAAGAAGAGCGAGAGAGAACACAGACTCTGTAAACAGAAGCAGAACGGATTTAACCGTGATTTACCTACATAAAGTAGGGATCGGTCGCAAACACAAGGACAAAATAAAAGATATTAGAGTGGAAAGGAATTTCCTACTAGGCCTGCTCATGTTCCATGAAACAAATACAGTCAAGGACAAAGTGACACATGCCCTTTTTTTTTTTTTTTTTTTTTTAAACAAATCGTGGGTCTTCAGATATCCCGCTCTTCCTAAATCTACATCTAGGTCTTTTGAAAGCTTTTATTTAACAGTGGTCGTATTATGTAGATATTTCTATCTACTGTTACACTACAAAAAGTACACTTGCTATAAATGGACAGTACATGAACATCCTCGATATGTTGCGCAATATGCATGTGATATTTTGCCCTCAATGTTCAAAAAAAAAAAAAAAAAAAAAGGGAAAAATCAACTTTTTAATTAGGTTGGGAAACATGTATATCTGACTATCTAGTATATTGTGTATGTGTGCAAGTTAAAGGATGTTTTAAGTAGTGGTTTTTAAAAAGAAAAAAAGAGGGGGGAGGCAAAAGAGGAACTTATGCTTCAGCACTTGCCAGTTAAAAGCTCTCCAAGTTCTGGCATGAACTTTTTTTTAAAAAATAATCCTCTCACTCTTCATTTGTGTGGATGATGTTATACGCTCATTATTGTTAGACTACCGCTACTTCATCTTAGTATTAACTCTTATAATGGATCCTACACCCTATCATAGTCATTAATATGATCAGAATAGAATGAATTATCCTTTGAAAACAATAATAAAATGTCACAAATATGTGGTTTCAGCAGCTCTTATCTCTGACACAGGTCACTGTTTTCGCAAAGTAAATATTATGTAACGTAGTTTTATTAGTATTGTCAATAGGTTTGTATCTAACGTATACATTTCATATAAAGGTTTTTGTGTATATCCATATGAACTGTATTTTAAGGTAGATCTGACTTAATTCATTCATCTTCTTACCCGCTTATTCCCTAATTCGGGGTCATGGGGCTTTGCTGAAGTCTCTCAGCATACATAGGGCGA
The DNA here is from genome assembly GCA_026260255.1 of Pseudolaguvia tuberculata. Lineage (NCBI taxonomy): Eukaryota > Metazoa > Chordata > Actinopteri > Siluriformes > Sisoridae > Pseudolaguvia > Pseudolaguvia tuberculata. The sequence continues at coordinate 14,918,408 of JAOTRA010000035.1, read as the reverse complement.
GAGGCAGGACACCCTGGACAGGTCGCCAGTCCATTGCAGGACCACACACATAGACGAACAACCACAGTCGCGCACACATTCACTCCTATGGGCAATTTAGACTCATCAGTCAACCTAATGTACATGTTTTTCGACTGTAGGAGGGAAAACGGAGTACCCGGAGGAAACCCGCGAGAGCGCGGGCAATAGCTAGCGTTTTGATATTTATTTTCCAGGGTTCGCGCATCTCTGGTATTCTACAGTCGCTTGCGTGGGGTTTTAAATAATGGACGCTACCATTCACCATTATTTATAGGGGTGTTTTTGGACAGCGGCTCAAAATGTTCTAGTCAGTGTGAAAGGGTAGCGCAAATAAAGAATCCTCGCTAGTTATTTTCTTGAAAATTTGCATTTTTGTAATTATTATTAACGCTGATTATTTTCGTTAAAGCAAAAAATTAATGAAACTAAAGTGTAGTGATCCATCGCGTTTGTTCGACTGTGGCGTCATCCGCTGAAGTAACGTGTGGCTGAAACTTTGCTGTAAACATTGTGAGCTACTGCAGCTAATGAGCTACAAAACCACCACCACCAGCAGCACAAACTAGTTTCCGTGTTATTATTATTATTATTGTTTTTTTCTAACCAAAATGCCTCGGAAGAAGCCGTTTAGTAATAAACAAAAAAAGAAACAACTTCAGGTCAAGCGTGAGAAGAAAAGAGGTGAGTGCAGTGTATTTTTATCCAGTTTAGCCGACGCTGGTTTAGCTCTCGGCTAACTTGAGCTAATCAAGCGTGCAGAGCAAGTCACGACTTATACAATTAGAAACTTAATAGATTTCAGTCTAAATTTAAAGGAGCCAAATCGATAAACTGGACTTTTTAAATGCTATTATGTGTCGCAATGGGCATGGATATTTTTTTATTTTTCATTTTTTTTTACTGTTGTGGCTTTAAAAGTCAAGGTGAAGAACATAGCGCGCAGCTTGTGGAAAAGCCAACGTGTGGGGGGTTTATTTCCTTTTTATTATAAAGAGCCGAGTCACAGAGAAATGTTTCTGCTGTATTCAATAAAATATCCGCTTGGTTTGATTGAACCTGTCTGAGCTGTACTGTTGGTGTGGTAATGTTAGGAGGTCCGTTAGCACAGGGTTTTGCTGTATGCGGAACGCCAGTGCGCAGACTCAGTAGACGCCTTACGTAACAACGACATGGGAATGACGGAAAAGTTTTAAAACAAAAAAATAATAAATAGCAAATCAGTTCTGTCAATTTTAAGGATAAAAAAAGAGAAAAAGTTTCACATTAATAATAAATTCGTTTCACAACCTATGAAAAATACGAAATGTATTTTTAAAAAGACTCGGCTGTGTCATGGTTTTGCATGCCAAATGTGGTCTTTTATTTTTTCTATATATTTCCTAAGAGAATCAACACATTCATTCATTCATCTAACCTGCTTATTTTATAATTCGGGGATAGGGGGGGGGGGTCTGCTGGAGCCTATCCCAGTGTACAGAGTCACAAGGTTTGCTTTAGCCTATCCCTTCGCAGGGCCACACATAGACACACTACTATAGGCACTTTAACCAAATGTATATGTTTTTGGACTGTGGGAGGAAACCCACGCAATCGCAGGGAGAACATACAAACTTGGCACAGAAAGACCCATTGGCTGGGTATTTTGTTGTGAGGTGACTGGGCTAACCACTACACCGCCCAACACATTATTATATTTATTCATTCATCTTCTTACCCGCTTATTCCCGAATCCGGGGTCACGGGGTGTCTGCTGTGCCTATTCCAGCACACATAGGGCGAGAGACGGGGTACACCCTGGACGGGTCGCCAGTCCATCTCAGGGCAACACGCAGACAAACAACCATTCACACACACATTCACTCCTATGGACAATTTACAATCACCAATCCACCTAATCTGCATGTTTTTGGACTGTGGGAGGATACCGGAGTACCCGGAATAAACCCACGCAAGCTCGGGAGAACATGCAAACTCCGCACAGGAAGATCCCCGGCCCGGGAATCGAACCCAGGACCTTCTTGTTGTGAGGCGACCGTGTACTATCCAATACGCCACCGCACCTTTATTTTCATATATGCATGAACTAATTAAATATTAATAAAGCATTTAACTCTGGATGACTGCAATCAAAGTCTAAACCAATTTTTAAATAAATTGATTTGTTGCACTGTTAATATAAAGCAGTTTCCTGCTGAGGGTCTCGAGGCATCATATGTTACTTTAGCAGTGACTGAGACAATGGATCCAAAGCAGAGGGTTTTCACTATCTTTAGTTTTAAATACTTTAAGGTGGACATTATAATAATGATCTGCAAATGTTTATTATCATCTCAACCTACACCAAACTTTTTTCTTTACTGCTAAACATTAACTCATAGTCAAGGTTTTTTTCTCTGTTAATAAAAAAATATGAACATTTGAAAATATGGGCTCTTGGTATGTGTTGCCCTGAGATTGACTGGCGACCCGTCCAGGGTGTACCCCCGCCTCTCGCCCTATGTGTGCTGGGATAGGCGCAGCAGACTTCCGTAACCCCGGATTCGGGAATAAGCGGGTAAGAAGATGAAAGAATGAATGAATATTATGTGTTTCTTCTAACAGTAAAATTTGTAAGTTATATATTATAAGATTATAACAATTACCTTGTCACAACCTGTCAAGTCCTCCAAACCCTTAATCCAGACCTGAAGGATTAAACTAATAGCAAAGTTCATTTATTCATTCATAAATGTATTCATTCTTTCATCTTCTTACCTGCTTATTCCCTAATTCGTGGTTACGGGGGTCTGCTGGTGCCTATCCCAGCGCACATAGTACCCGGAGTACCCGGAGGAAACCCACGCAAGCGCGGAGAGAACATGCAAACTCTGCACAGAAAGATCCCCGGCCTGAGAATCAAACCCAGGACATTCTTGTTGTGAGGCAACCGTGCTAATCAATACACCACCGCACTGCTCAATAGCAAATTGATCTAATCTAATCTTATCTAATTCCCTAATATGTCAGGGGTATCTCTAAAATATCACTTTTGCTTGTCTGGTATAACTAATTTCTTTTAAAGAACAACTAAACCACTTAGCAAAGAGCCTTTTACAATCAAAACATGGATAGACCATAAAAGGATATCAGTATTTATTTATGAATAGTCTATACTTTAGTAAGAATTGTCCAAATTTCTGTTCAATCATCTTTTAGAATGTTGATTACAACAGTTGAGAACCATAATGTATAAAGGACGATCCTCAGCTAAAATATTTGTTTTGCTTTTTAATGAGTGGTCCCTGTCTTTCAGCCAACCTAGCTTATCTAAATGAAAGAAAACTTCATTAAAGTGATAAAACTTATAGCACACAATTGCAGAAGACTTGTAGACTTGTTATCTGCTTGATGGAAGTTTGTCATTTAATTCCACGGTTGGGAACGCACATCCATCTCTGTTTAAATGCTAATGAATGTCATGGTGGCATACAAGTACCAAGTAGATTCCATGGATGAGCAATCAGATGTCAGACGCTGACAGGTCCTAGAGTACTGAATAAATAAATTTTCTATGGGGTCAGAATGCATGATTAAATTATCAGTAGCACATCCTTGTTGGATTGTTGTCCACCAAAATCGTCAAAAATGTAAACTGACAGTCAAAGCAGGCCGTTTAATTGGAACCGGAATGGCAGATTTCATACATTAGATTTCATTATGATAAGATTTTGTTAATACATCTCATATGACACTAGCTTGAAATGGATATATTTTTCTGTCTTTACTATTCTTTTAATGTTTCCACTACTTGTAATGCAAACCTTAATTAACAAAAACATGTTAATTGTGAATGTAAGTTGTATTTGATACACAAACAGTAAATCTTTAATATTGTTTATTTCGTTAATATTAATATAGTGTATATATTGTAATATATTAATCTTTAATATTGTTTAATAGCGTTTAAAAGTACTTTGTTTGGATGAAGCTAAAATGTAAATTGATTATTCGTTAATCATAGTGTCTTAAGTGGAAAATTATGTTCATTCATTCATTCATCTTCTTACCCGCTTATTCCCGAATCCGGGGTCACCTGCGCCTATTCCAGCACACATAGGGCGAAAGGCAGAGGGTACACCCTGGACGGGTCGCCAGTCCATCACAGGGCAAACAGACAAACAACCATTCACACACACATTCACTCCTATGAACAATTTAGAATCACCAATTCACCTAATATGCATGTTTTTGGACTGTGGGAGGAAACCTGTGGGAGGAAACCCACGCAAGTGCGGGGAGAACATGCAAACTCCGCACAGAAAGATCCCGGCTGGGATTCGAACCTGGGACCTTCTTGTTGTGAGGCGCCTGTGCTATCCACTACGCCACCGCGCCGCGGAAAATTATGTTTGGAAAAAAATATTATTAATTATAAATTACCATCCCTTCAAATCTCATTGTTGTTAGATCCAATTCTTTCTAATCAAGAATTAAATCAAATAATCAAAATAATTTAATTCTAAAAATAATCATTTATTCATCTTAACCGTTTATTCCCTAAATTGGGGTCACGGAGGTGGTGCCTATCTCAGCGCACATAGGGCAATAGGCAGGGGCACACGCTGGACAGTTCACCAGTCCATCATAGAGCATACACAGACAAACAACCACTCACACACATTCACTACTAGGGTCAATTTTGACTGACCGATCAATCTAATGTACATGTTTTTGGATGGTGGGAGGAGACCTGGAGAAAATGCAAACTCACGCAAAGAAAGATCCCCGGCCCGAGAATAAAACCCGGGATCTTATTGTTATTAGACGACCGTGCTAACCACTACACCTCCATGCTGCCCCTAAAAATAATCTTAGACTAATAATAATCTTATTCAGTTAAAAGTCAATCAGGATTAAATATAACTGTATTAATAAATAATAACAATAAATAACACTGAATGCATGGCATTATTAAAGGGTCCATCCAAATATTGTCTACAGCCTCTTTTTCCTAATCAGAGTCACAGGGTCACAGGGATCTGCTGAAGAGCATAATCTGATGAAAACCAAGGATACAATCTTGACAAGTTGTCAGTCCATCACTGAGCCACATAACAACAAACAACCATACACATTCACACACTTCAATTTAGAATCAGCATTTGAACAGCTTTATGTGTGTTGAACAGACAATCTGTTAGAGGTAATTGTAGACGAGAAATTGCTATTTTTGTACTTTTTTCTGATATTTTTGTCTTCTGTCTTGCAACATTATGGATTGTGACATGGTAAGAGACTATACTACATTGATGGCATGTCAGTGTCTTATTAATATTCATAAGACAAAAGAAGTTTTGTTATCCTATGAGAAGACACAGCTGTTAATTATTCATGACATCACATCAAGCTGTGCACAGTATTTAGGCGTTTATGGGTCGCAAGCACAGTATGCTAGCAAAAAAATTTGCTCTGCGTTCAAAACCTTTTAGAATCATTTTGCTCTGAATTTTCATTTCTTTCATTTTCATCTTTGCATTTTTCATTTAAAAGATGTGAAATCGGGTAAATGGTGGCCTTTGAATGCCAATTTATGTTGTGGTCACTGAATTATTCTTTACAAATCTTGTATATCCTCATGTTTAACCAATCATTTTTGAGGACTCTGAGGACAGATAAATAAAAAAACAAGAAAAAAAGCTTAATATGACCTAATGCATGAAAACAGTATAGTGAACACAACATTAATAAAACATTGACAGACAGGCATATGAGTCCAGAATAAAAGTAGCTTCACTTTATAGCCAGGAATGTTTAAAGTGAAGAATAATAAAGAATTCTTAACAATTAGAAACAATATCCTTATCTGTTAACCAATTTAGGTGCAGATATAATTTTTCCACACTTTTTAATAATTCCTTGAATAATTAGTCTGATATTAAAATGTTTCTGGAAGATAAATGAAGCCTAATAAAAGTTCAAATGAGCTAAAACAAACAACATTGAATGTTTTTCTTTCAGATGAATGCATTCTTTGTTTAGTTCTGAAGGTGAGAGCTGATAAAGTAGCTTCCTGCTGTTTACTAAAAATAAAAGCAGATCAGGTTTTATTACAGAAAGAGTAATTATCTCTCATATTTGAGTTTAAAATCTTTCTTATTTGTCTAAAGGTGTCTTATGCCAGCATTCATAATGTAAAGAATGTATTAACTGTTCCTTTAAGTGATTTAATAACAAATTACTGTTATAACTGCATCCATAAATTAACAACGATTTAATTGTGTATAATCCAGACCTTTTGTTTGCACCACTGATAGCACAATACACTTATATTGATTTCATTAATATAAGTGTACCTTATATTAAATGTGGTACACTTTTTTAACTTGCATTTTAGACTGAGGTCAAGCCAGCACAAGAATGCAGGGAAGAATGCAGCACAGAATACATGTACAGTGGGGCAGAAAAGTATTTAGTCAGCCACCAATTGTGCAAGTTCTCCCACTTCAAAAGATGAGAGAGGCCTGTAATTTTCATCATAGGTATACATCAACTATGAGAGACAAAATGAGAAAATCACACCGTCTGATTTTTAAAGAATTTATTTGCAAATTATGGTGGAAAATAAATATTTGGCCAATAATAAAATTTCATCTCAATACTTTATTATATAACCTTTCCTGTCAATGACAGAGGTCAAACATTTTCTGTAAGTCTTCACAAGGTTTTTGTACACTGTTGCCTATATTATGTTCATTCCTCCATGCTCATCTACTCTAGAGAAGTGATACCTCCAAAAGATTTTATATGTGGTTGAGATCTGGAGACTCCAGTACCTTGAAAGGCTTCTTATGAAGCCACTCTTTCGTTACTCGGGCAGTGTGTTTGGGATCATTGTCATGCTGAAAGGCCTAGCCACGTTTCATCTTCAATGCCCTTTCTGAGGAAGTTTTCAATCAAAATCTGACGATACATGGCCCAATTCATTCTTTCCTTTACATGGTTCTGTCGTCCTGGTCCCTTTGCAGAAAAACAGCCCCAAAGCATGATGTTTCAACCCCCATAGATATAAAATTTTTTCTCCTCTCAACACAATGAGTAAAGTTTTTACCAAAAAGTTCTATTTTGGCTTGACCTGACCATATGACATCCTCTCAATCGTCTTTTGGATCCTTCAAATGCTCTCTAAATGCCAACTTCAGACAGGCCTGGACATGTACTGGCTTAAGTTGGGGGAAACGTCTGGCACTGCAGGATTTGAGTAGTCCCTGGCGGTGTAGTGGAGTCTGATGGAGCCTTAGTTATTTTGGTACCTTCTCTCTGCAGGCCATTCACTAGGTCCTATCGTGTGGCTCTGGAATTTTTGGTTACTGTTCTTGTGATCATTTTGACCTCACAGGGTGAGATCTTGCATGAGCCCCAGATCTGGGGAGCGGGTGGTCTTGTAAGTCTTCCATTTTCTGATAATTGCTCCCACAGTTGATTTCTTCAAACCAAGTCTTCCCAGCCTGGTGCAGATCTACAATTTTGTATCTGGTGTCCTTTGACAGCTCTCTGGGCCATAGTGGAGTTTAGAGTGTGACTGTTTGAGGTTGTGGACAGGTGTCTTTTATACCTATAACGAGTTCAAACAAGTGCCATGAATACTAATAATAATGAGTGGAGGACAGAGGAGCCTCGGTTTGTAGGTTACCACATACTTATTTTATGTGATTTTCTCATTTTGTCTCTCATAGTTGAGGTATACCTATGATGAAAATGATAGACCTCTCTTATCTTTTTAATTTGGAGAACTTGCACATGTGGTGGCTGACTAATTACTTTTTTGCCCCACTGTATATAAGGCCATGACTTGTGCTTTAGAATTGCTGAGAATTATACAGTGTTGAAATGTTAAATAGAGGACTACAATAGGCGGTTCAAGTTAATGTTGGCAGAAAACAATTATCAGTGAGGTTCACAATATAATAATACTTATGAGCTTTACATTCTTGAATAGTCTCATCCCTTTGTACCTGAATAAATTCTTGCCAACACCCAAATAAAGCCTTCATCCTGAGGTACATTTATATTTACATTTATGACTTCTATCTATCTCTTTTATGCAACTATGCTGTTGGGGATTGAGGGTCGTATTCATTGCTGTGTTATATTAACTATGAACTGTTTGGTTTTGTACTGTATAGTTGCAAAAGGATGTGTTAACAAAGTCCTTTAAAAAATAACTTAACAAAGACACTACTATTTCATTATAAATAAATTGTCAAGTGAACAGCTAGCAAAAAACTCATTTCTGAATAAATAATATATTACTCTGTAGAATTTATACTCTATAAATGTTTACTATGTTCATCCAGCTAAAAATCGCAGTTTATAGAATAAACTAACAGAACATAGATATATAGGAATGGATTAATGAGTGAAATAATGAACGTTTCATCAAAAGAATCATTTTCATAAAAGGGTGAAACAGTGGATTGTGGCCCTCACTGATTGAACCTTAGCTTAGACAACACTGCAGTTCAGGGAAAAGGAATGCATCTTATTTTACCATCTTTTAAAGGCAATAAAAATAAAAATAAAAATTCTTAACACGTTTTCTTGCAACTTGCGTCAATACTGTGTTACAGACTAAAGCAATAAGATGCTGTGTAGATAATAATATCCAGCCTACATTTACATCTCAATATCCAGTTATAATACTTTACGTTATGTCTATAAATAACTATTAACATACCATATCCATATACCTTCCATTAATGTTCTTTCTCAAGAATGATTGATTTGTCTATATATTCACTGAGGCTTGACGCAGCCACTTTTCTGATTGTAAAGATCACACTTGATCTGAGCTGATTTGTACTGATCTTATTGTGGCTGATATGGCATGGAGATGACGGTAAATGACTCTTGAATGCCATTTCTTATCAGTCCATCTTCACTTTGGCAGGTAGAAGATCACACCAGCAGAGAGTGCAATAAAAACAGGCATGGTCATTTACTTTTGAGGACAGTTACAGCTGATGAGAACCGGCTCCTGCAATCTAGGATAAAACTGGCAGAACAACTGCCACCTTAATCATATAGGTGTTTGAGGGTACCTGGAGAATGAGCACGTCTGGCAGATGACAAGGATTTATTTGTCAGCCTCCTGTGTATGTATCCGTGCCATCTCCTCACTGACAGAGATGCAATCAGAGTTTACATTCACCCACAGAGATGAAGCGCTCAGCCATGCATATCAACCACTCATTCAGTGGAATAATAATGAAATATGATGATATGCCACTAGGGTAAGAACCACACTATTACACACTCACTCATCTCACTCATTCACTCACAGATACACAAAACACACTCACAAATATCTGGTGCCCAAATGAACAGCTGCTTTGTGCCTTTTCTAAATATGACAGTTTAGTTATTTTTACTATAAAAAGTGCACAGCTGCACACAATATATATATTTTTTTAACAAATGTCACAAGTAAATGTTAAACAGTAGGAATATATTACTCGAGATACATAGCATATATTTCTCTCTGTAATTGGCAAGACTTTTTGGTCCTTTAAAAACTACAGATAATTGAAAGTTTCCTGCACATTTAAAGCTGCATGAATTAAAACATTTAAAGCTGCTGTCTGCTACTGAGTCAGATCCAGAGTGCTGAAAGTGAAAGCTATGGGTAAGTGCTAAGGATAGTTAGATGTGGGATCCAACAGATTGGCATGTATATTTTACATTTGGATTGGCAATATATTTTAATTGGGGAAATGGTACGGTAGCACATTCGTTTGCTAATTGGAAGATTGGTGTTTGATTCCCAGTACTACTAAGTTCCCATTTCTGGGTCACAGCGCAAAGCCCAATTGATCAGTTGTATAAAAGAGATAAATGTTAGTCATTCTGGATAAGAATATATGATAGATGACGTAGAGACAGTCATTGATAGACTAGATACTAGGCATCTAATTAGACCATTGTAATAATACCTGTCTCAGAAACATTCATTCATTCATCTTCTTACCCGCTTTTCCCGAACTCAGGGTCACGGGAGTCTGCTGCTCCTATCCCAGCACACATAGGGTGAGAGGCGGGGGTACAGTCCATCTCAGGGCAACACATAGACAAACAACCATTCACACACACACATTCACTCCTATGGACAATAATAGGAATCTTAATCTCTATGTTTTTGGGCTGTGGGAGGAAACCGGAGTACCTAGAGGAAACCCACACAAGCAAGGGGAGAACATGCAAACTCCGCACAGAAAGATCCCGGTCCAGGATTCGAACCCGGGACCTTCCTGTTGTGAGGCGACTGTGCTATCCACTACGCCACTGCGCCGCCCGTCTCAGAAACCTGTTTTAGTTTAGGGGTTTAATTTACAATATTGATATAAGTTATCAAAACATTAACATATGTACATCACTAAAATATTAGTCATTAAAGTGACCAGTCTTTTAACATTAGATTTCATGTGAGGTAGAAATTTTGAATATTTCCCCATTGCTCCTCTTTGCTGTAACAATCTCTGACATTCCAGTATCCTTCCACTGAGCTCCCTGGATAGCCATCATTATGTTAATCAAGTAGGGATGAGGAGGGAATGTGGGAGCTGTCTACATCCCAGCACTTACATGGCCTCCAGTGACTTATCTTTCCAAAATAATTTTACATTCTCTCCTTTATCCATTTTTCCTTTTTTTTTTTTACTCTCCATCTAGCTCACTGCAAATGTCCTTCAATTCCTATAGTTATTCGTTACCTGTTTCTAGCCTAACATTTCTTTGTCTTCTCAGTTTGTGCAGTTTGATTATTTTTATGTCCAGTGCTTCTCCATATTCGAATTTTTTAAATTGTTACTACCACTGTGACTGTTGTTTTCTTTTTCTTTGCTTTCTGGGCTGAAAACAGTGAACCCCGCCTGCATACGGTGTGTAATTTGTGTAAAGCGGCTTAATAAAGACGTTTGAGAGTTCCAGAGTAACTGAGTGTGACAAAGATGCAGAGTGTATTTATGTGAATGTAAAACTCCTCATGAGTTTCCTCATGTTGTAACTTCATGATGTAACACTAAAGACACACATGGTATGGTTATCTGTGCTGTGCAGCTGTTGGATTACAACTGAAGTTCTATTAACTTTCATGAAAACCAGCCATGCCTCCTTTAAGTAAATAACTAACACGTTTTATCTGTGTTTCCTCCATGCTGCATATTCATACACTGAGCCTTATCTCTATACACACAGTCAAGTAATTCCTTACATATCTTTACACAGATATGCAGCTTTGTTGAAACATTATGAATACTACAGAACTGCAATTCACAGTCACAGTCAAACCTCAACCCATCCATGGGCCATGGTTACAAACCATGTATTACACACAAAATTACTGGAAGGGATTTAGTCATATTGGAGAGAGTTTTTTACTAGCTATTGAGGAAACTAGCTTTCGTGCAAAAAAAATTAATCATGATTATATTCCTCTTTGTATTACCACAGATTCATCAGATTCAATCAAACCACACTTACTTTTTGGAGACTTGAGAGAAAGAATTATCATTCATTCCTTCATTCATCTTCTTACCCGCTTATTCCCTAATTCGGGGTCTCAGGGGTCTGTCTCAGTAAAGTATGACTTGGCTATAGCTGGACCTCACACTAACATTAATAATGCAATTTTGGGCTTGCATTTAATTTTTCATTCAAGCCTGTGGCAAAAAGAGCTTCAATTATAAGACAAATTTGAATGATGAAAACCTTTTTGCCTTTCTATATATACAGTATGTGTGAATGTAAAAAATAAAATGTGATAAATGATGGAGCTAGCATTAGGAGGCAGCGATTTACTTTAAAGGGTAGGTAGAAAGACAAATTTACTAATATATACATTTAATGACTGAAAAGGTAACTAAATAAAAGACAGACAGAGAAAGCTTGGGCTTTTAAGACAAATGATAATACTTACTGAAAAAAATGTATTCAGTGTAGCTACTCCAAATCTTATCCTCTCTGTAGTGGTTAACAAAGGCCGATGTTCCTGAAGAATTGCAAGCCACCAAGTGAAAACCAGCTTCACTCAGTCTGTCAAAGGCCTGCTCCAGGTAGGTAAACTTCAGGTAGAAACGAGAAGTGTACTTCTCAGGAGGCCGGTCTGGGTCACGGCTTTCATTCAGACTCTCACCAAACACCTCTTTAGCTAGAGCGATACGTCCACACACCATGATCCTTGCCACACGTCGAAACTTGGCATCCGCTTGGTTATCCCTTACAGTGGTATAGGAGCCACGATAGCCAAGGGTGATGAACCCTGATCTCTTCTCCAAACTTGGAGTGCGTCCAGGCAGCTCACTGCTTTGAGAACTTTCCTCGATGTCACTGTGGCAGCCCTCATCATTGAGCGAGCCCTGCTTGGCAATACGTGGTGGCCCTAGCAATCTTAACAGCTCATTCAGCTGGAAGTGCTCTGCCTCATGCAGTAGGCGTTCACGCTCAGGAAAGTGCTCTGGTAGAACCACGTGCCGGTCACGCAGAAAGTCCAGGACATAGCGAAACAGAAAACCATCGCGATCAATAAAAAAGCGTCCACGACTATCTCGGGGCAGCTCGCCAGGTGCCCGCCGGGCAAACATGGCATAAAGCGTTGTGTCAGGAAAACTCAACAGAGTGCTGCGCTTGGTCACATACACTTGTCCACCAACATTTAGCTCAATCACCTCTGGGAAGGGATTGCACACCTCACTGATGGGCAGCACCGTCTCTTTCATGGCCATGGTCCAGGCTGGAGAAGCAGTAGGAGAAAAGCTACAGCAGAAAAGATGCAAGAGATCAGAAAGCAGAAATAATAAGATCCATGGAGCAGCAGAGGACAGAAGTGAACTGAAAGCACAATCAGGGTTTCAGCACTTTATCAGCAAATTGGAATGAAATTTTAAGTAGGAGAGGGCTACATCTCTAGTGAGAGTCAGAAAAAGAAAGGGAGAAAAAAGACAAGTTGCTTCAGCTGCAGCAACTCAATATAGTCTGCAAAGGAGTAAGTAATAGAGAGAGAAAAAAAGGGAAAAAAGAAAGAAAGAGGTACAGGGAGAGTAAGAGGGAGAGAGTAAGAGGGAGAGTAAAGCCTTACTGAGAGCTTTCAAATCATTTGTCCATGGTCTGGGGAAGCCACGATGACATCATTCACAGTTCAGTGGGAGGAGCAGCCACATGGCTCTGCCTTTTAAAGGAGACTCAGTGGATCGATGCTACAATAATACAGCTCTGGGAAAAATAGGATTAAATTAGATGCAGACCCTGATTAACATGATAGACTTCAACACATTAAGGTCTCTTTGCAGGAGTGTGATAAAATTGAAGTCTCTGTCACAAATGTGTTGTGTTGTCAAGCTGAATTCCTATTCATGTTCTGGCACATAAGTGATAAAAGCAGGCATGTAATTTAATATTCTCTGGAGAATGAAGACAGATTAGATGTGCTTCTTATATTGTCTTGGCCAATCTATTACAACACACACACACACACACACACACACACACACACACACACACACACACACACACACACACACACACACACAC
>JAOTRA010000035.1:14893962-14904727 GCA_026260255.1 Pseudolaguvia tuberculata | reverse complement strand
GGAGTACCCGGGGTAAACCCACGCAAGCGCGGGGAGAACATGCAAACTCCACACAGAAAGACCCCAGACCCGGGAATGCTCTATTAGCTTATATATTTTACTAAATGGAAATATTTCTGTTTATTTTTAGTTTTATAAGTATCAAGAGAGACTAAAGGTTGAGGGCAATACTTCATTAAATGTCTGTATTTTAGTTTGAAAAGTTTTTGCTTGTTTTTGTGACATCAAGTGACAAACAAAATTATTCATTAATCTTCTATACCTGCTTTTTGTAATACTTTAATGGTTCCGTTGAATGTACAGGCATGTTCATCTGGTCATCAATTCACCCCTTTAACCAAGTTACCTATACTACCAATTCTGTGTTGGTGTATACAGCGCATGTAGAATTGTATTGTGATTTCAAACAGAAATCCTCTGGGCTGCACAATATATTGAAATAATACATACTGTTCCATATGCAGATCACAATGGTTCCTGATCAGTGAGCAATTTGAATATTTAAAATAATTCTTGATTGACGTTTTAGGTCAGTGCGGATAGTAAAATGTGGATGTTAGCTATTAAATATATCTTTATTTAGCTATTGCATACCTTATTTTTATCTGATGCCCTAATGTAAACACTTACATTAGAGAGAGGCTGGGTTACACCCAGGACAACACATAGACAAACAGCTATTCACACACACATTCCCTTTTATGGTTAATTTAGAATCACCAATCAACCTAATCGGCATGTTTTGGGATTGTGGGAGGAAACCGGAGTACCTGGAGGAAACACACACAAACGCAGGGAAAACATGCAAACCCCGCACAGAAAGATCCCCCGCCTGGGAACCGAACATGGGACCTTCTTGTTAGGTAACCGTGCTATCCACTACTCCACTGCGTCCCTGTGTGGATGTCATTTCTTGAAAATGTATTAGAATTAGGCTGGAAATGACTGTTGGGGGGGGGGTAATAGTCCAGTTTATATTCCATTTCTAAGCTAAATTTTACTACCACAAATGTCACTAATCCTAATTCCATACTGTTATAGGCTTTTGCCCGTTTGGGGGGACGGGCATCCTTGCACAATATTTAAATTGTAATCTGATGTAAATGTAATATTTGTTTTAAGTGTATGTTATGAATAAGAATTTAATTAATGATTAGATTTCATTATTTGATGTTTGATATCAATGTATTTAATTAATTAATTATAAATTAATTTGTTTTTTTACGCTCCAGATCCAAAAGTAAAAGTTGTTGCTCCAGTTGTAAAAACATGTCTGTGTTTTTCTGTGAAGGTGATACAGGCTCAGGTCAGAGTAGTCGCAACTCGAGCATAGACAGAGCCGTTAGAAGAGACAGACAGTCCGACACGTCTGACAGCGAGACGACGGACGTAAGAAGGATCAACCACCAGCCTACCACCAGAAACGGCAGATATGATCCCAACAGGTGAGCACTGGCGAGGCAAAGCAGTAATACAAAAAGTGTTTGTGTATACTCTGTAGGTACGCTTCACGTGCTTTGCTGTAATACACAACCTCAAATGAAGTCATGAAATATACATACTGCTCAAACAGCGTAACTGAGTTTAAAGTTGTTTTTGAAAAACAAACATTGTCAAATACAAGGATACATTGTGGGCAATATGGCTTGAAGTGATGTTGTAAAATGTACTACATATCAGCTACCACTAGGGGGTGCTAATAATGTAGCAATAATTAGTTGGCTGCCTAAACATACTGCCATTAAAATCTAAAGTAAACACGAAGTGATGCTAACTAACCATAACGTAGCATTGAAACAAGATATATCCGAACCTATTACTGATTTAAATGAACTTACTTCTATTTCTTATCGATAGATAGATAGGCAGACATACTTTATTGTTCCCATAAGGGAAATTCTTGTGTCAAACATATATTTAACACAGTAAAATAGCCAACATAATACTACTAAAATATTTTATAGCCTTATGTTCTTATGCTCCAAATGTTATTTTAATTATTCGCATGAGTAGACTTATCAAATGTTAAGTTAGATAAGCACCTTTAAATGCTGATCGTGCATAATACAATACATTTTGTGCATGGAATGTTTGAGAATGATTATATAAAACTAAGACTCGTTAGACATGAGTATTTACATACTTGCAAGTTCTCAAGATGCATATGCAAATCCGATGTTTTCACCCAGTTTCTGTTGTATGACTGAGAAAGGGAGGAAAGCGAATTATTTAGGTCTATACAAGATCTGAGTCGAAAGTCTCACTGACTTTTCTGTGCAGGTTTCGTCTTCACTTTGAGAAGGAGAGCAAAGAGGAGGTGGAGAAAAGAAAGAAAACAGCCAGAGAGAAAATACTACAAGCCGTTTCCGAGACAGAACTGGAAATGGACATAAAAGAAGTTTACCCTGAAGACCAAGGTCTGTCTCTTTTAAACACTTTCGATAGTGTGAGGCAAATCTAACAATACATTTCTGTACAACAGAAAAGCTAATAACTGTTAATGATTGATTTGCATGGCCCATTATCTTTCTTTCTTTGGCTGATTTCAGGCCTCGATTTCCCCCGAAGGCCCTCTTGGCACTACGGGATGCGGCGCGAAGACCTGTTAAGGAAGGAAAGGAAGGCATTCGACGAGTTTCTGGAGGTTCTTCATTCCAAGAATACCACTCAAACCCTCAGCCATTTTGAACACAATCTAGAGGTTTGTTTTGTTTAAAAAAATAAATAAATAAACCAAAAAAATTACTTTTTGTTTACAATCAACGCTTTACAGTTCATGATCGGAAGTATAAGACTATGTTCTACATACCAAGCCTAGAAGTCTGTTAAACGTCTTTGTAAAAAAATAATTTATCATCTCACTTCACTGTCTATGTTTAGCTTTTTGCCCATTTTGGGGTTTTTTTCTTCTTTAGACATGGAGGCAGCTGTGGAGAGTATTAGAGATGTCAGATGTTGTCCTCCTCATTGTGGATATCAGGCACCCAGTGAGTGGTTAATTCTATCATTATATCTAATCGCAGTGGTGTTGACAAATTAGGGATACTTTCCTCTTATTCCCATACGCAGTTATCAGCGAATGTATGCACTTCTCCGTCCTGTCAGCAGATGGAGCTAACACACATCTACCACATCTACCTCTAGGGCGCATATGATTTGAAACTATTGTGCAATCTATTAGTCTTTTTATAAATACAATTTATAAATTTTTTTTATAATATATAATTTGTCTGTCTTCTCTTTCGGATGCCTCAGGTGCTACAGTTTCCTCCTACTCTGTACCACTACATCACAGGTGAACTGCAAAAGCAGGTAATAGTGGTGCTAAATAAGGCTGACCTTTGCCCTGCGCCACTCGTACTGGCATGGAAACACTACCTGAGCAATCACTTCCCTTGTCTGCGGTGTGTGTGCTTCACCTCTCACCCTGGACAACCTTACAGAAGCTGTAAGAGCATGTCAGGTTTCTTGTTCTTCATGTGGTGCTGTTGACATGGCGCATTTCAGTTATTTATCAGTTTGTTTTTTTTCTTCACTTATTGCAGTGTTTCAGAAAAGGCGAATGAGGAGGAAGGGTGGGTGGGGCCACGCAGGAGGAGCAATTCACATTCTCAAGGCATGTCAGGAGATCACAGCCGGAAAAGGTTAGACTCGCCCACCATGTGGCAGCGTTGAAGTCTAGTGAGAATTTA
Source organism: Pseudolaguvia tuberculata (assembly GCA_026260255.1). NCBI lineage: Eukaryota > Metazoa > Chordata > Actinopteri > Siluriformes > Sisoridae > Pseudolaguvia > Pseudolaguvia tuberculata. Next base: position 14,901,035 of record JAOTRA010000035.1, on the reverse strand, counting down.
TGGGCATCATTAGCTTTTAATACTAATGAGGATTTTGTTTGATTTGTTTATCAGTGGATTTAAGTAGCTGGGAAAAGAAGATACAAAGGGATGCAGCGGCCATTGGGAATGAAGGTGACATGACGGATGATGGGGCAGAAACAGTGCTAATGGAACACCACACTGATGTCGCAATGGAGCTGAACAGTCCCACACGAGAACTTTACAAAGATGGCGTGCTTACATTAGGCTGTATAGGTAAAATGTCCTAGAGCAGCGGTGTTATTTTTCTTCTTTCTTAAATAACGGCCCAGCAGAAAAATTATAGGAACCACAGGGGTACAAAGAAATGAAGCAAAAATGAACTTTTATTTATTATTTAAAATTTTAGCAAAGACACTATCAAATAACTTAAGTGTGACAGTCCAAACCATTAAGCTGCTTTTTACATGATAGTTTTCTACTCTTTGAGGCCCTCATTTGCCCAAGTGAGCTTCTCCGCCCTGTCTACTATGTGTGCCCCTAATTTCAAACCAATAAGTGTAAAAGCAGAGTAGTTTTGGTCAACTTTTCTGCCCATCACCGCACAGACAAAATGTGCAGCACTTGGTCAAATTAGGCCCTTAGTGGTATATAGGCATCACAAAATTCTCAATTTTATTTTCCATCATCTGCTCTTAAGTGTGGAATCGGAACCACTCCATCAGTTAATCATGCACTAGTAGGCGCAAAGCAATGCAAACACTATTTTCAGCTGTATGAATGTTCGGTGAAGAGGGACACTAATGACACTGCCTTAAAGTCCTAATTCTGCACATCAGCACACTCGTTCCCTTGCGCCACCCAAAGGATGCACTTTCAAAAGTTCACACTTTGTAACAAGACCTGAGCATTGGTATTCCATTATCAATCACTTGAGTACTGTAATTTTTACCATTTCAGAAAAAATAACTAAATAAAAACATGCACTATTTAAAAAATAAAAAAAGCTGAAATTCTCAAAGATGCATGTAGTTAGACCTTCCTTTTTTCTTATAGTATTTTTAAGCTGGCGCAGGTTTGGTGAAATAATGAAAACAGACAAGAGTGTAAATTTCCAACAGTATTTTGATGTGGGTTCTACATGGGTATAATATAGACTATATTATGGGTATAATATAGTTTAGTATAGGTTGTCAGTGATGATCTGTTTGTGTCTGCAGGGTTTCCTAATGTAGGAAAGTCTTCAGTGTTGAACGGTTTGGTTGGTAAGAAGGTAGTGAGCGTGTCACGGACTCCTGGTCACACAAAGTATTTCCAGACATACTACCTCACTCCTACTGTTAAACTGTGTGACTGTCCTGGACTCGTCTTCCCCTCTCAAGTCAGCAAACAACTACAGGTAAAATCACACACACACACACACACACGGTAAATTTCATTGTCATTCCAGATGCATTGCAAACAATTGACTGTTTATCTGTGTGTGTCTGTCTGTCTGTCTGTCTGTCTGTCTGCTTCTGTCTCTTTCTCTCTCTCAGATTCTGGCTGGCATTTATCCAGTGTCCCAACTTCAGGAACCCTACAGCTCGGTGGGATACCTGTGTGAGCGAACTCCTTTCCTGTTAGTACTGAAACTTACACACCCAGAACAAAGTACTGACTCCTCACAGACTCCCAACACACAGAACTGGACAGCCTGGGACGTGTGTGAAGGTAATCAATTATTGGTGTAAATAAAATAATTAGCTGTGATCATTTAGAGAATAATGTTAGCTTCTAAAGCCCAGATCAGTAGTAGCTCAATGGTCACGTTGTTGGGCTGCTCGTTAGCAGATCCTGAGTAAGGCCTTTAACTCTGGCTGCTCTGGATTGGGGGGGGGCATCTGCTCAATGCTAGACGCGTGTGTGTGTGTGTGTGTGGTGGGATGTTGATGAGTTTAGAGATGCTGGAATCAGGAGTACTGTTGGCGATAATTAGAGGCGATAATCAGAACATATTTCTCATTATCACTCTCCTTCTGTTGCTTCTTCTCGCTTGAACAGCGTGGGCTGAGAGACGAGGCTATAAAACAGCGAAGGCAGCACGGAACGATGTCTATCGGGCAGCTAACAGCCTGCTCCGCTTGGTCATGGACGGACGCTTATGCCTGTGTTTCCGGCCACCAGGATACACACAGGACATAGGTTAGAAATGTGTACTGTAATTTAATAGACATTTGTTTAAAGACATTCAGCAGTGCTGCCTAATACATACCTCATTTTCTCTTTTAATGTATCCTTTAAACTTTCTTTTTTTTTTTCTTTTTTTTTTTTCCTTTTTTTTTTTTTTTTTTTGAAGACAAATGGGAGTCTCATCCAGATCTGGCAGAAATCATTGCTCTGCAAGGAAGAAAGTCTGCAGGTGAGGAGAACGTTGAGATGGAAGATGATGATGAAGAGTCAAGCTCTGAGCCACAGGAGGAAGGCGACAGAGATGCAGATGATGATGAGGATGGTGATGGAGATGATGAAGATGAGAGTGTGAGGTCTGATCGAAAAGGCAAGGTTTACAGCATGGGCATGTTTGGCCTGCTGGGAGAAAACGAGTGCGAGTGAATTATCATTTCAGCACTCAGTCGTCTGTATAATTCAAACTCTTTTACTGTTAATTTCTCAGTCATGCTTTCAGACCCTACACACTCCGCCTTCTACCTGTTCCTGCTCGTACATATGTAGTCGAGTTTGTGTACCTCTAGACCCTCTCTCGGTTTCATACCTCAGCTGTCTATCGAAAGGATTTTTATTCATAGGTTTTGTAGGAGGTTTTGACCGTATATCATTACAGTCAGCCAGTTTGTGCAGATTGTGTATTGAATACAATCATTGATTGATGAAGAGTATGTGAGTTCACATGCCTAACTGTAAGAGCTTTATTTCGGAGACTTTCAGTAACAGAAAAAACATGCAAGACCCGTCATGTGTATTCAGAACAAAAAAAAAAGCAGGAAGAAAGCAAATACAGCAACATCAATAGACAATGAGATGAAGGGTAAGCGGTGACTCGCAGACAATGAGATGAAGAGAACCGCAGAAGTGAAAACGATAATTGGTATTAAAAAAAAAATCACCTTTTCCTGAATAGTTCCTAACAGACCAAGGGAGCGGCTTACCTGAAGTTTATGTCTGTTTAAGCTATGGGCAGGAAGATCATGCATCATATCAGACTTGAAGCAATCAAAAGAACATTGCGTTCTCAGATGTTTTCATAGACATCCTGCTTGCTTGGCTGCCCTCTGTAATGCCGTGTGTCCTCACAGTTCTCTCCTTTCTTCTACCCCAGTCAAAGCTCTGACAGGCATCATCATGGTTTCGGGTTCTGACACGGCTCAGGTTCTGGGCAGTAATGGAGAATGTAATCAAAAGGAATAGTGGATAAATTCCGCCTTTCCTGAGTTCAATATAATTCCTATGCTGTGAGATTCTAGTCTCGATCATTTTCAAGCTGTTGCCTGAGTGTAAAAATATTTATTTAAATAAGGAAGAATCTTGATAGTGGGACTAATATAATATATTTGATTTACCAAATAAATAAAAATTTCCTTGTAGGAAAAATATTAGCTTTTAGAATTTAAACCATAGAGATGATCTTTGTTAAATACTGTAGGTTTCTATACGGGTCTGGTTTTGGGATTGTATCGCAGACAGTTCTGTTTGTTCCTCTGCTCATCACTGAGCTGTACTATGCAAGTGTAGGAAGTCCCAATTCATTTGTCCCAAACGTAATAGAAAACACTCTGACCTACAATTGTTCTTATTTCTAAGAACATAGTAAATGAAGTTAAAAGGTTTTGATTCAGATATTTATGGATGTACATGACCCCAATTAGGATCGGTACAATTACAGTCTTTAAGTTAACCAATCATCTGAACACTATGAAAAAGCACAGGGAACATACTATAAGCCGAGACTAGAATAAATAATAATGCCCTAGGAATGCAAAAAGGGTTGTTCATGGGTTGGGTGTGTTTAAAACAGAGATCTGTGTGTGACCCAGTAAAATCATGTCATTTTGGCTTATAATGAATTTGTCCAAATTCACCCTCTGCAATAAAGAGGAAACGACTTCATATCAGCTTTGTCCCTATGTTTGTTTATAACTTGCCCAAAACCTAACACGTGTGTGTGTGTGTGTGTGTTTTCTCAACTTATAGGTTTATGTGTTGAGTGATCGTTTGCATATACAATATAATTGAGATTTAATTGGACGATTCATCTACCTGTCACATGCTGATGTGTTTGTTTTACTTAAAAACCTACCAAACCCACCATTCCATGATTCCACCTGGAATTTCTTTACTTCCTGTGATCATTTTAATGCAACACCCCCGTCACTACTACACCTGTGCACTTATGGAAAAGCACAAAGCAGCCCAATAAAATACTACCTAAATTCCTGGAGTTGGTGTAAAATTGCATGCCTGCTTATGATTAGCGTGTTCCCGGAGCTGCTCTCGGGTTTCGCTCGGTGGAGAACCTTATAAACTGTGCTAATTCAATTCTGTGTGTCAGATTCTTCGAAGAGCCATTGGTCATGCCAGCACTGGCCACATGCACTGCATTAGTGTAGAATGAGACATGGAGCAGCTCCAACAATGACAAACCACATTACTCTTTCTCACACACACACACCATATAAAGTATTCCAATGAGTAATGAACTAAAGGGTTCATGTTCCAAATGTCTGAGACTGTTTTTACTACATACGCCTCAAAATAACAATAAACAACCAGATAGACGGAGGTCAGACAAGCACCAGACTTGAAACCCTAGCCAAATTCTACATTAGTTAGATGCTGTCCTCAGGTTCTGCAGGTTTAGGTGCATCTCAAGCCGACTTCCTTCACATTTAAGCACAGTCAGAGCACAGTGTCCGTGAAGCCATTGGAGCAGATGGGGTCAATGGTCTTGTGCAAGGACTTGGCAGTGGTTTGGCTTGAGCCCAAGTTTTCCTTGGCAGGGGTTGGGCTTGAACCCTGGTCTCCTGATCAACACCTTAACCATTTGAGCCACCAATGCCTTATCTGTCGGTCATGGAGATGGTGGCATCAGTGGGCTAATAATTTTGGCAGCGAAGGGGGTCTGTAAAAATAACCTGACTGTTAATAGCTGTTGCTAATCATGTATTATTACTGCTAGCTGAAATATTAATACATATTTTCAGTTAATACAGTCTAGCTGCTGAGTTGTTCATTGGAACCCTAAAGGTTCAAGCCTCAATGCCACCAAGTCTGCCTCTGTTTGGTAATTTCTTGCCCGCGCTTTCCTCTCTGGGCTGGCTGTATCATAGCTGACCTTACACTCTGACCCCAACCATCCAAGGTGGGATATGCAAACAAAAACATGTCACTATATGTTCTACTGTGTGTAATCATGCATGTGACGAATCAAAATGAAATTTGAAAGATTGAAAATGATAAAGTCCAGAATGCAATACGGATAAACAGGTGAAGTAATTATTGAAATCATTTAACAATCAGATTTAGAGATCATGCGCGTATGTTAATATTGTCCACTAGAGGGAGCCAAAAGAAAACAATAAAAGGCATGTGCAAAAATAAAATTTGAACCAGCTTTTAATGCTCAAGAGACCATCTGATTTAAGTTTTTAGTTTTTTCTCACTTCTTGAGGGACTGAGGACACAAATCGAAGGCATGCTTCATTGGCGGACTGGTGGATCTAAATTGTATATAATGTAGAATTTATAGAAATGAAATGGAAAAGAACTTTATTTCTATTTGCTACTTTTTCTCTATAGAGATTTGAATTCGTTGTCAATACTATTTTTAAACTTAAGCAACTAATCTGAAAACTACTTGGTCTTAGTGGAGAGTTTGTGATAAAGTCCACACTTGTTACCATGGTTATTTGGTACAATAATGATGGAAATCGTCTTTAGTGTCTCATTATAATGGGGGAAAGAACCTCCCACTGTGTGTGATTCACACTTCTGGCAACATGACACCCCAGTCCAGAGAATGTGAACCACCTTAGAGGAGCGTTCTCTTCTTCTTCTCTTCTTCTCTTCTGTTACACAGTGGGGTGCAGGTCTGAGAAAGCAGTTAAGAACAAGCACTTTTATTATAAGTCTGCTGTAACTGCTTCAATTAGCCTCATTTTTATCATTGTCAGGGTGCGATGGTGCAGTGGTTAGTATGGTCCTGGGGTTCCTTCTTTCCGGCAATTTGGAATCACCAATCAACCTAATGTACGTTTTTGGACTTTGGGAGGAAACCAGAGTACCTGGAGAAAACCCGGGTTTGTACTTGTTTACTCGCATAATTTATTCACTTATTCATTCATTCATTCTTTCATCTTCTTACCCGCTTATTCCCTAATCACGGGGGTCTGCTGGAGCCTATCCCAGCACACACAGAGAGGCAGGGATTCACCCTGGACACCAGTCCATCTCAGGGCCACACATACACATTCATTCCTATGGACAATTTAGAATCACCAATCCACCTAATATACATGTTTCTGGACTGCAGGAGGAAACCCAAGCAACCGTGGGGATAACACGCAAACTCCACACAGAAAGATCCCTAGCCCATAAATCGAACCCGGGATCTTCTTGTTGTGAGGCGACCATGCCTTATTTACTTATTTAATAACTTAATCATTTACTCACATTCACTTTATGCATTTGCAATGACTTCATTACTTATTCAAATCCAATCACTTTCATTTTTCTTTATTGCAACCTCTTAATCATACTCAATCACTTTATCACTCTTTCAATCCCTCATTAATTCACTCGTTCATTTACTCTATCACTTTCTAAATTGTTCACTCACTCTCCCACTCATTCAATTACTCTAACTTTTCAGCGTATTTAGATCAGTTTCATTTAGTCGTGATATTAATCCTTCTATCCTTTCTTTCGGGCGGCGCGGTGGCGTAGTGGATAGCACAGTCGCCTCATAACAAGAAGGTCCCAGGTTCAAATCCCGGCCGGGATCTTTCTGTGCGGAGTTTGCATGTTCTCCCCGCGCTGTCCTCCGGGTGTTCCGGTTTCCTCCCACAGTCCAAAAACATGCAGATTAGGTGGATTGGTGATTGTAAATTGTCCAT
>JAOTRA010000035.1:14869528-14893862 GCA_026260255.1 Pseudolaguvia tuberculata | reverse complement strand
TATATAGTCATACAAATACATACACAAACACCTTGAGAACATGATTAAATTTTAGTAAGTGGATTGCTCGGTTCGGCACATCGTCATATGAATCATGCTCATCAAACTAATCAAGCATGATAATGTTAAAACTGCAGCTATGCAAATAATAAAAAGAAAAATCTATTATATAATTGCGTTAAAATGCATAGAAATAAAGTAAGAAATTGATTTAAATGAAATACAATAACTTACCATTAATGAATATATAAATAACTAATAAAATTCTCTAAACAACCTAGTGTCAACATTATTTCACAATAGTATTACTAAACAATAGTGACACTCTTTATTCTTATAGTGACATTAAAAATTCAAAAATACAAATACAGATTGATGAACTTGTGTGAACTTTGTGATGTAAATTATTTGTGTTGGTCCTCTCTTCCAAAACATAGAGCCCAAGTCTAGCTAGGTTTTCAATCTGATGTTTTCACACAGCTCACACTATTATTAAATAATACTGTATGTGCTGAGTTTTGGCTTTTATTCCTTCAATTATTGCTTGTTTATTATCTGCAGGTCACCATTTCTATTGAATCAGATATGCAAATGTGAATGTAAAACTGCAACTGTAGGCTCAGTGTTTTAAACTCATTTACAGTATTTGGCAGATGCCCAGAATAAACGGAACAATTAGTGGTTAAGGGCCTTGCTTATGGGCCCCAGCAGTAGACACTTGGTAGTGCTGGGAATTTAACCTTTTGTTTTTCTTTTAGTGTTCCATTAAATGAAATGGTGTAATGTTAGATTTCTATTAATAAAGAAGTATAAAAAGTTACGAAAAGATTATGAATACAGTGTATTTTGATTAAAATCCTTTAGTTATCGTTGTATCATATAGGATTATTTGTAATAACTAATAATATGTATTACATAGACAGAAAAGGAATAGAAGCAGCTTTCTGTTTGCTCTTGGAAGAATGATGTGTTCTTTGAATGTGTAAGAAGCCATAGAGACATTTGTGTGCCACAGCAAACAGTCTTGTTCTTTAGTACTCCATACAAAATTCACAGTGAAGTAATAACATAGCTTCCAACACTGCAGATGTAAATGATAGATCATCTGTAGAATTGTAGATACCTGCCCATCCAAAGTTAGTGTATATTTACATAATAATGCGGTGTACAACCCAAAGACCAAAAGTCAGCCAGTGACTCGTCCAGTTCAGTTCATTCCATTTATGAATAGTCTGACTGGTCATATCATCCTAGGGATTAAATTAATATTAAAAAAGGATCATTTATATTGGTAATGTTTGCTTAACTCTTACACAATACAACCAACAGTTTGTGGACTTCTGACCATCATAAACATTTGTGATTATAAACATTCGATTACAGGATTATTTCCCATTTTGCTGTTATAATAATCTGGTTTGCAATTTTTGTAACATTCATTCATTCATTCATTCATCCATCTTCTTACCAGTTTATTCCCCAATTCAGGGTCAAAGGGTTTGCTATAGCCTATCCCAGCGCATATAGGGCGAGGGGCAGGGGTACATCCTGGACAGTTCACCAGTCCATCGTTTACACCAAACATGGTAAACACTTTAATATGAACCCATTTGTTCAAGTGAGGGAAATACAATTATATAAAATTGTACACCACAATCTCGGTAGCAATAATTTGGAAAAGGATCAGACATGGATCACATGGTAAGCAGTCCACAAACATTAGGCTATTATAGTATGACTAAAAATATTTTACAAATTCTGTTAGAAAAAAAAATCTTCTACCTCATACGAGTCTGTATCAGCACTGGAGCCAAAAACCGAAGCCAGGTAGGTGAGATGCAGCACGGATAGCACACTGAACACGCCATTTATAAAATAAACCCAAACTGCCTAAATACAACATGAGAGAAGTATGCAGATATGCTCATCGGTACAACTGTTTTAAGATGCAGTGTACAGAGCATTTAATCAGAATTGTATGATTATAACCAGTGCAGCATTGAGTCATCTTGACTAACATTAAAACTTTTTCATTCATTCATTCATCTTCTTACCGGCTTATTCCCTAATTCGGGGTCACGGGGGTCCGCTGGAGCCTATCCAAGCGCACTTAGGGCAAGAGGCAAGGGTACACACTGGACACTTCGCATCGCATAGACAAACAACCACTCACATACACATTGACTTTTATGGGCAATTTACCATCACCAATTTGGATGGTGGGAGGAAACCGGAAGTTTTTTTTCATCCTTTGGCTGCTCCCACTAGGGGTCGCCACAGTGGATCACTCCTGTGATTTTATGAGAGAAAACCGGAGTACCCAGAGGAATTGAACCTGGAACCTTGCTGTGAGGCGAATGTACTAACCACTACGCCACCGCACCACCCCTTGCATTAAAACTTAGTTTTATTTATTTTTAACAGTGATTAAGTTTTTATTTAACCAAGTTAATTATATTCCATACACACACAAATATGTAATATTTTATTGAAAGCAAATTTCTCTGAGCTAGCTGTGATATTAGATATTATCTAAGTTTTAGTTTTAAATCTAGTTAGATATATTTTAGATATTTTTTCCATTTCTAACCACCAAATTGGGTTTCATGATAGTGTAAGTATTTGTTCAGCCATTGATGTAACTCCTTTATCCAAGTCATGTAAATACATTGTTTGTTTTATCAGAAGTGATGTGAGTGGAAGTGTAAATAGGATAAAAAGGATTTTAATTTGTCATACATACACTACTATTTAAATATAAAATGAATGTTTCATAGAGTTGAATACACTTAGATTTAGACATAAATAATTATTTGTATATAATTATGTAATAATTACTTTTGATGTAGACTTACTAGGCCCCTCCAAAGTATTTTACCAATATTAATAAAACCAATGTAATAAAACTATTCCATGAAACACTCAAATAAGTTGGAATACCTTCAATAATAATAATAATAATAATGGGCAGCATGGTGGTGTAGTGTTTAGCACAGTCGCCTCACAACAAAAAGGTCCCGGATTCGATTTCCAGGCCAGGAATCTTTCTGTGCAGAGTTTGCATGTTCATCCCACGCGTGGGTTTCCTCTGACCGTCCAAAAACATGTACATTAAGTTTATTGGTGAGTCAAAATTGCCCATAGGAATGAATGTGTGTGTGAATGGTTGTTTGTCTATGTGTGGCCCTGTGATGGACTGGAGAAAATGTCCAGGGTGTACCCCTGCCTCTCGCCCAGTGTGCGCTGGGATAGGCAGCAGCAGACCCCCCCTGACTCCGAATTAGGGTCAAGGGGAATTTTGTACATTTTTGTAGAATACAGTATACAGAAAGTGTGTTTACTTTAGAAAACTAAAGATTTAGAACCCCAATTCAAGCGGACAAAAACCTTTCAGTTAAATATGTAATCTTTGCCTCACCTTTTTGTTTTGGTGTTTGCAGTCTGATGGACATCTTTTAGAAAGGACACATGCATTAAAGATGATGGACAGTCTTTTCCTCAACTCTGCCAATTTTAACAAAGTTAACAAATACGAAACATGCTATTAACCAATATTATATTCATACAACAGACACAATCCCACACACTTAGTCATAATATTTCATTAACAATACAATAACAGCTTTAGGAATAAATTACAAGTAAACATATTGTAGATACCCACCATACTCATTGTACGTCATGAAAGCGAGGGTAAATAACACAGCTACAATGTGAAGACTTAATCCCTAAGGGATTTACATTGAAATAACAACAGGTAAGTCATAAAATAAGTAAAAAAAAGGTTAGTAATTTATGAATCTAAATATATAATATTGGCATGCCAAAAGATACTGTAGAGACTCACATGCAGCAAAGTGCTAGCTGTGTAAGTGATGAGGATAGCCTGAAATGTCCCGAATTTAAGAGACTTCTTGAATACATCTGAAAGGCAAAAAAAGAGTGCTAAGAATTCCACATTGGTATGATATAACGTATGCCACAACTGTAAGCTTGTAAAATCCCCCATCAACAATACACTTAAACTTACAAATATTAAGCCATTGAGACATTGGCAAGTTCCAGGAAACAACAGCTTCGGACATAGACCTGGGAAACTCAATTTTGAGTGGATTAACCATTGTAAGGTCCCTACAACAGGAAGAACAGTTATTTATGACAGACAGCGAAAACTGCTTTACTGTGTTTTTTTGGAGAAGAAATTTGGGTTTGTACAAACCACTTGATATGGTCCTTCTCCTCAGTAAAACCTGCACCAGACAGTGTGGTAGTAGTTTCACTTAGATAGCTTACAAAATAATTACTAAAATGGAAGCCCATACTGTGTGCATAGCCCATCAACCATCTGGAAGGCACAACAGGTATTAGACAAGCACTGGTTGAGTGATTAAGTCATAACAGGAAAAAAAGAAAACAAAATCACAACCATACTATATATACACACTAATATATATATATATAATATATATTAGTGTGTGTGTGTATATATAGGATACATTGTTCTTCTGATGCTGACGTTTTTTGTGTTTATTGATGTGTAATGTTCTTTCGAGCAGATGGACTGAAAGCCTACACGGCACCAATGGGCCACATTATGCAGCTTTCTGGCACGCCTGTTTATCTCAATGACTCCATCTATGACGGCAGCGTGGAAGCAGGGTAGCGTACACACACACACACACGCGCGCACACCTAGACAAACGCACACACTCAAATGAGGTAGTAATGGTTGAGGTGACCTCAGACATCAGCTGGACAATGTTACAAAGCTGACTGGAAAGTGCTGCTATACTATTTTTCACACCCAGACACAGTAGTGTATTCAGTTTGATTTTCTTCTCCTATAAAAGAAACTGACCTGATGTTTACTGTTCCGTCTCTCATCGTCATGTGTGGCTTTATGATAAATCTAAGCCTCTTTTAATATAGCTTCCTCACCTATTTGTGTGTGAGTGTGTGTGTCAGAACTGGTACGTGCGGGATTTAAGTACTCCCAGATGTGATTTTGAATGAGACAGAGATGTGTACATTAGCTGAGCTAAGAACTTTTTGTCCCAGGCCAGATGTGAGTGCTGCAGTTGTGCATGTACGTGTTTACTCGCCGAATGATTTGTCAGTGGGAATTGGCCATGTTTTTTATTCCAGACTGTGTACTTATTTCCCTTTGGTTGTGTACAAGTTCTGATTTCACATACATTCTTGACTTCTTTCTTTTCACAGGATGTTGTTTGGAGGTTTGGGTCAGCTGTGCGATGGGGTGTTAGGAGGCGATGACTTTTCAGAAAGTAAGGAGCTACGGGTCTGGCCAGGTTACGACTATGTTGGCTGGAATAGGGAAATGCTTGGAAAACCGACAGTCGACATAGAGTTCCACTTTGAGAAACCACGCCTCTTTCACACCATGCAGGTGAGCGTGTAGGGGGTTGGGGGAGTGATTGTTGGGGTATTGCTGACAAGAAGGTTGTAGGTTTAATTCCCTGTACCACCAAGCTCCCAATATTGAGCACCTAAGCCAGGTCTTTAATCCTGTACAACTTAGAAAAGTAAATGAGAGAACTGGAAGTTGCTGTAATGCAAAATACTGTTCCTACTGCTCAATTAAATTTACACCAATCATTTTATTAATAACATCTGCTCATTTTGACCATTGTCAGCCAATCAGGTTGGCGCAAACCAGAGTATGTGGATTCATGCAGATGCGGGTTATTAATTCCAGAGCCTGCTGATCTCCTGAGACTTCCACGCAAACAGTCTGGGTTAAAAAACTGAAAGTGTGCAGCTGTTCTGCTTGGTTGACCCTTGACTGTTTTGCAGAATAGTTGCTCACTGCACACATCTGGATGCTACAACAGCAAAAAAGGCTCTAAAAAAGCAGGAGGTTGGAATATGTACAGGCTCACAAAGTCTGGAAATTTTGTGTGTCTTTTCATACAAGCCTTACAATTCCCATTCTGCTGTTCAATCGGTCAATTTCTTCTCTCTTATAGCCTGGTTTCCTCTTTGGACCTTTGTTAGTGATCTATGCACGGACACATTCCCTAGAGCGTCGGGAATTATTGCATTCGAACTCAGGATATTGCCCAACAGCAAGATGGGCTTTTGTCAAGGTTGTTTTTTTTCCCCACTGAGATTTATAGCTCCCTTGCAGCAGATTCCTGAGTTCAACCCTGAGAATTCAAACTTCCTTTTGTCTTTAGGAGATCCGAGTACTACATATAAAGGGTTTGCTGCCCTTGACGCACATCTGCTTCATCAAATAAACACAAGCTGTTAAAAATTGTATTAGTTTATTTTGTGTGAACTTGTGCTTTAAGAGTTAATAGGAGACCTGTTACACTAGTCGTCCAGACCCCCCTTCGTTTCTTCACGCCTTTCCTTTTTCCTCCTTTCGCATCCAGGCACAGACGTGACTACATCTGGTTTTGATTTTTCCTTGTTGTCGTCATCTCATCAGCTCGCTCCCTTGTGTCATTTCAATCACCTCAGTTCCTCCTACCCAGTTTTAGTTCTTTTTTTCTCTATTGTTAAAGTTAGTGGTTTTCTATGAACCAACCCCGCCACTCCCATGTGCAATTGGAGAACTCGGTACTTTTAACCAGCGGATCGAAGTTAATCAATTTTAAAAGCACCCTGCAATGTTCAGTATTCGTGTTCTTTTGAGATCCTGCCGAATTTCAATGCGTTTTATTTGCAGTGCTCTAATCCAGCTGTGTGTGCGTTTGGCAGGTGCACAGCAATAATATGCACACGCAGGGTGTGCGAGTCTTCTCTGAGGTGTTATGTCAGTTCAAGGCCAGCTTGCTGAGCCCATGGAGCGAGACAACTCTGAGCGTGCACGTGCCCCTGAGCGACCTGCGTGACCCTTCCTCACGCACGGTTACGTTGCCTCTAAACGGTCGGCCAGCGCACATTCTCCGTTGCCACTTCACCTTCTCCGACCGCTGGCTGCTTATCAGCGAGATCAACTTTTACTCTGGTACACACACACACAGCACAATGCTGCCTGGCATATTTAAACACGGTGGAAGCATGCGAACCATGGTTCACATGCATCCAAATGCACACTCTCATACAGTATATACCAATCACACACAATTGTCAGTCACCACATACACACCACGGCATATATTCACTGGCAAAAACCTAATTCCCCACTTAATGTCTTCCTCTCTCTCAGAGCCGTTTGATACTAGCTCACCAATCCCATCTGATGCACTGCCTCCACCCTCCCTTACATCTCGCTCTCCTCCTCTTTCCACCTCACCCCCTGTGACCTCCTCCATCTTTCCCAGCACCTCTAATTCCAGCAGGCGCCAAACTGGTGAGTCAGACATTTTATTGTACAATAAGTCTTAAGTCTCTGGCTGCATCCAAAGTGGTACACTTCTCTATTATGTACTTATGGGAAAAACAGTATAGTAAAAGTTCTACTCTCATCCAGATATTGAAGTATCCATTTACTATCTCATGAAAGCACGTGTGAGACGACGCATCATATCCAACAGGGAGACTCACTTTTCATGTTCTTGAAGTAGGTTTAAATACTTCAGGAAAAACGTTGTTCTGTTGTAAATTATTTGTTTATAATCATCCAAGTTAATTTCAAAATGCTGCAATTTTGCCTATACTATATACACAAAATCATACTATATAGAACCTATTATTTAAGCAGTCAGGAAGTACATACTCAATTAAATGTGTCTACTATAGTAGTATGAGATGTGTCTACGGGTGTTTGTGTGTGTGTGTGTGTGTGTGTGTGTGTGTGTGTGTGTGTGTGTGTGTGTGTGTGTGTGTGTGTGAAAATTGGTGTACCTAAACTAGCCACAATGCAATAGTCAGATAAATCAATACCAAATCAATTAACCGCAATACAAAGTTCTGCAGTATTGGAATTACACAAGCATTTAAATCAGCTATGTTGGACCATATTTAAAGATATTTTAGGGGATTTGTCTTGCTTTTAAATTAAGAGACAATTTTCTTTCAATATGATTTGAGTGTTCTATTTGTGGGGATGTTAAAATGTAAGGCCGAGAACGTGTGTGAACGAGAAAGTAGGCAATGGAGTGGTAAGGTTGCAGGGAGAAGTGGTAGTGAAGGTGGAGGGTTTAAGTACCTGGGGTCAACAACGCAAATTCATGGAGAGTGCGATAGAGAAGTGAGGAAAAGAGTGCAGGCAGGTTGGAGTGGGTAGAGAAGAGTGGCAGGAGTGATTTGTGATAGATGACTGTTTCGGCAAGAGTGAAAGGGAAAGTTTATAGGGCTGTAGGGAGACCAGCAATGTTGTACGTTTTAGAGACAGTAGTGGTGTCAAAAAAACAGGATTTGGAGCTGGAGGTGGCAGAGTTGAAGATGTTGAGATTTTCAATGGGTGTGACTAGGATGGACTGCACAAGTAGGATGTTTTTGAGACAAGGTGAGGGAGACTAGGTTGTGAGATGGTTTGGACATGTGCAGAGAAGGGACATGCAGTATATTGGTAGAAGAATTCTGAGGATGGAGGTGCCAGGCAGGAGGAAAATAGGAAGACCAAAGAGGAGGTGAAGGAGGACATGCAGGTAGTTGGGGTGAAAGAGGCAGATGTAGAGGACAGGGTAGTGTGGAGAAGAGCGATCCGCTGTGGCGACCCCTAACGGGAGCAGCCGGAAGAAGGAGAAGTTGTTAAGGTGTAAATGCTTATCGGAAACTTGTGGGTATAATTCCCATTGATATTTGAATTCTGTCCAGAAATGGGCAGTATGGTGTTATATATTTTTTTGTCACATTTACTAGACTAACATTTTATAAAAACTTTTAAGATTTGGTTTAACAGACTAGTGCTCCTTTTAACCCCATTATTTTACCTTTATTTCACAACATTTAATGCTGTTCCTCTGTTACTATTAAAAGGTTAATGAGGAAAATCTAGTAATAGTTTATATCATGTTCCAAATAATGAGATGGCAAATCTCTCGATGTCCGAAGTACGTACCTGAAACCTGATCATTTTTGAAAGCGTGTTCAGTCTTGAAAATAATGACCAAAGAGGAGGAGGAAGAAGAAAGAATATCAGTGGAGACAGGAATCGAATGCAACCCAAGGACTTGCATAAAATCTCTTTATTATAATAAAGTGTATTATTGTAAAGGAATTTCAGCTCTAACCTAAGAATACATGTTGCATTCAGTTTCATGATAATTATTATTTGAGGCCAATTCTGCTAATGTAAGTTACTATAAAATCTCACATATTTGTCTTATGCATATTTTATGCTGTGGATTGTTCATAAAATATCTGGATTTTTCCCTTAATTTAATCAGATCAGATACTGAATTGGTACATTATTAGTCTTATTCCGTAATTTATTACTCTTACTTTAAAAATTAATAAGTTCAGTGGTGCCTGAGTCATTCTTTTATAAGTGTTTACACTTCAGTAAAATGTACCTCTGGTTATATTTAATTAATCCTGGAGAGAAAGCAGAGAAACTGTCTTGGTGTCTGGTTCCCTTTTGCTTTTTCTCTTTTATTTTTGTCCCCGTTGAAGACAACTAATCTATTGTTGAAGGATAAAAGGCTGGAGGAATTGGATTGTGTTTATCTGTGTACATAACTGTGGTTGGCTAGGGACTTTCAGCATCTACGATTCTCCTGTGGTTTGGCATTACAACAGCACTCCTGAGTATAATAAAAGTACTTCACATTTTTTGTGTCTGTAAATCTACTGTCACACGACTCTGATTCTTTAGATTCTGAATATTCTCTTCACCCATGGAAGACATGCTTGGGCACGAGTGTTTATTTAGTCCGGCTCACCCAAAACACATCACTGCGCAAATAGTAGTAGGAACTGGTGTTTTTAAATGCAGTGTGTGTAGTTTTAGATTATTATTTTTTTTTTACTTTAAAAGGTGATGCTGGTGAAGCATTTTCTGCCATCACTCCAAGGACAGGGCTTCCTGTCGCGAAGGACGACAGCAGCAACACTGCCATTCTGATTGGCTGCCTAGTCGGCATAATACTGCTGCTGCTGGCCGTCATCGTTGGCATTCTCTGGAGGCAGTACTGGAAAAAGCTGCTCGGCAAGGTGAAGTGGCTCGTTCTAGTCGTTGGTGCGGTTTTCGAGATGCCTGAATAAGGTGTCCTTTAAATTATTAGACATTATTTTGTCACTTAATGTTTTAAATTTGTGTTTGTGTGCCTCCAGGCCCAGGGCAGCCTCTCCAGTGACGAGCTCCGAGTTCATCTCTCTGTTCCGACTGAGAATGTAGTGATCAATAACACAAACACTCACACCTACTCCAGTCGCTACCAACGCATACACACGTTCCCTGATGACCCGGAAAGAAATGGCGAGTATCAGGAGCCTAGCATGGTGGTACGTCCTCGAGAGCAGCGGGACAGCACAGGTGAGACGCCATACTTGCTAATGTAATGATGAATTGAAAACTTTCTAGACAGAAAAATGTTAAAGGTATCATTAATAAAGCTATTCATCTATTTTTTTTAAAGATTTGGTGCAAATCTTTAGACATTTTGACATGTTATAGAGCAAAAGATGTGGGGATTGACAGCTTTAACTTGAAACCTTAAAACATTAAATCAATCTTCCTCCTCTCATGACCTTCAAACTTTTGAAAATGGTTTCCATCAGGCTGTGAGATGTGACTGTGGTTTATTCAAGTCTTTGTGGAATTAGTGACAGACATGCTTATGTTAAGGGTAGGTGGTCTGATGTCAGTGTTCTAGTGTTCAAGCTCTGTAGGAGTTTTGAGTTTTCTACTCCAATCAAAACATAATGTCTTTGTGGAGTTCAAGGTTGTTGTTATTTGCACATACATGTTGGAACAGCATTTGAATCTCTTTGTTCCAGTAAAGGAAGAATATGAAATCCAATAAAAAAACATAAATGTAGCTGTCCGCCTACTTTTCATGATGTAACATTACCTCAGGTTATCAGCAAATTCTGTCTAATATTAATTCATTTTAGATCTTAGTCAGGCTTTGTTGTCAGTACAAACTATCAAACGAACATAGAGGCAAAAAGGGCATAAAAGCAGCCAAATCTGATTGATTTTATACGTATGGAGTCATTAGGCTGTCAAGATTACGAATGAGATCAGTCTTGTAGGCAGACATACAAATGCAATATGTTTTATCGAAACCTAGCAGGAGGGGAGGGTTCTGTTCATTCCAGTATGCACGTCATACATTTTTTGCAGATCTGTGCTAATAAATTTGATCATTCACATGCAAGCCACATGTTTAAGTAGATGGAAAGTGAAACCAGAGCATAAGGTCTTGATCAAAACTGTTCAGGGTCTGGAAAAGACTAGCATAAGAATCCTGTTCTTTACTTAATAGCTACATGTAAGCAGCTGTATGTGTATTAACATACCCACCAGATTCAAGTTTGGCTGTATTTCATGTTAGTGGGATTCTTATAAAATGCAGACTAAAAGTTAAAAGCTTCCTGAGGTTGATAACAATTACTGCGCCCAAGACTGCAGTGTCAGGTTGTGCTGCAGGAAGCAGAGATGCTCGGCATGCTCTCCAGTGAGTTACTTCATACATCAATTGCAGACACTTTACTGATTACACGCTCACTAGAGACTGAAACATCTGTACTATTTTATCAGTAAATTGGTTTTGAAAGTGATCAATGTTAATAAGTGGTCATAATTATTAAAAGCCTAATATCAGCACCATTTAGCATTCCTCAATCAAGAATGTAAGTGTATATAATGAAATGCTGATTAACTGCTTGAAGTATGAATAACAATAACCCAGCCTGCCACTGTGTCTCACCTTTGCATCTCTTTTTGTCCTTTCCTTTCTTCCTCCACTAACAATTACTGTATTTGTGTGTGTTTGGTATGGCTTGAGTGTTATGCTAAATCCTGTCTGTTGCTTTGTATTTTGTGTCATGCATTGTGGTACCTTGTTCTGTGAATGTGTTTGTGTACATGTGTGTTTGACCAGCCTTGCTGTTAAACAACCCAGCCTATCATCTTCTCCTGTCTGACCTGAGAATTGGCCCCAAAAGGCTGTCAAACTGCACCAGAGAGTCTGTTAAACCACAAAACCTTCCCCAGGGTAAGAGTGAGGCACGTCTCTGGCTCACAAAGTCACAGATAGAGAAGCGGTCCAGGTCACAGACAGAGATTGGGAGGGGAGGAAAGCAAGAAATATCTAAAGTCTGTAGAATCATGTGCCTCAGCACCTAATCAAAGCCATCACCTTTAACAGCATGTGCATAATCACTACTGTCCAGTAGTTTGTAAGAATGTTAAATGATTTTTATATACCGTATTTTCAGGACTATAAGGCGCACCGGATTAAGCAGATCTGTATTACCGTAATTCTCCGACAATCCATCAAGCGGTACGGCTTTGTAGCTTAAAGTCGTACTAAAACATTTTGATAGATTTTTGAACACCTTCTACCACATAAAATTGGTTTGAGGTCAGTAATTAATGCTAAATAAATAAAGCGTCCTATTGATTTTTGACAGAATTGAAAATGCGCCTTATAGTCTGAAGAAAACCAAATCAATTCAAATCCAGTTCACACCATGTCCTCATTTTCTTATTGTTGTCTTCTTATCTATTAACATTATGCAGCATGCAGTTTAGATATGGACAATAAAGCACTGCCGGTTCAGGAAGGACCACCCCCATACCCTGGGGCCCCACCTCCACTCCTGGGAGCACATTATGTAGAAGCGACAGGGGGCGGGCCCAGCGTTCCTCACTACGCGGAAGCAGACATCATCAGCCTTCAGGGCGTAAGCGGGAACAACACTTACGCCGTGCCTGCCCTTTCAGCCACGCCCACAGAGTGCCCGTCCCTTCCTGAACTACAGCGGGAACGGCTACTTTTTAAAGAGAAGCTGGGAGAGGGACAGTTCGGAGAGGTAGTGCACACATTAAAACAGCCACAGAAGTGCTCGTTGCTGCTTATGGGGGGGCACTTTGGGATCTCCAGAGGATCTATTGGTAGTAATGTAATTTGTTTGGTGTAATAAAGGAACCAATCTTATATTCTTTCATAGGGTCTGAAATTGATAGCAGCACCTCTGCTCTTCTGTTTTCAGCACATTTCTTGTCCTCTATCTTTTGACAAAAAAACTGAGGCATCTTTGATCATTTAATTTTAGGTTCATTTATGTGAAATAGAAAATCCTCAAGACCTCCCAAATCTCGAGTTCCCTTTCAATGTGAGGAAAGGGCGCCCTCTGCTGGTAGCAGTCAAGATTCTGCGACCTGATGCCTCAAAAAATGCTAGGTTTGAACGCACCTGTTTATTTATTATGTTTTTCACTGTCAGTGTTTTAGACCGCTATTGTCATAAGCTGTCCCTTTTTACCACTGCAGAAACGACTTCCTGAAAGAGGTAAAAATCTTGTCTCGGCTAAAAGATCCAAACATAATCCGCTTGCTGGGAGTGTGTGTGAGCAGTGATCCTTTGTGCATGGTGACTGAGTACATGGAGAGCGGTGACCTTAACCAGTATCTCTCCCAGCGAGTGTTACTGGACAAGAGTGGACCAATGCACAACATGCCAACCATCAGGTGCAGCTCACGATTCAGCAGTTATGTGTTTTGCGTGAAAGCCTGTAAGCTAAAGGCTGAGTGTAATCTTTGCTCCGTTCTTCAGCTATCCTGCCCTGATCTCCATGGCAAGTCAGATAGCGTCTGGAATGAAGTTCCTAGCGTCACTAAACTTTGTGCACAGAGACTTAGCTACACGGAACTGCCTGGTGGGGGGAGAACAGGGTGAAGGAGACGACAGAACCGGAGAAAGACACATCAAGATTGCTGACTTTGGAATGAGCCGAAACCTGTACGCTGGCGATTACTACAGGATCCAGGGGAGAGCAGTGCTTCCTATCCGATGGATGGCTTGGGAGTGTATTCTCATGGTGAGTGAGTGCAGTATACGTTATAAACTTTCAGTAATTTTATTGTTAATAATTATCACATTATTTATTATTATATAGGGCAAGTTCACTACAGCCAGTGACGTGTGGGCGTTTGGAGTAACTCTGTGGGAGATGCTAAGTGTGTGTCAAGAGCAGCCCTATGGTCACATGACTGATGAGCAGGTCATTGACAATGCAGGGGAGTTTTTTAGAGACCAAGGAAGACAGGTACATGTTGGCACGCGCACACACGCATTTTAACATCTATTCATAACTCGTGTTAAAATTTATTTAAAAACATTTTTCTCTCTGTCTTTCTCTCTCTCTATGTATCAGGTGTACCTGACTCGGCCGGCGGTGTGTCCCCAGGGCCTATACGAGCTGATGCTGAGTTGCTGGAACAGAGACTGTAAACTTCGGCCCTCGTTCACACAGATTCACTCTTTCCTCACTGAAGATGCCATGAACATGGTGTAAAGAGCAAGACGTATGAGACGAGCGTATCTCTCCTCTCTTCACGCTGACCAGAGGTGTTTGTGTAGCCTGTACACGATGGTGGAGGTGAATGATAGTGTAGAAGTGGAAGGAGTCAAGCACTCTTATGTAAATTTGGCAGGTCAGGGCTGGGAGATGCTGCTGGTCCGGTTCTCGTGCTTGACCCTGCTTTCGGACCCTAGAACCCTTTAAACCTAATGTTAGATCACCTGTAGTCCTGAACTAATCACAAATGTCTCACAGGGTGGAGGGCTTTTCTATTGCTGATGACTATATAAACTGTGAACCAGTGAGTTATTCTTAATATTATTACTCATTTACGTTTCTGGTATCCGGTAGACGCCCTTATCCAGAGCGACTTGCATTTATTGTCAAATGAGCAGTTGGGGGCTTAAGGTGTTCAGCGGCTCAACACTTTCAACTCTGAGATGCAGGGACTTGAACAGACAAGCTTCCGACCAACAGTCTTTAACAGCCCATCCAGTGAGGTACCGTTTCAGCAAACCGGTAGTTCAGCGTTAATTCTGTCTAATCTTAGTATTGACTCTTGGGTACGAAGGGTCTTCATTCCGATGTCTACCCTGTTTTGCTGGGCGGTACATGTATAATTGCTTGCCGTTAAGCACAAGGCTTCAGCACTTCTTTTCCCACTAACTTGGAAAGCTAGACACTTGAGACTTGCTTAAGGGATTTTCATTATTTGGTTGTTTTTCATAACGTAACCAAATCACAGACATGGTGCTCTATAGCCATTTGGACACGTTCGTAAAATGTGGCAGGTTACCCGAGTAACATTTGCTCAATTTCAAAATCTAGTCATTCGTCACTTGCTGTTGCAGATTTGGAAAAAATAATGTAAAGTGTGCTGAACTGTGCTCTTTTAATGACTGTATATATGATGGACAGCGGCAGGTCGCATAAGCCGGTGCATCCTTAGTGGCGATGCCCAACCCGGATAAATGAGAGGGTTGCGTTAGGAAGGCATCCAGTGTAAAAACACGCCAAGTCGAGTGTGCTGTGGCAACCCGTAATGGGAGCGGTGGAAGGAAAAAATAAGGTGCGTTCGCATAGTAGTTCGCAACGAGAAGGTCCCGGGTTCGATTCTCAAGCTAGGGATCTTTCTGTGCGGAGTTTGCATGTTCTACCAGCGCTTGCATGGGTTTTCTACGGGTACTCCGGTTTCCTCCCAGCGCCCAAAAACATTAGATTGATTGAAAAGTCTAAATTGTCCATAGGAGTGAATGTGTGGAAGTGGTTGTTTGTGTGGCCCTGCGATGGACTGGCGACCTGTCCGGTGTGTACCCCTGCCTCTTGCCCTATGTGCGCTGGGATAGGCACCAGGTTAACCCTATGACTCCAAATTTGGGAATAAGCTGGTAAGAAGATGAATGAATGAATATGATGGACAACAAACTCAATCCGATGAAGCGTAAAAGGCAGGCCCTGATGTCTAAACTCCAGCCACAAACACACACACACACACACACACTCTTAATTAGAAATGGTTCTGTTTTGATAAAGTATCTGTATTCTAACCTCTAGTATCGATAAATTAAATGATTTAAATTGGTTCACATTTGAATCAATATTTAATTGAAAACCCATTGTGTGTCAAATGACTGTCCTCCACCTCTGTAGCTGATGATGCCACATAAATATATGATAATATAGATATTAATTCAACAAATGTGTGATATGCATGATATTGGGAGGCCGCGGCCGATACACAGACCTGACTGGTTCATATACACTTATAAGGCAAAAGGTATTGGGAAAACAACCTGACCATCACATCCATGTGTTCCAGACTGGATTGTAGTCCCAACCAAATATCACTAGTATAATCAGAAGTGGAGGTTCTGGTATTCCACTTTATCCCAAAGGGTGTGAGGTTCTGTACACACACGTCTGTTCTTCCAAGGCACTAGGGGCTTTGTGCACAGGGTTATTGACACGCCAGAAGAGTATTTAGAGTCTCTTCGGAGTCCCGGTGAAGGTGTGATGTGATGTTACAGCGTACCCATCTCCTTTCATTTGGTCATCATCTAACCTGCTTATTCTCTAATTCAGGGTCATGGGGGTCTGCTGGAGCCTATCGCAGCGCATATAGGGAGAGAGGCCGGGGTACACCGTAGTCCATTGCAGGGCACCTCCTAGAAGAACAACCATACACACAAATGAAAGCAAGGGGAAAACATGCAAACTCCCCCTGACTGGGAACTGAATCCGGGGGCGGTGAGGCGACTGTGCTAAACACTACACCACCGCACCGTCCCTTTATCTACTCCCTCATTTTATTACATAATGATTTATTTGGTAGCATGGGTTAACAGGATCGGGTTCCACCATATATACGGTCACTAAGTTCTCCTTTTTCAGCACACCAGATTTACAGAACTAGCGTACAGAATAACGTGATCATCTCGCAATTAACGTTGCGGTGATGTAGACGAGCTCAGCTGGGATTCCTGTGACCGGTTATTAATTGTTAATAAATAATGTCCAGGTGGTGTTTGGAGGAAAAGTTCAAGCGTTATGTTTCTCATTAAGTTTATTGTAGTACTGTAACACAGTGAGGTTTGGCCAATGGTACGAGAGGCTTTATTTGCACTTTACTGTTAACTGTGACAACAGAAGCGTGGGGGTATTATGAGGGTATTTGTTTGTTTGTGGCGTCGAGGAACGAGTAGAAAAGGGAATGAACAGTTTTGTCTTCCTCTGGGGGTAAGTTTTTGTATTGGGCGGATAGTGGGGGTGGGTTCGGGTTTGAGGATCCAGTGACCTTCAGAATGTGGATCAAGGAATGTGCTTCACAACTGGTTATGTTGCCATGTCAAAACTTTTTTTTTTTTTGATACACTGAACTGAACCGAAACCTGTATTTTTCTAACTGATATTCTCACGTTCTGGAACATTAAAGGATGTGCAGTTGTAAATAGTCAATGGGACACGATGTTCTATGCTGAGATCTGGTGATGTGAATGCTTTAGAATGGATGGGGCTGTCTGAGCTTTGCTGACTGGGTTCTATGTTGTCTACTTTTTTTGTAGTTTTAATAAAGTGATCATTTCAGATAAACATCACGAAAGTTTATTGATACTGAAACAACACGGATACAGACGTTTATTTTCTGATAAACATTGTTCTATATATATTTTCATAACCAACAATACGGTGCTAATGTGATGTCATTAGAAGTGTTTATTCGGTGATGAAATAATATATATAAATATAAAAAACATGAGTATGATTTGACACTTAGATGATGAACGATTGGCAGTACTGGGTTATAAAAAAGCGTTAGATATAGCTGATAGGGGGCGCCGACATGCTGAGGTGAAGATTGGACCAGTGCTTATGACCAGGCACTTAGTGACGAATCAGGCAATAACTTTAACTCTTCAAGCCATAAGAAAAAAAACTTACTGGGTTGTCCAAATGAGGATTGAGATTTATACATCTGTTAGTAGTACATATACACACAGAGCCAGGGACGGTTAGTACATGAGGATTACGCTAGTTAAATGGACTTGGGATTTTATAACAGACTTCATTCCCAGAGCAGCACTCCGACCGCCACCGACAGAAATCACCTGGAAAAACTCTGCTCACAGCCAGAAAGGGAGGAAAAAACTTCTATACAAATTGAAACGACACAAGCCGAAATTAAAATTAGATAAAGGAGCTGAAATCGCTCGACAGCTACAATAGTCAGAACATGCGAGTGTACACTAACGGCTTTCATTCCAAACACTATCAGCCCATTCGGGTCGAGGAAACCTGTTAACACACAAACAACAACGTTTGTTATTTCAGTCCAAATTTCAAAGCATCTTGAACTGAGGACCGGACCGATAAACGATATCATATCGAATTGTGACCAACTTTATAACAACCATGCGCTCTGGTTATCATTACTCGTGTTAAACTGTCAATGTTCCAGAGTCCTCCTGATTGGACACTTTGTGTTCTATGAGTAAAAGTGACACATGGTGTTTACATTCGGATTTCAAACGAACAGCTTTTAGCACTGGTGCTAATATTGTGCCGTTTCATTTTAGGTTATCCTAATCTATCATGGCCAAATCTCTACTATCGAAATATTTTAATATTGATCATAACAATATCAGGATAATCTGCTGTATAGACACACCATACTGTGTAACTAAATACCAGTAAACGCGTCAATCCAGCATTTATTTATTCATCAGCTTAACAAGGCTGATGAATTCATTTGAAACGCAAATATCTTGTCATTTAAATGTTTATTTATTTGCATAACACTTTTTATAAAAGTTTAGAATTATTTTTTATACTGCTCTGGGTCCCAATGGATCCAGTTGATCACAGAGGTGTATTTACCCCTTTGTGCTTAAGGGGTAAATACACCTCCATGCCAGTAGGTGGAAATGACTACACTAAAAATACTAAAATGAGGCTTTGGAAGTGTATAGAAAACGTGGGTGTGTGTGTGTGTGTACCTGAGAGATGTTGACTCCAGTCAGTTTCTCGATAGTCTGTGGCAGGCGGATCATGATGTCAAGGACTTCACCAGTCAGTTTGGCTGCTCCAACCTCTGATCCTCCGCTGGATACCATGGTGACTTTCTGAGCAGATGATAAAGGTTTGCTGATTTCTTCGGCCATCTTTAGGAAAGAAAACAATAAGTTTAGGCATTACTCCGCTGGTCAATTCTACAACTTTACAACAGGATGTAGCTGGATGTGCTGACTGACCAGGGGCAGTTTCTCCAGCAGCATGTCCACCATGGCTCCTTCCTTATACTGTTTAAATGCATCCGCCTTCTTAGCCATCTGTTCGGCCTCAGCACGGCCCTTAGCCTCCAAGGCAAACGCTTCTGCCTCACCTTTCATCTAAGAGTGAGGGAGAGAAAAAGATAAAGTGGAGAAGAGAAAAAATAAGAAAAAGAAAGACGGGGAAAAGTGAGAGACGGTACATAGAGAGGAAGTAAAAGAGAGAGCATGAGAGAGAGAACCCGTAAAAGAAGAAGAGGGAAAGAAACAGTAGAGCGAGAAAGTAAGAGAGGTTGCGAGTAAGACAGTAATAAAAAGAGACAGTGAGCGAGAGAGACACAATGATATTAGAAATCGGTCCATTTCGATAAGATTATTGTCTGTGAATAGAAAACTAGTTTTTAAAGTTCATATTTCCAATTTTTCATATTGGCTTGGATCAATTTTCAGGATTTCCATGCAAAAAAATTAAATTGAATCTACGATGAGGGTTTTTGGATCCGTGCTGGAAAAATAAATAGACCAGAGGACCTAAAACATGACTTGCAGAATCACTGTGTCTTTGGCCTTTAATATCTTGAGTGGGAAAAGCTGAATTTTCCCTGTAAAGAAACAGTAAACACTTACTCGAATGGCTTCAGCCTCTGCTTCAGCCTCCATTATCAACTGCAGCCTGTCAGATGGAAAAAAAAATGTCATGACTGATACACTTGGATGTCGGCTGCAGGTCAGATGGGTTAGTTTTGGGTTTAAAAAAAAAAAACCTGTGGTAACCTTTCAGCCTCCGCCAGTTTCTCCAGCTTGTATTTTTCAGCCTCAGCTGGTTTCTTGACTTTGGCCTCCAGCTCCTTCTCCTTACGGGTGATCTCCTGTTCTTGTAGAGTGATCTGCTGAGTCCGCTCCACTACCTGTACCTGCATCTTCTCTTCCTCAATCCGCTGCTTCGTCTTAGCCACCTGATCAAGCAGTGGAAGAAAAAGAACATGGCTGACATCTCATCACGTTAGCGGTTTTATTTTCTTCTAGGTTTTGAGTCTGGATGCTGTACCTGAAGCTGATAGGCCATTTCAGATTCTGCTTTTTTACTATTAACCTCCATATCATAGACTGCCTTTTTCAGCTCATAGTCTCTCTGGGCCTTTGCCATCTCTATCTCGTTCTTGTACTGTGCAGAAATCTTCTCCTGCATGGCATGGGCTTCCTAAACACATACATGAACCTGGTGCTACAAGTTTTGTATATAAGGTAATCTGAACATCTAAAAAAGTAGGGAAATGTGGATACCCTGATCACAGCATCTCTCTTGTACTGAGCTTCTCCGATGCGGGCATCTCTCTGCACCTGGGCAGTACGTGCTTTACCCAGAGAGTTCAGATAATCCTTCAAAAGAGGAACCACACAGGGTCAACTGACCGCTTGAAACATTAAAAGCTTCGGCTGTGTGAATGCGGCTGTGAGGCACACTCGTGTCACCTGGTCATCGTGAACGTCTTTCAGCGTGTAGCTCACCACACCGATGCCCATGTTGACCAGATCGGAGGAAGCAACTTTGAACACCTGCTCTGAAAACTTCTTACGATCCTGATAGATCTCCTTCAGGAAACCAGGAAGTACATGCACAATTTAAAGCACTGTTCTACACAGGATAAATATAAAGCACAGAAGTCTCTGTACCTCCACAGTCAAGTGAGCAATAATGGCCCTCTGATGGCCCTCCAGTGTCTCCAAAGCGATCTGGGAAATCTCAACCTCCGATTTGCCCAAAAACATCTGGCAGGCCGCAGCCAGCATCTCCTTATTCTGACCCTGGATTTTCACCTGCAAGGCATCACCCACTATAGTATGAGAAAGTGTGTGGAAAAATGTGCGCTTAGAAATGTATGAGGTTCTGACCTGTGCAATGCCAGTTACTGAGATGGGAACACCATGCCTGGTGTAGACCTTATCACTCTTCACGTTAAGAGTCAGAGTATTCAAAGATATCCTGAGAAGGAGAAAGAGAAGAAGAGAGAGATCAATCCTGATTTAAAACCTATTTATTTATGTACTTAGACAGTTTAAAGAAAAGGGTCATGTTGAATATTAGAACTGAAATGTTACAGAATTAGCATTGCCTCATGGGTTAGCAGGGGCTCATGGATACACCTGGATGTGTGCATGTATGATTAAATTTCCAACAATCATAAAATCCAGTAATGTCATTTTATTACTCTAAATCATGGGTCCTGACCCTCTGACCCATGGATCATTTGGTACCGGCATATTCTTTCAAAAGGGCCAAACACATGGTTTCAATAAATGGTGAGCCTCCAAAAATCTGTTATTGTGCATGTGAACAGAATTACTGTTGATTTTAAGTAACAACATGGAAAAGAGATTTTTGAGCAAATATATAACCTTTCCTTTATTCCTGTATCAATCCATACCTTTGAATCTGCTGGATGCAGGGGATGACGAACACTCGTCCACCGGCAACCATAAGAGGAGGAGAGCGGCAGCAGCCTGAAGGAACAGAGGCAGCAGATCAGGTGCCAGTTGCTGTAGGCCTGTTTCTGCTGGACAAAAATCCGACTACAGCAGTAACTAACTTGTGAGATGATGTGTAAAGTCATGGCAGAGGAAAGCGGAGGGTAAAGAGGAGGGTCACTGCATATAAAGCAACTCCTACACACACAATGTTGGAAAACTAAATGAAGGCTTGATGAGAATAATGACCGACAGTTCAGACAGATATCTAAGCCAGTTTCAGACACGTACCTGTTCAGGCAAAATGTTATCAGTTACATTTCAGCCTTTTTGCCTTTAAGGGACAGGACAGAGATAAAATACAAGAACTATGAGCGTTGGGCTCGGTACCAGCAGATCCCATGACCATAAATTAGGGAATGAACGGGTTCGAAAAAACTAAATGAATTTCATCAAACGACCTACAACAATTATTCTTTCTGTACAATTTAAGACTTTTAAATACTTTAACAACTTGTCAATCAGATTTAATATTATCAGCAAGTATTAATGCTATCAACTGTTGAGGGCAGCCACTCCCGAATAGCCCCAGAGTATCATCCTGCCCCTGACATTTCATTAACCAGTTGAAGTAAAAGCTTTGGCAGTCGCGTTACAATCATAAAAGGAAACCGCAAACAAGTTGCAATAACATCCACAAATAGAAAAACACAATACAGTTTGCAAATCCAAAGTAATCATCACAGCACTTCCCTAATCTAATCTTTCCTCTGTAAAGGAAATAATCAATCATTCTTATTAAATACTATTAAATACTGTATGTTATTCTTACATTATGTTTTTATATAACAAAAACCTTTGCTAAAGTTTTACAGGACTCCTCATGACCCGTAACATCAAATCCATCCGTGTGTTAATCTCAATGTTATAAATGCTGATGTAAGAATCCTGCTCCATTGTCCAAACACAAAGTTTTCCACATACTATTTCCTCTCCACTTTCACATGTGGGAACCCGGAAACGAGGCCTGAACTGCTTGTTATTGTTTGTGTCTAACTTTTAAAGGTCACGTGCTTCCCGTGGATTATTTAAAAGAAATATGAGTGGTGTATTCTTACCGGAGACCACCATGGCCTCATTCGGACCACAAGTGTAGAACATGTTCAGAGCTGGATCTGCATGAAACACACACACACACACACACACACACACACACACACACACACACACACACACACACACACACACAGTATGTGGGCTTAAACTAAACTATAAACCTGCAGAAAACAGATAGAACAGGTCCGAATCATGTAACCGTGGTGTTGTTACTCACTTATTCTCTTTCTATCATTTTTTCCTTGCTCACTTTCTTACTCCTTTCTCTCACTCAATCACCCACCTTTCATCTCTCTCTCTCTCTCACACACACACACACACACACACACACACACACACACACACACACACACACACACACACACACACACTTCCTGTTTGTCCAGCTCCACACGGTTAATCAAACCCAGACCATAACAGTAACATTACCCGTCCATAAAGCTCACATGACTGATCATTTCCTGAAAATCTTCTTCTAAAGTGCTCAACCGCACAACCTCCCCAACGCCTTTACACAGATTCGGGCTGGAACTCATCCCCCATCAACCACTAATGAAGATTACAGCCATTCGTTTATCGAAGGCCTTAATTATCTCCAAACCAACTAGCTCAGTTCTCTAAAATTGCTGGCGTTTATTAAGCAGTATAGCCGGGGAAGGGGGGGGGGTTATTAAGCAGTATAGCCGGGGAAGAGGGGGGGGGGTCCATTAAG
Source organism: Pseudolaguvia tuberculata (assembly GCA_026260255.1). Taxonomy (NCBI): domain Eukaryota; kingdom Metazoa; phylum Chordata; class Actinopteri; order Siluriformes; family Sisoridae; genus Pseudolaguvia; species Pseudolaguvia tuberculata. Next base: position 14,870,414 of record JAOTRA010000035.1, on the reverse strand, counting down.
CGGCTGCGCTATAAAGAAATAATGTTTCAATCCAGAACCTGTCGGTAAACCAATACCTTAACCAATTAGCAAGAGGAGCTAAGCTAGCTTAGCCATGGAAATAGCACGGAATACACTTCAATTAAACGCACTGCCTTACCGAATAACAATAATAAATAATAATAACGGCTTTTACTTACAAAAAGAAAAACCTTTTTTCGGGAGTAAAATGTGTGAAAATTGCTGATTTTCTCTGTCTAATCAGTAATATATGCTAGAACTTCAGCCGTATTCCGTAAACAGCACTAACGTAAAACTAACGTTCTTTTAACCGCTCTCAGATCGCGACAGTTGCCAAAAACTTACCGGAAATAAAGAAGTAAAATGAAGCAAGAGTTCAGGTAAAAAAAAGAATCTGTGATTACAGAATGGGACACAGTGGAGTGTTGACAGATACAGTAAAACCCCTCCTCCACGATCTCTCCGTGTGTGTGTGTGTGCGCCGAAATACAACACCACACAGCAGACACGCTGACCACGCCCTGTTTCAGGAAAAGCAGTCGCTCCAATCCACGCCCACAAGTTCTACATATTCTTGCGCCATCTTGCGGCAATGACACAAAAATGTCAGCCGTCTTAAGATTCATTCATTCATTCATTCATTCATTCATTCATTCATTCATTCGTTCGTTCGTTCGTTCGTTGTCTCCAAAACATGCTACGTGCGCCTCATTTCTGATCCTGTACATCCTCGTCACTCCATCTTCAACTCTATCACCTTCAGCTCAGTCTCCTGTCTTTTTGACAACGCCACTGTCTCTAAACTACACGGTCTCACTACAGTCCTATAAACTTTCCCTTTCACTCTTGCCGAAACTCGTCTGTCACAAATCACTCCTGCCACTCT
>JAOTRA010000035.1:14808104-14825270 GCA_026260255.1 Pseudolaguvia tuberculata | reverse complement strand
GTGTGTGTGTGTGTGTGTGTGTGTGTGTGTGTGTGTGTGTGTGTATGTGTGTGTGTGTATATGTGTGTGTGTGTGTGCAACAATAAAACTGTTTCTGTAGATCCAATAAAAAAGAAAACTGTTGCAATGATGGTGCAATATAGTCGGTGTACATTGGTTTTGGTAAATGACGTCATACATTCTTCAGCCTTTGAATCACACAGCATTCAAGCAAATCATCCCATCCGCATTCTGTAAAACAAGTTCTTAAGTTCTGTTCTTTCTCTGATTGGTTAATACTCTCTGCCGCCACCTTCAGTCAGGGGTCTCGTGGAGCAGAAAGTTCATGAAAGTTTTTCTACCTTACATTAGGTTGCAGTCAAATACCAAACCTAAGCGTGTTCATTTAATAAGAAATTAAAGAGATGCAGTAAATCTGAATAATGGCGTCTTTTAATATAGAATTATCACAATAATCAATGTTTATATCAACACATTTAATCACCAATAATTAAACTGGTATTAGGGTGATGTAGTCGTTAGCACGATTACCTCACTGCAACAAGGACCCGGGTTTGATTCCTGGGCAAGAGGTTTTTCTGTGTGGAGTTTGCATTTTCTTACATGGGTTTTATCCGCTTATTTGCCCCCTTAATTCATGGTCAGGGTTATTTCCCCCCTAATCATGGGGGTCTGCTGGAGCCTATCCCAGCGCACATAGGGTAAGAAAGGCAGGGGTGCACCCTGGACAGTTTGCCAGTCCATCACAGGGGCACACACATTCACTCCTATAGGCAATTTATATGGGCAAACTCTGCACAGAAAGATCCTTGGCCCGGGAATCGAACGACCGTCTTGTTGTGCGGCAACCGTGCTAACTACTACGCCACCCCATTATATTATATTATATTATATTATATTATATTATATTATATTATATGACCACTTGCACTTCATTAGGCCTCTTATAATCATCATCATCATGAGCCCCTTCCCTCCCCCCACTGCGAAGGGCGCCTAATATAAGGATCTTTCTATGGTAGTGACGTCACGATGGTGGTATTTGCACGTTTATTACTTTTTATTTACGTCATAATGTCAGATTCACCTGAGGGGTAGAGAACGTTGAACATAGTTAGATCATAGAATAAAGTTCGAATTGAGAGACAGCCACACGCTTTACGCGCCGAATAAATATGTTGCGTCAGTCGCTCATATTTTACGACAGTTATTACGTTTAAAAGCACTGCTTTCCGGCAGCATTGGAGTTTGTTGCGGCGGCGCTACATGCTGGCTTTAAGTTGACGTTTCTTGTTCAATAGGTGAGTGAAATCTTTCATTAAGAGTTTTATTAAAATGCTGTAGCAGAGTAGCCATGCTGTTGAAAGCGTTTCATGCAGAAAAAGATTAATAAATCCTGTTTCTCTCCGCTTTGGGAAGTTTTGCCGGTTTGTGTGTATAGTTTAACTCGTGCCCGGTGAAATTGCTCTGGTTTAATACTGTCTGTTACACCACATCATGGGAAGATTCCGTTTCCGGTGTGTTCAAACTCCGAGCGGAAATGGAAAAACTGCAGCTTTTCTCCTGACACCAGATTGCATCATTTATTTTGTGCCTCTGTCTAAGGGTCTGTCTGCGTATTACTGCCTTTCTGCGTTAGTGCCTCTGTCCTACTGCCTTAGTGCTGCCTCTGTCTTGCGGCCTTAGTGCTTCTGCCTTACTGTCTCCTTGCCTTAGTGCCTGTGTCTAACTTAACTGATTCTCTCTCTCTCTCTCTCTCTCTCTCTCTCTCTCTCTCTCTCTCTCTCTCTCTCTCTCAGAAATGGAGTCTCTGCACGTGTCCCCTCACCCTGACGACTTAAGGAGTTTGCTGGTTCTCATTGCTGCTGAATACTGTCCCACCCGCCCACGTGTCTGTGCTAAGGAGTGCCCCACAAATGTCCTGCTCTCTCGTCCCACCCTGGTCCTGGGAGGTAAGGATGGAGCCACACTGTCCGGTGGCAGTGCGGTCAGCTGGTACCTGGCGTCTGCGGGTAAGAAGGTGGGCAGTGACGCTAAGCAGCAGAGTCAGGTGTGGCAGTGGCTGAGCTTCGCAGAGAACGAAATGCTTCCACCAGCCTGTGCTGTGTCCTTCCCTCTGTTAGGGGTGACGGGCGTTGACAAGAAGGTAGGTGTGTGTGTGTGTGTGTGTGTGTGTGTGTGTGTGTATATATAAGGGTGAGAGACCTGGTGCAGATTTCTGTTCTGTTTGAGTTGGCTGTGTTTGATGGGATCCTCCTGTTCTGTTTGTGTTTCTGGGATGTTTCTCAGCTCCAGCAGAGTTCCCGTGCTGAGCTGCTGCGTGTTCTGAAGATTCTGGATCAGGCCTTAGAGCCTCGTACCTACTTGGTTGGAGAGAGCGTCTCACTGGCTGATATGGCTGTTGTAACTGCTGTGCTGCTGCCTTTCAAATATGTAAGTCTTCTGGCTGTGTGTCAGATACAGATGTGTAACTGTGCGTGTGTGAATTCTGGAAGAAAGAAGAAATTCTGGAAGTACACTAAGGCGGCGTAGTGGTTAGCACGGAAGATCCTTCCCTGGGCAAGGGGTTTTTCTGTGAGGAGTCTGCATCTTGCCTCTGGCACTCCAGTTTCCTCCCACAGTCCAAAAACATTTACTTTAGATTGATGTGGTGAGTCTGAATTTCCCATCGAAGTGTGTGTGTGTGGTTGTTTGTCTGTGTGGCCCTGAATGGACTGGCGACCTGTATAGGCTCCAGCAGACGCCTGGTACCCCAAATTAGGGAATAAGTGGGGTTGGTTTTCTACAATAAATCCTTAGAGTAAAAAGGAGGTAGTACATTGTAGTGCAACATTTATTCCATAAAGCCGTGTGGACACCCCGTTGAACTCTGAACTCATTCTGACCCCCCCTTTGAACTCTGAACTCATTCTGACACCCCGTTGAACTCTGAACTCATTCTGACACCCCTTTGAACTCTGAACTCATTCCGACACCCCGTTGAACTTTGGAGCTGGAACAAATAAATAGTCACAGTAATTAAGTACTAAGATCCTGAACTTTAGGTTGGATCTCCATTAGGAACCTTGTATGAAGAGTGTGATGGGTTGTGTTTGTCTGTCTGATGCAGGTGTTGGAGTCGGAGAACAGGAAGTGTCTGGTGAACGTTAGCCGGTGGTTTGACACGTGTGTGAATCAGCCTCAGTTCCTGAAGGTGTTGGGTAAAATCAAACTCTGTGAAAAAATGATTCCTGTGGTGATGCCGAATCCTGCTGCTGCCGCCACCAACACCGATGCTGTAAACATCACCTCCAACGGAACAGGGGACAATGCCAACGGTCTGTGTATAGTCAGGGGTATGTGTGTGGGCGAGAGGGAAAGAGCAAGAGGGAGAGAGAGACATGTCTGCGAGAGAGAGACATGTCTGCGAGACGGAGAGAGGGAGAGAGAGACATCGAGAGAGAGAGATATGGAGACATCGAGAGAGAGATATGGAGACAGCGAGAGAGAGAGATATGGAGACAGCGAGAGAGAGAGAGATATGGAGACAGCGAGAGAGAGAGAGATATGGAGACAGCGAGAGAGAGAGAGAGAGAGAGATATGGAGACAGCGAGAGAGAGAGAGAGAGATATGGAGACAGCGAGAGAGAGAGAGATATGGAGACAGCGAGAGAGAGAGAGAGAGATATGGAGACAGCGAGAGAGAGAGAGAGAGATATGGAGACAGAGGGAGAGAGAGAGAGAGAGAGAGGGAGAGAGATATGGAGACAGCGAGAGAGAGAGATATGGAGACAGCGAGAGAGAGAGATATGGAGACAGCGAGAGGGAGACATGTCTGCGAGACAGCGAGAGGGAGACCGCGAGAGAGAGAGGGACACAGCGAGAGAGCGACAGCGAATTTAAGTCAGTAAAAGTAACTAGTAGCTGTGAGGAGGTTTGTTCATGCAGAGACAGACAGCAAGCGAGAGAGGAAGACAGCAAGCGAGAGAGGAAGACAGCAAGCGCGAGAGAGCGACAGCGAATTTAAGTCAGTAAAAGTAACTAGTAGCTGTGAGGAGGTTCGTTCATGCATTACCCCTCAGACCTCATGTTCTTCTGAAATAAAAAAAAGCAGCACGATTAAAGAAACTAGGGTTCTAATTCCCCGTCTCATGCTTTCAGGTCCTCCAAAGACCGAAGCCCAACTGAAGAAAGAGGCCAAGAAGCGGGAAAAGATGGAGAAGTTCCAGCAGAAGAAAGAGATGGAGGAGAAGAAAAAGCAGATGCAGTCTCAATCTGAGGTAATCCTGATTCTTGGTTCACACAGCTGATGGGCAAACAGTTCCTAAAGTCAGCACCATTGAAATGTTATTATTTGTGATCCTGTCAGGATGTGGATTTCTGTTATTCCCTAGAAAAAACCCAAACAGGAAAAGAAGGAACTGGACGTGATCATCTACAATATTCCCACTGCAGCCGGAGAGAAGAAAGGTGTGTTTCATTCAACCATTACTGATTCTAAACCTTTCATTCATTCATCATCTTACCCGCTTTTTCTGATAAATCCTATCTCTGCACACATGGGGCAAAAAGGCAGGGGTCCACCAGAGTGCTAGTCCATGTCAGGGCCATACATAGATGAACAACCACACACACTCGTATGGGCAAACAACCCAATGTACAAGTGTTTGTACGGTGGGAGGAAATCCATGCAAGCGCGGGGAGAACATACAAACTCTTGCCTGACAATCGAACCTGGGACCTTCTTGCTGTGTATTTATTTTTTAATGCATACTGCACTTAATTTCTCTGCTGTAAATAATATAGAAATACAATAAATATATAAATAATTTTTCTATCTATTGCAAGTGTGTGTGTGTGTGTGTGTGTGTGTGTGTGTGTATATATGTATATGTATATGTGTGTGTGTGTGTGTGTGTGTTCATCTATGTGTGGCCCTGCAATGTACTGCCCACCTGTCCAGGGTGTACCTCTGTCTTTAGCCCTATGTGTGCCGGAATTGGCTCCAGGGACCCCGAATTAGAGAATAAATGAATATCTGAGTAGAAATAAATATCAGTACAACATTTTGTGATCCTTTATAACATTTTATAACTTATTATTCTTTAGACTAACCAGAAGGAAGATTAATTGCTGTTTAATGGATTATTAGTAAACTCAATATTTCAGTTAAATATATAACCTATAACCCCCCCCCCACACACACACACTCCCCCAGATGTGCTGAGCCCTCTGCCGGATTCATACAGTCCTCAGTATGTGGAGGCAGCCTGGTACTCGTGGTGGGAGAATCGGGGGTTCTTTAAGCCTGAATATGGAGTAAGAGCATTATTTATTTATTTTTCTTTTGAAGTAGAAATCGAGTTTGACTTTATGAGCTTTATTGATGTATCTGTGTGTCTGCTTTTGTCCTAGCGAAAGAGCCTCAGCGAGGTGAACCCCCGTGGTGTGTTTATGATGTGCATCCCTCCTCCTAATGTCACCGGCTCCCTGCATTTGGGCCATGCCTTAACTAACGCCATTCAGGACTGCCTGACCAGATGGTAAATATTTACTCAATTATTTTTTTCAGCATAATACTAATACCCCCATTCTGAATTGTATTTCCTTAAAATGTATTTCTGAAACATTATCAAAATTGGATTTAAATAGATTGTTAGCAATAATGTAAGTAAACCGGTATTAATGGTATGGAGTAGTTCTGGAGATGAGGAAAAATCCCGAAACCTAAAATGATTGTATGATGCAGTTGAATGTTGTTACATCGAAATAATAAAGTTTTCTCTTTTTGTATTAGATATGGAATAAAGCCACTCTCAGATATTTGACAATAAACCATCAGGTTAAGCTTTAAAAACTAATCGCAGTCAGAATTGCACATAAATAAATAAAAAGGGAATCCGTCGTTCTTCTCCTAACAAAAAGAATTGATATCAATAGTAAATTCACCGGAAAGATTGTACCGTCATTGTACAAAAAAAAAGAGATGTCAAGTAAAACCTAAAAATGATTCTAACAAATATAAAAAAAAGGAAAAATCCAGTCTTGGTAAAACCTCTTACCTCTCCAGTCCACATCCCATGTACACAAGCTGTGTGTTAATTTAACTCGACTACCATTTATCACTCCAGACAGCGATTGGATTATTAGAATGATAAAGAATAAAATATTTTTGGAGATTGATTAATGAAGTAGAGTCGGCTGCATTAAAATATTGAACAAATGTCGTACACCTCTTTGGTTTGTAATTGAATTAAGGAGAGTGAGGGGCGGCGCGGTGGCGTAGTGGTTAGCACAGTCGCCTCACAACAAGAAGGTCCCAGGTTCGAATCCCGGGCTGGGATCTTTCTCCCTGTGCTTGCGTGGGTTTTTTCCGGGTGCTCTGGTTTCCTCCCACAGCCCAAAAAAAACATGCAGATTAGGTGGATTGGTGATTGTAAATTATCCATAGGAGTGAATGTGTGTGTGAATGGTTTTGTCTGTGTTGCCCTGAGATGGAAGATGAATGAATGAATGAATGAATGAATAATGAGAGTGAAGTGCCTGTTTATTTGCTGTTAATTTATATAGATGGTGATAAAGGTAACGGAAATAGAATCCCAACCCATAATAATCCTTGTTATATTAGTCATGTTTTCTTAAAACTTGGTACTTTGGTGTTTAGTACTTTGCCTGTAGGGTCTTTAGATTCTTTTTATAATGCAGTGCTTCTCAATTTCAGATACGCAACCAGCAAACACCCCCCCCCCCCCCAAAAAAAGGAAGAAGTACTTTCGTGGCCTACGCCACGAAATATTAAATACTATCATCTGTCTATAAAAGTGTTATAAATACTCCTCTACACAACATTATATCCTTCTAAATAAAGAATAACTTTATTACTGTTGTTTTTAAGACTGTAATAGAAAAGACAGTGTCAGTTTGTCTTAGAAAAAAAATCACTCCTTATTTCAACTATACATAATTAAATATAATCAATAAATAATAAAATAATATTAATAATACAAAGCGGGATGATAGTTGGCAATATTCGCACAAATGACTTATCGGTGTGATTTGGGGTGTAATTAATTTGGCTTCATGTCTGCTGCCAACATTTTTAGACACAGTAAACGTACTGGTCTCGCACCGGAGCCGCAGTGAATCCAGGCACTACCTACACTTCATCATATTTCCTGGTCTTAGCTTTCTAGAGGCTCACACTTGTCTCATTATCCCTGTCTCTCTCCTCCTTTCTTTTCATATCTGTTAAATATTTTTCCGTCTCTTAAAGGTTTGTTATTTGCACTTTATATCTCCTGCACTGTGCTGTGCTTTTGTTTGGTGCAAAAAAAAAAAAAATGTTCCCTGGGGTCACACGAGTCTCTCCCTGGCATCGTTCCGAGCATCCCCTGGGCAGCGTGTCCTATTATTTAAGAAACACTGTTATAATGCAACACCATAACAATGGTCTTGTTCCCAGTTCTGAAAATGGCCATAAGGTAACTCTCAATATATTTGTTCATTCATTCATTTTCTAACCTGCTTATTCCCTAATTCATTAATTCCCTATAATGGAAGAAAAATGTACATATCAGCAAAAATAATAATGTGTTGGGTAAAGTTAGTTATTGGGTAATAAAAAAAAAAAAAAGTAGAATTGAGATGGCAACTGAAATAAATGTGTGCGTTAAAACAGGCAATTTATATTACTATTAATTTACTGTAGTTTGAATAATAAAGTGAGGTGCAATAGCATGCTTGGGTGCAACACGTAGTTTTCTGCAGTGCACAGTACAGTGGGTGTTTGTACAGTAGCCCAGTAACCCAAACATCTAACCTTCCCAATGTCTGACTGCAGGCACAGAATGAGAGGTGAGACCACACTGTGGAACCCCGGTTGTGATCATGCCGGCATTGCAACTCAGGTGGTGGTGGAGAAGAAACTGATGAAGGAGAGAGGAATGAGCAGGCATGACCTTGGCCGAGAGAACTTCATCCAAGAAGTCTGGAAGTGGAAGAATGAGTAAGTATGATGATGTTCATGTCTGAGTGAGAAGCTGTTCTTGTGTTTTACATAAGAACTGTGGTGGCCAGTTAATGAAGGGTGGTGTGGGGTGTAGTAATTAGCATGGTTGCCCCATAAACAAGAAGGATCCGGGTTCGATTCCTGGGCAAGGGTTCTTTCTGTACGGTGTTTGCCGTTGCTTGGGTTTTTTCCCCACGTATTCTTCCCACAGGATTACGGCTCATCTGATATTAGTGTCTGATCACACTAATACTATTAAAGCTGAATAAACCGAAACAATCCGTTTGACCATGTAGAGTTTATTTAATTATGTATATTGGAATAATGTATAATTTTTATATTTAATACAAAGAATTTTATTTAGCAATATTCTATTTTTCTGTCATTAGGAAAGGAGATCGTATCTACCACCAGCTGAAGAAACTCGGCTCCTCCCTGGACTGGGACCGAGCGTGTTTCACTATGGATTCTGTGAGTATTCAAAACAAATAACACTCCTACTCTCCGACACCTCGTTTATCCAGGCCTGCCTTCTGCTGAGTCCACATGAAGCTTTGTTTAGACACTCCATTATTTTCATTCAATTAATTTACAGCTGTCCAGATACCCAATGGCTGTTCAGAGCGCGTTGATCAACTGCAAGTAATTGCACCTAAATGTTTACCTCCTTCAATATGTCCGAGCTCTTCAGTCTAATCATCCGCAAATCAGATCACAACAGAGGCAGAGAAAGCTAAGATACATTCATCATCTAAGCCGCTTATTCCATAATTCGGGGTCACAGGGGTCTGCCGGAGCCTATCCCAGCACACATAGGAGCAAAGATTCAGAGCTGTAGGTTATATTTTTGTGCATTTTCCTTTATTAATCTGACAGGATAGAGATGAAATGAAGGAGATGGTGAGAGAGATGTGCAGGGACGCAACAGCGCATGTATTAACCCGCCGCAGCATAACGCTCGCTGGTGTTTTTGAACTTCTGTTATAGGGTAGGCCCAATCGTTGTTTTTCGTTGCGTGCAGCCAATGAGGTGTGTTTTGAGAACCTGTTTGGTGGCTCTTTTAAAGGTGTGATTGTGGTGTGGCATGCCATCCTACAACTTTTTCTGGTTTCTTAAAAAAAGTTGACTGACTGTGAAGATCACACCCACATTAAGCATAATGAATACTAAAGATCAACCGATGTATTTATTTATTTTAGAATTGATACCGATTTACTAGTATGTGTATGTGACCAGTAAACAACAATATACAGAACTGCTGATCAATTTTGAAATAAAAAGAAGTATAAAGAAATTAAAAAAAGCATTTCTACAGTAATGTGACTTTGTTACTCCAGTTTAAAAAAACAAACCAATGTACTTTTTACTAATGGTGCCATTGTTGCCTCATTTCTCTTTGATAATGTAATGCCTTTAATGGACATCCATGTAATATGATTGAATATTACATATGTCAAAGCTGATTTAAATGTGACGCTGAGACGTTGGCCACATGTTTTTTTAGAATTGAGTTATTGATTGTTGATTTGATTTCATGTGTGTTTTTAAAATTTCTTTAAATTGTTGTGTCCTGTTTTTTATAGCTAGGTTTTATTTAAGTAGCTTCAATTCAGTGATTCCTTGATATTGAGATTTTTGGTGAGAGTAGGTAGCAGGTTGAGAAGAATCTGGGGAGGTGGAGGTACTCGCTGGAGAGAAGGGGAATGAAAGTCAGTAGGAGTAAGACAGAGTACATGGTAATGGAGTGGGGAGGTTGCAGGGAGTAAAGGTAGTGAAGGTGGAGGAATTTAAGTACCTGGGGTCAACAGTGAAAAGTAATGAGTGTGTAAGAGAAGTGAAGAAAAGAGTTCAGGCAGGGTGGAGAAGAGTGGCAGGAGTGATTTGTAAATGGTGTGTCTCTGCAAGGGTGAAAGGCAAAGTTTATTGGGCTGTAGTGAGACGTTGAAGATTCTGACATTTTCATTGGGAGTGACGAGGATTACAGGATTAGAAATGAGTTTGTTAGAGGGACGGCGCATGTAGGATGTTTTGGAGACAAGGTGTGGGGAGGACAGGTGTGGTTTGGACATGTGCAGAGGAGGGACATGCAGTATATTGGTAGAAGAATGCTGTGGATGGAGGTGGTGGGCAGGAAGAAAAGGGGAAGACCAGGGAGGAAGTTTATGGATGTAGTAAGCGGGTTAGCAAATGAATGAATGATTCGGTTCAAAAAATTTGTTTAATGTCAAAACCATACCTGATTTCAAAACCCATGGATTTACATTTCTGGTGTTACGCAGGCGCGCTTATCCAGAGGAGTCAGTTTAAGGGTTAAAGGCCTTGCTCAGGGGTTGTAGTGGCAGCTTGTTTGTACAGACACTTGAAGCCTTGAATATTCTGGTCAGTAGGCTACCACTTTTGTTTTGTATGGACCTGTTTATTTGTTCTTTAGATGTTTTTTTCCCTAACGATGTGTAAATCTGTGTGCGGACAGAAACTGTCCTACGCCGTCCAGGAGGCTTTTATTCGGATGCATGAGGAAGGAGTGATCTACAGGAGCAAGCGACTGGTTAACTGGTCCTGCAGCCTCAACTCTGCCATCTCTGATATCGAGGTAACCTCATCAACTGCCGTCGGCTGACTATGGTTAAGATGGATTCCGTATGCTGTAGTTACATATATTTTTGTTGTTCTCAGGTGGATAAGAAGGAGCTGACTGGCAGAACTCTGCTTCCTGTGCCAGGCTATAAGGAGAAGGTGGAGTTTGGTGTGCTGGTGTCCTTCTCTTACAAGATCGAGGGATCAGGTAGGATCAGCGGTATACAGTGTATTTCCCCCACTATAGTCATTATTGTTTTATATATAATCAGCTGATCAATTTTGTGTTGCACAGATGAGGAGGTGGTAGTAGCCACTACTCGTATTGAGACCATGTTGGGTGATACAGCAGTGGCTGTGCATCCTGATGACCCCAGATACCAGGTATATGAAAATATCAACAACTTCAGCTCCGTCACTGTCTCTAAACAGTACATTGTCTCACTACAGTCCTATAAACAATTCCTGGCATTGTATGTATGCAATAAACAATATTCGGAACTGATAATCAATAATTTATTGTGGTTTTGCTGGATCGAGATACTTTAATTATGATGCTTTTGTTGCCTCGTCTCTCTTCATAATATGCCTTTAATGGACAACTATGTAAAATTATTGAATACACAAGCTGCTTTTAACCTGCTTGTGGTGGTGAGACTTTGGCCACCGGAAGTGCTGAAGGTTTTAATGAGTCATTGAATCAGTTCAGCGTAAATCTGTTTCAAACACAATTAAAACATGTATTGATACTAAAGCTTCCGATATCAATACTTAATTGTAACAGGCCGGTGCGGTAATGTATTGCTTAACACAACCAGAAGGTCTCGGGTTTGATTCCTATTCCGGGGGTCTTTCTGTGCGGCGTTTCCATGTTCTTCCACTGCTTTTGTGGGTTTCCTCCTACAGTCCAAAAACATATACATTAGGTTGATTTGTTGATTTTTAAATTGCCCATAGGAGTGTGTATATGCAGGTTGGAAAATGAATAGATTGTGAAATTGTATGACAATCATAAGCTGCATTCTAATTTTTTACACTGCATTAAATAAAAATATTCTTCCCCCTTAAACTAATAAAATTTCTAATACGGTTTAATCTTGCATCATCATCACCTTGCTAGTCGACTCTCATTTCTCCATCTCGTTTCTTCTTTAGCACCTGAAAGGAAAAGTGGCAGTTCATCCGTTCTGTGATCGCAAGCTGCCGGTCGTGTTCGACAGTTTTGTGGACATGAGCTTTGGAACAGGTGAGCACTGGTGGCTTAATGACCCTGTCGGTCATTTGATGTAGTCAAGCTTTAGTTTGATTGGATTATTTATTGGTGCTATTACAGTACATGTTTTTCCTATTCTTTTTGACTAAGCGTGATGATCTGTGTGTAGGTGCCGTGAAGATCACTCCCGCTCACGATCACAACGACTACGAAGTGGGCGTGAGACACAAACTGCCCTTTATCAACATCCTGGATGAGAATGGTTTCCTCATCAATGTTCCCCCTCCGTTCCTGGTACACACACTTGCAAAACAAGATGATAAGCATTTACAGAAATCGTGACACAGTTCTAGTGTATCTGTATGCAAGGCAGTAGTACAGTGTTCCCTCGCCACTTGACGCTTCATGTTTTGCGGCTTTGAAAGGAGCGGTGTTTCATGTTGATGCGCTAGAGAGAGAAGGAAACCTGGATGTCAACCAAAGAGATGAGTTGACTCAGAGTACTGTACATGGCACGGGCTTTCATAAAGGCGCCTGATTGGATTCCGGTGTGACATCGACCAATAAGAGCACGAGTGGATTACATATTTAAAACATTCTTGTACAGTAACCCGCATACACACACATTCCTAGGGGCAAATACTACTTTCTGGAAGGTTCTGGTCCCCATTAACCGCGAAAACCCAGTTTGCAATGATCTACTCCTGCACTGGTTTGAGGTGCCCATATGATGCATACCTAGTGGTTAACACCGTCGCCTCAGAACAAGGAGGTCTCTGGTTCGATTCCCAGGCCGGGGATCTTTCTGTGCTAAGCTTGCATGTTCCCCCGGTTCTTCCGTGGGTTTCCTCCGGGTACTCCGGTTTTCTCCCACAGTCTAAAAACATGTTCATTAGGTTAATTGGTGATTTTAAATAGGCCATAGAAGTGAATGTCCGTGTGAGTGGTTGGTTGTGTATGTGTGGCCCTGTGATGGACTGGTGACCTGTCCAAGGTGTATTCCTGCCTCTGGTCCTATGTGCGCTGGGATAAGCACCAGCGGACCCCGTATAAGAAGATGAATGAAGGAAATAATGAATATAATGTACAAGGGCAACATGGGGGCTTAGTGGTTAGCACTGTTGCTTGCATGGAAATGATCTCCATGTGCCTGCCTGGGTTTTCTCTGGGGACTCTGGTTTCCTCCCCAGTCCTAAAACGTGTACATTAGGTCGATTTTCAAAATTTTCCATAGGAGTGAGTGCAAGTGTGTGCGGCCCTATAATGGACTGGCGACCTGTCCAGGGTGTACCCTTTTGGCACCGTTGATTTTATATGACAGCTGATACAGTGATGTTATATGTAAATCATGCTTTGAGGCAGTGTGAGTTCTATGAAATGTGTGAAATGCGAAATGGTTGCTGACTTAATTGCCATGAAATGAATGAACCAATCATTTGTTTGATGTTTATTCTAAAAGCTGAACTTGTTTTAATATTTTTAATAGGGGATGAAGCGTTTTGAGGCGAGGACGGCTGTGCTCCAGGCGCTGAAGGACAGAGGCCAGTTTAAGGAGATTAAAGATAATCCCATGGTGGTGCCTGTGTGCAGGTCAGTCCATCAATACATTTATGGAAGACTAAAAAGACCAGAACACATGACTGGATACACTCCTGCTAACACAATAGTCTTAGGTCAGAGGTGTCTGACGTCCCACCCGCAGACCATATACGTCCTATGAGTGAATTCCAAACGTTTGTTAATGCCATCATAAGAGACTATTCTATCAGTGTGTGTATGTGTGTGTGTGTATAGGGTCATGTTGTGAGGATTTGTATTATGTGTTGGATTGCAAGGATTTGCAGTGTGTGTGTGTATCGGGTCGTGTTGTGAGGATTTGCAGTGTGTGTGTGTGTGTGTGTGTGTATCGGGTCGTGAGGATTTGTATTGGGTGTGTCAGGTTGTGAGAATTGGCTGTGTGTGTGTGTGTATATTGGGTTATGTTGCGTGTGTTTGTATGTTCTCAATCTGATGCTTTCTTAATTATTTGTTGTTGTTTTTCTTTTAAATGTGTTTTCTTAAGCTGCAGCACGTTAATTTCTCTCCGCCACTATTTCATCACTTCTTGAAAATGATTTATTTCTATCATTTATCTATATAAAAATGAAATTAAACTTATTATATTTTACTACTTTAATAATGTACCTCATTGTTTGCTTCTAATAATACAGGTCATTCTGAAACTATTGTTCATGCTCTTACTGTCTGATTTAAAGCAGAGCTGCTGGAATTGTTCACATGGCTGTGTGAAGACGTGTGTTTCTATCATTCTGTTATTACTGACCGCAGCACAGACTTGCATATTTGTGTCCTACATGTTCCCCTTTGTTGAAAACTCTGTATAATCGAGACTTTGATTCATCGGCATGTGATGCAGGTTATGGCTGCTGTTGATGGCGTTCCTCTCATTTGGAGAACTTAATCAATTCTACTTGAAAGCGAAATGTGTTTAGCTCCTGTGATGCTCCACTTGATGTATCTTGTCTGTTTGATAGAGGTCACTTTCATTACTCCAATCATTTCAAGATGTTTCAGTGGAGAGCTGATGAGACCCCCTGACTGAGAGGACGACTGCTGTAACCTTCAGCACTTTCTAATTACTACCTCTTCCTAGAAAAAGAGGCTGAGCGTTGACATTACATCGCCTTTCTACAGGAACATTCACTGAAGTGATTTAATAATAAGCATAATCGTGTGACACAAATCTACAGGTTCGAGTACAGAAGTACAAGTAGTTACTGGGATACGAGGGCTGATTTTCTGTGTAAACATCAAAATGATAGAACAATCAGCAGCGCTTTGAAGATTCAACCTTAAAGAAAAACTAAAACACAATTACAATCACAGCAACCCACACACACACACATCACAGTGACTTTAATGAGGTATGTTTTGTGTGTGTGTGTGTGTGTGTGTGTGTGTGCAGCCGCTCTAAAGACATAGTGGAGCCTCTGTTGAAGCCGCAGTGGTATGTGGATTGTGCAGCGATGGGAAAGCAGGCGGCTGATGTGGTCCGGAGTGGAGAGCTGAAGATCATCCCGGAACATCACATGAAAACCTGGTTTAACTGGATGGATAACATCAGGTGTGTGTGTGTATGTGTGTGTGACATTGAGAAACTTCAAAGTAGACCTTAAACTTATGTTTGTATGCAATAACTATGCGTCTGTTCAGGGATTGGTGCATCTCTCGTCAGTTGTGGTGGGGCCACCGTATCCCTGCATATTTCATCACAGTCGATGATCCTTCAGTGCAACCAGGAGAAGTGAGTACACACCTACTGAAGTTGCTGTAAGACTGACCATCTAAAAAAAACACAAAGTAACTGACAACACACACTTTCACTTGCATAATATGAAACGTCTCTGCAGGTTGTTCACATTAGCACTTGTGTGTGTGTGTGTGTAGGATGTAGACGGACATTACTGGGTCAGTGGACGCTCAGAGGAAGAAGCCAGAGATAAAGCATCAAAGCGCTTTAATGTCACCGTGGACAAAATCTCTCTTCGCCAAGGTTACCACTTGCTACACACTACTCGCACACAGCTTACACACTCACCTGGAGTCCTCACACTGTCCTCAGTTACACACTGTCCTCAAACTCTCCACACACGCACTCTTTAAGAAGCTTTAATGTCATTGTAACCATCTATAGTAGACACAGGAACAGTGTAATTAAGGCTTCTGCAGGACTTTGGTGCTACACAAAACAACACAAAGCAGCATTAGTGACCGTTTATGTGGTTCTACCGTGTGAAGGGGTTTAGTCGTCCACAATGCTTTACGCGTGCAGCGAGTGGTGTGCTGCTTCTTGCTCTCTGAAACGGTGCAGCTCCCATCCAGGTCCCTCTTTAAAACACGGCCAGGATAGGATGTGGAAAGTGGAATTTTTGCCAATGGAGAACGTTGACTTTTTGCTCTTCACAAGTCAACAACTGTCTTCTTTGTCTTGTCAAAGTTCATAGACAGTGTTGGTTCTGCACCAGACACCTCCTCTCTGTATGCTGAATTGTTCTTGCTGATGAGACCCGCTATGATGATGTAATTGGCGAACTTAATTAAATAGCTTTAAGCTATTTTGCATTGCTACACAGTCATGAGTCAGCCGGTCTGAACAATAGTGAGCTGAGCACACGTCCCTGTGGGGCCCCATCGCTTAGTGTGGTGGTGCTGTAGATGCTTCTTCTAATCCAGGGATTCTTCCAGTCAGAAAGTCCAGGATCTAGTTGCAGGATCCTGAGGTGTTCAGGCCTAGCAGTCTATGCTGATTGTCTTGCATGCTGAACTGAAGTCTATTGTTAGGTATGTGTCCTTAATGTCCACATGCACAAGGGGTAAATAGAGAATATAGCATCTCCTGTGGAACTAGGTCTTGATGTGTCTCATGACGAGCCTTGAAGAACTTCATCACCGTGGGTGTGACAGAGACCACAGTAGCAGATTTGATGCATGGTGGACCAACCGTGGTGCTCAGGGAAATATTTAATTTGTCAGAAATGACACCTGTTTGTTCTGCACAATCGCTGAGAAATCTGCCAGAGATGTCTGGTCCAGCAGACTTGAGTTAACTCTGTTGAAATCAGCCACGGTTAGACAGACCACCTGATCACTAGAAAGAGGAATGGGCTTACTTGCTGCTACACTATTCTGCACCTCAAACCGGGTATAGCAGTGTATCAGTGCACCTGGGAAGAAGAGATCATCTGGATGCAGAGTGTCTCCATCTGGAAGTGGAGGAAGTGCCCATGTATTCTTTTGATGCATGCACGCTTCGCTTCTCTAATTTGGACATTTTAACCCTTGCTGTTTTTAGGGCCAGCTTTAGGCTCCTTGTTGAGAAGGTGGAGTATCTGGACATCAGCAGCGTATGCACCCATGTGGTCATCTGCGGTTTCTTATTCAAGGGTGTTATGGTGGTTTTAGGGACAGTCGTGTCATCAATTCACATTGTGGTCACAGATGTCTTCTAATTTTCTAGACTGTGTTGAGTATACTGACTGGTGGGTATTTAGGGAGGCTACTACCAAAATATTAGCCATGTACCTGCAAGTGTGTCTCACAAGGGGCCTGTATACTGTAATTAGTATAACGAAGACTTGAACACATGAGATGTAGGGTGGGGCCATGAATGAACAAAATCCAGTCCACATGTCCACATACTGATGGATTTTAAGAACTGATTTATTTCACTTTTGGTTCACACACTTTCCACCATCATCCCGAGTGTCTGCTGATACTACTGTACTTTAGCACTGCTCAAAAACTCAATGCTCAAATTTAGTGTGTGTGTGTGTGTGTGTGTGTGTGTGTGTGTGTGTGTGTGTGTGTGTGTGTGTGTGTGTGTGTGTGT
>JAOTRA010000035.1:14784021-14808004 GCA_026260255.1 Pseudolaguvia tuberculata | reverse complement strand
GTGTGTGTGTGTGTGTGTGTGTGTGTGTGTGTGTGTGTGTGTGTGTGTGTGTGTGTGTGTGTGTGTGTTAGATGAGGATGTTTTGGACACCTGGTTTTCATCAGGAATTTTTCCCTTCTCCATCTTTGGATGGCCAAATGAAGTAAGTTCACATCAGCTGGAGCTGCTTGTATACACAGCAAATAGGGCTTTATTTATTGTATGTGTTTTTAAAAAAAAAATCTCTTTTACAGAGTGAGGACCTGCGTGTGTTCTATCCTGGAACTCTGCTAGAAACTGGCCATGACATTCTGTTCTTCTGGGTTGCTCGGATGGCCATGATGGGACTCAAACTCACAGGCAAACTTCCTTTTAAAGAGGTGTGTTCTGCAGTCCTATTGAACTTTCTGTATGTTTTCCCTTCCTTTATTCTCTCTTTTTTTATGTCCATCCATCCATCTTTAATTGGTGTCCGTATATCTATACTGTGTTTGTCTATCCATCCATCCATCCATCCATACAATCTTTCTTTCCTCACTCAAACCTTCCTTTATTTTCATTCTTCTTTCCTTTCTTCCTTCCATCCTTTTCATTTTTAATTTCTTCATTCTTTCCTTCCTTCATTTTCATTTCTGCATTCTTTTCCTTGCTTCCTTCCTTCCTTCCTTTTTTGTTAATTTCTTCATTCTTTTCCTTCCTTCCTTCTATTCATCCCATCCCTACACGTTTTAGTTTTTCTCTTTTTCTGCTACTTGTCCGTGTTCATAATTGTAAAAGTTTTTAGATTTTTTTGAATGACAGAGGGTTGAACCTGCATGTTGTAGTGTATATGACTGATGTAATTGTGTAGGTGTATCTACACGCTGTGGTGAGAGACGCACATGGCAGGAAGATGAGCAAGTCTCTGGGTAACGTCATTGATCCATTGGACGTCATCACCGGAATCACGCTGGAGGTATAAAAAAAAAAAAACAGAAGAGATTAATATATATCCGAGGCTTCTTTATGGTCCTCAGGCTCAGGATTCATTACATGTATCTTTTCATTTAATATGTCCTGTGGCATATTGTACAATTTCTTTTCCTGGGCTGGTTGCCTTTCTGTGCAGAATTTGCATGTTATTCCAGGGCTGACGTGGGTTTTCTCAGGGTACTCCGGTTTCCTCTCACAGTCCAAAAACATGTTCATTAGGTTGATTTTGGTGATTCACAATTTTCCTGAAAATAAGACTGTCTTATATTTTTTCTTATCCGCACGAAGACACACTGGCTTATTCAGAGGATCTCTTATTTTTTATTAATGATGGTACAACAATCTACTTCCTGCTTCTTCACTGAGGAGACTTTTATCGTCTTTGTACTTTCACGTTCTGTGTCTTTCTCTATGCCTAAGCTTGCAGCACACACTGGAGCGCTGACCTTGTTGATAAGGCGCCTCTCTGGCTGAGAGTAGATAACAGCTGTCACGATGGGGAGGATACGAAGGGCTTCTTCACTGCTCTGCGCTGTTAAGCCTAGCCACGCCCACCACTATGTCTCATTTTCGGGGTATTATATTGCTCACATACACATGGCTTATTTTTGGGGAAAAATAGTATATATAAGTTTTAAAAGGTGTTAAAACTACCTTATACACTGCAACACCAGAAACGGCCTGCAGATGGCAGCCATATACCACAACCACACTCTATTTCTGTTCTTTCTTTTGTATCTCATTTTTCCACAGAACATCTAGTACACCAAGTGTGAAATGTCACCGACGGAAAAAATGGCAGTGTGGTTATTCGGTTAGTCTTGCTGTACGCAGCATCACTGATAAAAATATCAATTTTGTCTTGCTCTTGGCCACACCTCTCAGCTTTTCCCTTTTTGAATGACACAAAATTAGAGGAATTCTGGGTAATGTTCTTAAACCAAGTCTACATGGACTTGCACCACGCAAGCACGGGGAGAACATGCTAACTCGTTGCCCGAGAATCGAACCCGGATTTTCCTTGTTGTAAGGCGACCGCGCTAACTACTATGCCAAGCGCTGCCCCTTTTACTACATATAATACTGATTATTGTCTGTGTGCGTGCGTGCGTGCGTGCGTGCGCGTGCGTGTGCGTGTGTGTGTGTGTGTGTAGGGTCTTCATGCTCAGCTGAAGGACAGCAATCTGGATCCGATGGAGATTGAAAAGGCCAAACAAGGACAGGTAAAATTTGGACAAATGTAGTAACCAATATAAAAGTAATAGAAATAAACTCCGAGGAGCATGTGGTTTAAGGTACCACCATCGGGTCAAAAGTATAGGGACGGTTAACCATGTACAACATTTCTATTCCAGATTCAGCCTCTCTTTCCCCCTGATTAAAACCTTGTGTTAATGAGATAAGACACTAATGTCTTTTCGGTTTATTCTGAGTCAGAATCGGGTTCTGTACGGCAGTGGTCACCAAACTCCCGGGCCGTTGATCGGTACCGGTCCGTAGATCAAATGGTACCAGGCACAAGAAATCATTAATTATTTTATTTATTATAGTTAGAGGTAGAACAATTAAGAAATATAGTGTACAAACGACACCCTCTCTCTCTCTCTCTCTCTCTCTCTCTCACTCTATTTCCATCTCTCTCCCTCTTTTTCTGTCTGTCTTGCTCTCTATTTAAATTTCTCTTTCTCTCTGTCTATCTCTCTCTTTATTTCCATCTCTCTTTCTCGCTCTTTTTCTGACTCGCTCTGTCTCTCTCTCTCTCTCTCTCTTTCTATTTCCATTTCTCTCTCTCTCTCTCTCTCTCTCTCTCTCTCTCTCTCTCTCTCTCTGTCTCTCACTCTTTCCAGTTCTCCCTGCTCTCTCTTTGTCCATCTCTCTCAATCGGTCTCCAACTCTCTCATTCTATGCCTGTATCTCTCTCTCTCTCTGTTTGCCTGTATCTCTGTTTCTCTTTTTTTCTCTTTCTCTCCTTTTTTAATCAGTTTATTATCATGGCCTGCTTTTTATTGGATTTCTGTCTGTAGAAATCTGATTACCCCAACGGAATTCCGGAGTGTGGAACTGATGCTCTTCGCTTCGCCTTGTGTGCTTACACCAGCCAAGGTACCAAACACACACCTGTCAATCAAACCCTCCACCTCCCCCAACCAAACAGTAGCATTTCAGTAAAATAAAGGAATGATTGTTTATAGGGAGAGACATTAACCTGGACGTGAACAGGATCCTGGGTTACAGATATTTCTGCAACAAGCTGTGGAACGCTGTGAAGTTTGCTATGAAAACACTGGGTGAGAATTTCGTACCGTGGGAGAAAGCACAGGTGAGAGGAACCGAACCAGAAAAGACACTTTCTATTAATGACGCACTGGAAAGTAATTGTGTGTGTGTGTGTGTGTGTGTGTGTGTGTGTGTGTTCTGTAGCTGTGTGGAGGTGAGAGTGTGTCTGATAGGTGGATCTTGTCCCGTCTCAGTGCTGCCGTGAGTCTCTGCGGAAACGGGTTCCAGGCCTACGATTTCCCAGCAATCACCACAGCCATCTACAACTTTTGGCTCTATGAACTGTGTGACGTTTATCTGGTAATCTCTTCTTTTCTCTTTCCTTTTTCTCTCCTCTTTTATTCTCTAGGTTTTTATTTTTTACTCCCCCCCCCCTTTTTTTGTTTCTCTTTTTTTAACTAACCTAATTTTCTTCTTTCCTTCTGATCCTTCCATTAGTCTGTCTGTCCTCCAGTGTGTCTGTTGGTTTATTCGTCTTTTAACCCACTTATTCTGTAATTTGGGGTCACGGGGGACTGCACTGGACCAGTCCATCGAAGGGCTAGACACGGGCAATTTAGGCTCGGCAATACGCAAAGAAAACAAATGCAAGCGTGGGGAGAACATGCTGCACACAAAGACCCTTTGCCCGGTGATCGAACCCGGGACCTTCTTGAGGGTAACCATGCTAACCACTAGGCCACCGCTCTGCCCGCTCCTTTCCTTACTTCTTTTCTTTTTCTATTCTTTTTATCATTCCTTTACTCCCACAACGGTGGCTTTTGTGTCCTGTCTCTCACTGTGTGTGTGTGTGTGTGTGTGTGTTTTGTAGGAGTGTGTGAAGCCTGTATTGAGTAGAACTGATGCAGAGGGTCAGAAACAAGCAGACATCTGTAGGCAGACTCTCTATACCTGTCTGGATGTGGGGCTCTGCCTTCTGTCTCCCATCATGCCCTTCATCACAGAGGAACTCTTCCAACGTTTGCCAAGGAGACGTCCTCAAGACAGCCCGCCCAGTATCTCCGTCACTCCCTACCCTGAAAGCTCAGAGGTGAGTCAGAAGGGTAACAGGGCATATTTTAGACCGTGACAGATCAAAGCAAACTACTTTGCTACTCGGTGTCCCAGGGTTCATTGGTAAACCTGGTGAGGAACTTTCACCTGAAGTGATAGTATGAATGGCTGTGGTGGAGGGATGTGATTGGTGGAGAACATGACTGATTCCTCTTGTGTTCCTTTGACTGTCTCTGTGCTCTGATGTGCAGTACTGCTGGCACAGTGAGGAGATGGACCTGCAGATGGAGTTTGTGATGGGCGTGGTCAGGACTATTCGATCACTCCGAGCCGATTACAACCTTACCAAGACCCGCCCTGACTGTAAGAGCAACGCTGTGTGTGTGTTTGGGTTTGGTGTGCATGTTCTTTCTTTCCCTTTTATTTTCTTTCTTTCTTTTTCCTTTCTTTTTCTCTCTCCCTCCCTCCCTTTTATTTTTTTCTTTCTTTTATTCCATTTTATTCTTGTACACTTTTTTCTTTTGTGCCTCATTGTCTTTCATTATCTATCACCCTCTCGCCATTTCTCATTATTCTCATTGCTATTACTCATTATTCCCTTTCTCTATCTTTTATTTTCTTCCTCAATCCTTCTGATTTCTCGATCTTTCATTTGTTCTCTCTCGCTCTCTCTCGCTCTCTCTCTCTCTCTCTCTCTCTCTCTCTCTCTCTCCCTCTTTCAGGTTATCTGCAGTGTATAGATTCTGCTACAGTGTCCATGGTAGAGAAATACATTCTGCAGCTACAGACTCTCTCCTACTCTCAGGCTATCTACCCGGTAACGGGAAGGGAAAGCGCTATCCCAGAAGGCTGTGCGGTGGCTATAGCGTCAGACAAGTGCACCGTCCATCTCATGCTGAAGGTGAGAGTTGCCATCAGTCACAAGGGTAATAACCTCAGATCCTGTCCCATCAGTCTACCACAGGTGTCCTGTCAGTACCGGCCTTTTACAGGCTTAGTAACGTGAAGGTTATTTATTTTATGATTATTTTATGAATCAGACGCCCACCGGCTGCATGGTCTCTTTTTTTCTGTTCTTTTTTTTCCTAACTCGAGCAGAAGGCAGTGGGGGTCACATTTTGTCCCCCCCCCCCCTTTCCCCCCCAACAGCAGACCTGAATGAGATTCGCTGACAGCAGAGTGAGACGGGGGGGGGACACCAGTGCTTTAAATGGCAGTGTAGGCGTTTTAATTGACTCACACCGGGACAGGGAACGTGTGTAATGTGTGCAGAACATCTGCTGCACAAAAGTGCTGCTGAAAAAGTGTAGTGAATGTTAAAAAGATTGAATTCCATCAGGGTTTTAAATGGAGAGGATAATTGAGAGTTTCATCGGGTGTCCAATTAATTAAAGGTCAAGGACATTCAGTAGAATGAAGTTAATCTATTTTGCTTATAAAATGGCTCCATCAATTTTGATGGTCTTTCAGGAGTACATGATTCTCTTCTCTGTACTAACAGCATGATTTAGGATCACTGCTGCATTGAAGAGTGAGACAGACAGACAGACAGACTGACAGAGTTCAACCCTAGTTCGTTCATTTATTCATCATCTAACCCACTTATTCCCTAATTTATGGTCACAGAGGTCTGCTGGAGTCCTATTCCAGCAAACAAGGCAGAAGGTACACCCTGGACAGGTCGCAGACAACCAACCACACACACACACACACACACACACACACACACACACAAAATCACACTCACTCCTATGGCCAATTTAAAATCACAATCACGTTTTTAGATTGAGCAAAGAAACCGGAGTACCTGGAGAAAACCCACGCATGCGTGGAAAGAACATGCACACCCTGGAAATCAAAGACCCTTCGGCCTGGGAATCAAACCCAGGACCGTGCTAACCACTAGGCGGATTATGAGGATCGACCCGTCGCTAATCCGCAGTTATAATGATCATCATCATCATACATAATCAATCCAGTCTAAATACAGGAATATTTTCCAAATTCATTAAAGAACCCAACACTTTCTGCCATTACATGTAGATCGATGGACTTGATCTCGCTGGTCTATGGTTCGGCTATTAGTGATGGTGTTCTTGAGGTCATATGCAGCATTCCTCCAATTCCAAACATGGAGGTGGAACCATTATGCTTCAGGGCGGTTGTGCTACTAAAGGGACAGGACAACTTCATCACGTAAAAGAGACAATGGACAGGGATATCGTCAGGGTGAAGGTAATGAAAATGGGTCTTTGATGGGTATTCCAGCATTACAGTGACTCAAAACTTTTGGAATAGCAGAAGAAGAAGCACATGAAGGTCCCAGTTATTTTCCAGATCTTCATTCCATATCTGCAGACAGAGCTGATGGTACATGTTGCCAAACATCAGCATAAAAACTGAAATAACTTGTAGAGGATCTGCAAAGAGGAGTGTGAAAAAATCCCTCCCAAGATGTGTGCAAACCTGGTGGCCTAAACATCTAAACTGTGTGATTGCCAACAAGGTTTTTTTTATTAAACCTTATTTTGCAACGGGGTCAAATATTATTTCACTCATTAACATGCAAATCAATTGAAATCTGTTTCTGTACTTATGGAACATCGTTTGTCTTTATGGCTTATGCTGATGTGTCCTTTTGTCCTCTGCACCAGGGTTTGATTGATGTGGAAAAGGAGGTGGCCAAACTGAGCACCAAGAAGAATGAGCTGGAGAAGCAGATGCAGAAATTGGAGGAGAAGATGAAGAAGAGTGACTACAATGAGAAAGTTCCAGTCAAGGTTCAGGAGCAAGACGCTGAGAAGGTGTGTGTGTGTGTGTGTGGAGAGGAGTGAGCAAGGTATATATGTGACTTAAGGTGTTTGTGAGAGTGACGGAAAGGTGTGTGTGTTTATACGTGTGAGACAGAAAGCACCACAATATTTCCTTTTTAATTAATCCTGACATTTCTTTCTCTCTTTCTCTCTGTGTCTGTGTGTAGCTGAGACAGTGTCAGACCGAGCTGCATAAAGCGACGGAGGCTATAGACAACTTCAGAAGGATGATGTAATGGTTTTCTTTTTCTCTGTTAGAGATATAGTTATGACTTGCTAACACACTGTACCGTTTCTGCTGTCTTCATGAAGAACCTTCATTAAATAGTGACCTTCGCATGTCTGCTGTGTGGACTTGGCTGCTGAATTCTAAAACTTGAAACAAACACTGCCGGTCCACAAATAGCCCACAAAATCCCCTCACCTTTTATTAAGCATTTGAATACAATAAAATCCAGGTTCTATTTTAGGGCATTGAACCCTAATAAATAAAGAAAAACAGAAAGGGAGCCAAACGGGACGGGATTCTGTTCCTTCTCATCGCCTACGTTTGATTAGACTCATTGGCTAATTGTTAAACACCATGCAAACACCAGACTGACAAAAGTAACATCACTAACACCATTAATCATCAAAACATGAACTAAAGTTGCACTAAGGTTCCTCAGCGTTTTTGGTTCGTTCCCGCCGTGTGTCGTTGGCGTTCAGAGCTTCCAGGGTATGTGAAACTTTGAGACGGGAAGCGGAGTGCAATGTGTCGTCTCGAAATTCTCCATGTGCTTTCCAGCCTAACGGGAATGGGGGGGAGGAAGAAAAAAATAAAATGGCCATTAACAATTTCTGCAATATTGCAACCCTGGGTAGGCGTGACCATTTTCTCTTACCAGGAATAGAGCAAGCTGCCGTCTGCCGTCCAGAGCCATGTCCTCGCCTAAGAACACAGACCAGTAGATTACAGCTGAGCAGGACACCATTCTTTAGATTAATTAGTGGGGAAAATAGAAGAGTTAAAGCTGTTCCATCTTCTCACGGTCTCGCCACCCTCCCACCTGCTTATTAGTCAACATCTCCGTATTGTGCATTCTTACCTACACTCCAGGGAAAAGGAGCATCCCGGTCTGTCTGATAGGACTGCAGCACAGACAGACACCACTCATCATCTACCCTGTTTCGAATGTACACCGAATCTGCAATAAGGAAGGAAGGAAGGACAATTGTTGACAATTGAAGGAAGACAAATGTTGAATACCACACACACACACACACACACACACACACCTTCATCCATCTGTGATTCGGCTGCTAGCCATTCTCTAACTGCTTGGACACTGTCATCGGTCATAAGTTTAGGATACCTGATACACACAGGAAAATTGACTGTCAGTGGACAAAGCTAATAGTAACAGTGGCCAAAAGTTACAGATGAACCCGAATTCAACAGGGAGGGGGACATGATTTCTGTCAAATAGGATGTGATCATAACCATCTGATCAGTTGTAAGTTGATCTGGATTAGGGCGTCTGCCAGATGCTTTAACGGTAATTGATTTTAGTATTGATTTCAACACTTTTTGGTATTAAATTAAATTAGACTGATTGAGACCAGGGTGGCGTAGTGGTTAGCACAGTCGCTTCACAACAAGAAGGTCCCGGGTTCGAATCCCTGGCCGGGATCTTTCTGTGCGGAGTTTGGATGTTCTCCCCGCGCTTGCGTGCGTTTTCCTCCCACAGTTTACATGTAGATGAGGTGGATTGGTGATTGTAAATTGTCCATAGGAGTGAATGTGTGTGTGAATGGTTTTGTCTATGTGTTGCCCTGAGATGGACTGGCAACCCCTGTGACCCGGATTCTGGAATAAGCAGGTAAGAAGATGAATGAATGAATGAATGAATGAATGAGACTAAATCTCTTTGGTCGACCGGCCGCATCTGCTTATTGCCTAATTTGGGGCCACAGGGGGGTCTTCCAGCCCCCATAGGGCTAAAAGGCAAGGGTACACCCTGGACAGGTGGGGCAATTTAGAATCACGCAACAACTGAATGTACATGGCTTTGTGAGGAAACAGATGTACCCTGAGAAAACCCATGATTTGGATCCAGATGCGTCTACTGAGGAATGGCTGACCGTCTGGTGAGTAATACTTTTTGTCTTTACTGATAGGAGTTTAAAATGGTCATCATTCCATATTCGTTTTCTTTGCTCTAATATCAGTAAATATAAACGGTTATGGTTATTAGCATGCGGTTACATGTTGAGATATGCAGCAGCGGTAGCTGTTTAAGCCTTTTGTGTTATTGATTGGAAGACAAAAGTGCAAGTCTCAGCCCTGCCCCGCCCCCCTTCCACAGTTAGGGTTAAAAGATAGATGATACTCATCATGGTGATGTCTCTGTGTATCCCTGCATGTAGCCATTGCTTTCTGCATTTATTCACATTTTAAATACACACACCGCTTCGATAACAGTAATAACAACTGTCGGGTCAGTCAGCGATTGGACTCGGATACCTATTAATAGGTGACGTAAGTGCAGTCAGACCTGTAGTGAAGCAGTTTCAGGAGCAGGTCATTTCCTCGGTTGGACATAATGTCCTCTGGTCCCCTGCATAAGAGCACAGTGACATTGTCAATGTTCAATGGGACAAAGAAAACCTTTATGCTTAGAGATTAATAAAAATCTGTGTGTGAGAGAGAGAGAGAGAGGGAGAGAGATGGAACGAGCGAGCCAGCGTGCGTACGTGGTTGTGATTATCTCATCCTTGGTTCTCCTGATCAGTAAAACTGGTCCCTGGTACCTGCGCAAAGGGAGATCAGCAGTGAGTCTCATTCAATCAGCGACACACACACACACACACACACACATGCGATACCAAAGGGATCTTACTTGCAAAGTTGTTCTGCGTTGTTCAGGTTCATGTACTGCCTGACTGTATGCGTCACCAGCGGCCCTTTTTTTTAACATTTTTTATTGTACACAGAAGCACAAGTCAGGCGCTGCTACATCACACTACTGTCTACAGAATTATAGAGGACACCACTGAGGAGAGGACACTTACTCCAGCTGTCAGGCATAACCTTAAGAGCCAAGGGCAAGAGGTCGTCAAAGGAAGCATCCAGAACCAGTGCACGGATCTCAGGGTAGGACATTACTGCCCAAGTGGCTAATCAAAAAGGGGAGAACAAAAGAAATCCAAAACCTAATTACTTATACTAATAACATTTAATTTAAAATGTCATGAATCAATAAACCAGCAGCCACAATACTAGAAACAGTGGCAGTAAAGCTGCATTTTAATAGTCAGCGATTCAAATTCTAATCCAGTAATTATACATAATACCGTTTTAAAATGCAACTTATAAATAGGCAATAATAATGATATATATATAAGTAATGTTACTTTGATGCAAAAAAAAAATCTGGGTGGGCAGACAGGAAGACATTGCTAATGAGTCCAAGCTGTCAGAAAGGAAAGAGCAGGACTCGTCAGACAATACTAGGATTCTGAGGCTACCAAGACTGCAGATTCATCCAAACTGCACAGTTTGAGATCAAGAGTACTACCGGCGTTCCTCTTAAAGCGGGAGGTGAGCGTATGCTACCGGCGTTCCTCTTAAAGCGGGAGGTGAGCGTATGCTACCGGCGTTCCTCTTAAAGCGGGAGGTGAGCGTATGCTACCGGCGTTCCTCTTAAAGCGGGAGGTGAGCGTATACTACTTTTCTATATTTTCCCCCCTCAATCTTCCTACCTGTAAATCCTCCTATTGACCAGGCGTACACAACAATGTCGCTCAACTGGTAGCCTAACTTGTGCACGGCGAACTGGATGACTACATCCATGGCGTTGGCTTCGTTCTGAGGGAACGGGACACCCTGAAACACACGGAAAGAAGAAATAAACGACGTTTCACTCCATGTACGTGCTTAATGTCTTACGACAGGATGTAAAGTATCAGGAAATGCAGCCAAATTTGAAAGTCCACATTTCTAGCCTTTATAATCTGCTCATGCGATTAATGCTCACCGTACTACCTGCGAATCCGGGGTGATTCCAACCCAGGACTGAGTAACCACCTGAGGGACAGAGGTAAGGACAGTAGATCATGGGTGTGTTTTCTTGTCCTTCCTTTTATTGTAGAATCGAGCACAGACACACTTACCATCCAGTGGAGTGTTCATGCAGCCCACCTCGTAAAATCCTGCATTGCCTTCACAGCAGATCACCTGGAAAACACCGAGCACATTGACTTCATCAAGGGGTGAGGGGTCAATTACAGTTTGAATGTTCTCCAGCGCTTGCATGGGTTTTCTCCCAGTCCAAAAATATGTACAATCCATTGATTTGGTGATTCTAAATTACCCGTAGTGAGTGCAAGTGTGTGTGGTTGTTTGTCTATGCGTGTGGTCCTGCAATAGACTGGCAATCTCTCGCCCTATATGCTCTGGGATAGGGCTCCAACAGACCCCTGTGACCCCGAGTGAGGGAATGGTGAAGTTTGATTGTAGTTTTTTTGGTGTAATACAAACCAGCGTTTTCCCGTTTGGACCTCTGTGTCCTCTCCGGTCCACAAACATAGTATCGATGCTGTTTCCGTCACAGGCCACCAGTTTGTTTCTCTGACCATCATACTGAAACAAAGACCGAGAAAATCAGTGCTTATATGCAGAGTGTGTAGTTTTAAAGTGTGTGTGTGTGTCTGGTTACCTCTTCGACTATCTTAGCCAGGCCCTGTTCCAGCATGAATCTCATTGCCTTCTGCAGCAGACCCACTGAGCCAGGGTACAGCATCCTCCGGCCAAAAGAGTGAGCTACCAGATAACTGGAACGAACACACACACACACACACACCCACACCCACACCCACACCCACACACACACACACACACAGTTTGTCTATAATTATAATAATAGTTTGCATGTGTATGATTATACACCATTTTCTAAAATTCAGGGGAAAGAACATCAGAAAGCCACCAAAGTACAGTGAGAATGTGGAAAGTCTATAAACACATGGCAAATGGAGAAATCAAATCTCAACAAGGGTGGAAGGCACCAACCCCCTTCCTGATCCCCGTTGGGCATTCAGGGAGTGTTAACACTGTTAGGGTGAACAGGGGGCATTTGAATGCTTAGTGTAGATTAATGAAACAGGGCTGAAGGTTCTGTGGAGAAAGTTTTATCAAGGAAAAATTTGGTTTCTCAAAGAAAACGGCATGCAAAAGTGTGTGTATGTGTGTGTGTGTGTGTGTGTGTGTGTGTGTGTGTGTGTGTGTGAGAGGTAGAAAGCAGAAACATTTCACAAGCCCACATTCAGCTTATTCTGCAACCATTAATGCAAAAGCTATAAGCTATTAATCCATAATTAATAAATAAATAATTATTATTCTAAGTAATTATTTATTCATTCATTTTCTTATCCGCTTAATCCCTAATTCGGGTTCATGGGGGTCTGCTGGTGCCTATCCACTCACATAGGGTGAGAGGCAGGGGGTACACCCTGGACGGGTCACCAGTCCATTGCAGGGCCACACATAGACAACCGCTCACACACACATTCACTTCTATGAACAATTTAAAATCATTAATCTGCATGTTTTTGGACTGTGAGAGAAAACCGGAGTACCCGGAGGAAGCCCAAAAAGATCCCCGACTCGGGAATCGAATCTGGGACATACTTGTGAGGCAACCATGTTAACCACTACGCCACCACGCTGCCCTAAATATTCTATCTGTCTGTCTATCTATCTATCTAATCTGTCTGTCTGTCTATCTATCTATCTATCTATCTATCTAATCTGTCTGTCTATCTATACAAATGCTGCCACAAGTTCAGTCCTTTTAAACTTTTTTTTATTGTGGTTTGTATTTATATATAAAAATAAATAGTTAACAAATTAATGATTTATCAAGTATAGAAGTTTAATCAAATACCCATCCCAATGCCAGAGTACTGATCAGGTCATGAGTTCAGATCTCCAAGCTGTTATTCTTGTAAATGCTGCTTTAATATTTATTTTCTTGCAGTCAAATACAACCCATGAAAATGGTAACGGTCTAATCACCGTCAGCTGTGTGTGATCAGATTGTGTGTGTGTGTGTGTGTGTGTGTGTGTGTGTGTTTGTGTGTGTTACCTGATTATGTGGCATGGCAGTGTTCGTACTGAGCTCAGCAGATTGTCTGCTGCTCCTCTGTGTTTGGGCTCTGGCTTCAGTAGGGAAACTCCTGCTCTCGACAATTTCCTGTCAAGGTTGGGGGCACACGACACTCAACAACCCCAGCTTTCAGAGTTAAATAGAGGACATAGCATACAACATACACACACTTACGGGTTGCTGACTTCTCTCCAGCTGAAATCGGCTGGCCAGTGTGAGAAGCTGAAGTTATAACACGCAAGTTTTTTCTATGGATGAAACAAACATGTCGCAGAGGTGAGATGACCTCAGCGCTGATTAGTAGCAGCTGGGACGTGTTTATGCTCTCACCTTGTTGCTGCTAGTGTGGTTCCTCTTGGCCTCCTCCAGTATGGTGATGAACTGTTGGTACTCTTGGTTTCTCCAGCGACCCCAGCCTAACAAGCACCCAGCAGAAACACGTGTTCCTGGTTACAGTGTGGCCACAGGATGTACGAGTGGATTCCCCCACGTTTTATCCCCCACGTTTTATCCCCTGTCCGTGCTGAACGATGGACACCGTTGATGTGCTAGAAGTGCAGATATACTGTATATTTAAGGCTCACCTCTGAGACATGCTACTCCCAGTAAACACACCAGCACCGCACCGAGATACTGACCGGCGGGAATGAACTTACTGCTGCAGATAAAACCTGAAACAGAAACCATGGACAAATCTGTCCCAAAGTTCATCCCATAATAACCGTATAAAACACTTGATCTCATTTACATTACAAAGCAGCCCTTTGGCAAGTTCCTGGGATATTTTAAGAGACGCCAGACCTATGGTGGAACCCCAGTGTGTGATTTACCAAAATCCAAATCTAAAACGTGATCCCTTGTCTTGACAGAAGATATCTTTTCTGGGTGACACCAATTCATACAGTTAATGATTTAAAGGATGCAGCTGGAACAAGGAAACCTGAAGGATCCATGTGACTTTAAAGATTTACGGCATTTGGCAGAGAAACGTCCTTATACAGAGCAACGTACGTTTATCACGCTTATACAGCTGAACCACCAAACACACCCGGGTTCCTTTAATTCTTTGTGGACCGAATACATTCATTGGAATCAAGGGATGTGGTAGCTCATGGTCAATAATGGTGAACATTTATGGCTCCACTAATCTGCCACTGCTGAGCCCTCCATCACCAGTCCATTGCAGGGCATGCACACAACCACTCACACACATACCTTCACTCCTATAGACAATGTAGAATCGCCAGTCAACCGAATGTACATGTTTTTGGACTGTCTGAGGACACCGGTGTACTTGGAAGAAACCCACGCAAGCATGGAGAGAACATGCAATCTCCGCAATAAAAGATCCCCAACCTGGGAATTGAACCAAAGACCTTTTTGTTGTGAGGCAACCGTGCTAACCACTACGCCACTGCACCGCCCAGAATGTAAATGTTCCAATCTCAAACCATCTCCCGTGGATCAGTAGCTTGTTACCCTTTCTGGACCCTGTGTCTTTACAGCAGTCACTCTTATCCAAAGCAGCATAGATTTATTTTATCCATCTGACCTGCTGAAGCTCAAAAGTTTTCTTTTTTGGGAATCTTCCAATCAGCAGCCCAAAAAATTTAAGCTATCAAAAGACCATGGATTCAATTTCCAGCATTACCAAGCTACCACTGATAGGCCCCTGTGCAAGGCCTTTACCCATCAACTGCTCTGGATAAGTGTGTCTGCCAAATGCCAGAAATGTAAACAGACAACATGTATCTAATACACATGCGTGCATGCACACACACACACTTTCCCCCCCAAAAACAGAGAGTACACACATGTACAGCATTAGCATATGACTCAACAAGTATGATTAGACTTGATTAGGCCACCATTACAATCAGCGCTCCTAGTCAGAGGCAAACGCAATCTATAGACTGTTCACACAGCGACAAAGCAATCAGGAGTCTACAACCCTTGATTATCCGACAATGGAAACGGCTTTGGAGTGTTAAGTGTGTGAGCAGGTTTACCTTTCCTGTAGAGATAGCAGAGGATGAGGGGTGAACTGTAATAGGATAGGGACCACAGCACTGAAGCCTAGACCAAATAATTTACAAAAAAAACCATTACCTTTTAGGGTCACTACGGGGGTTTCATCATCATCATCATTATCATCATCATCATCATCACTACATATTAAATGCTACATTTAAATACGCATATAACTTTCATATAAATCACTTGATCTGCACCAATATCTAGTTGAAACCCAAACAGGATGTGATGTCACAAAGTGTGATGCAAATGCAAATCTCATGGTGATTTTATTTATTTTTTTATTTCACAGGACAGTGTTACTACTTGGTTTGTCTCATCAAAGAAATTATTGTTTCCTATAAATGGATAAAGATGTTAAACTTTATTCCTGATAATACAATGGTGGAAATATTAGTGTATACATAAAGCTAACGAGTGTGTATAATCTAGTACACCATGTCATTTCACTGTGCCTTTACAATTAGTTTATTTAGGTTTGCTTTCAAAAATGTGTGTGAACGATAAGCAGGACCAAATGCATCATTTTCCTTCTTGATCCGAACTGTACTACAATTGTGAACACACACACACACACACACACACACACACACACACAGCTAAATGGATGACACTTTGTTCAGTGGAACGTCAGTATATACCGTATTTTCCGGATTATAAGGTTCACCGAATTATTTCATTGAACGGATATATTTTCATGCATTTCATGGGTAGTGCTCATCCCAAGAGATCGAGATGCTGGACTTTTGTGCCAGGACTAAAGCAAACTAAACTTAATTACTTCCTTACAAAAAGAAATTTGAGTTTCCATTCAGACCAAAACATGTCTGCATCACTGCAAAGCAAAGCCAACTAAAGCCAGCTTATACATCACCAATCAACCTAATGTACATGGATTTTTTGTTTACTGTGGAAGGAAACCAGTGTATCAATAGAAAACCTGGGGAGAATGTGGAGTACATGCAAACTCCACACAAAAAATTCCCATTGTCTGGGAATTGAACCCAGGACCTTCTCGCTGTGAGGCGACTGTGATAAACATCATGTCTTTCCTAAATGTTTTGTTAAAATGATTTTTTTATATGAAAAAATGTGATTATAGAGTTGGAAATTATTCTTATTGGTAATATTTTTGGGAGACTGGAACAGATTATGTGCATTTACATTATTAAACAATTTCAATTCTTCAATCCTCAGGTTCCACTGTAACTCATAACGCTTAATACTTTCAGTGTTCCTGTCTAGATTTTTCCCTTTAAGGAAAATCGGACCCGAACCTCCGCCCTGCTGCTGCTGCTGTAAGTCACTTACCAAGCCAAGGATGCTGTCGGTGTGTCTCTCCAAAGCCCTAGACTGGTAATCAAAACCCTGCAATCACAGTCACACAGATGATGTAATGTTTTTAATGCCACTGGTTTAGTCCAGATGTTAAGTACACAGATACTGATCAGCTTTAAAACAGATACTAGAACACTAGAACTAACTTGACTCTGGGTTCCAGGCTAACGGACCAACTTGTCAATATTAGCTTCTAACGTATGTATCTGTACTAGAGAAAGGACCTAGAGGTCCCAGGGGAAACTCGAAGCGTATAAAGTGTATTTTTATTATGTAGTAACTTGAATAAACGTTATAATACAAAATCAGGTGCTAATTTTCTATTTAGGGGCAGATTAGTGCTTAGCACAGTCTCCTCATAGCAAGAAGGTCCTAGGTTTGATTTCGCACTTGCACTGGTTTTCTCTGGGTAATCAAGTTTCCTCACTGTCCAAAAACATGGCTTGATCAGAGGTTCTAAAATTGCCCATAAGAGTGCATGTGTGGGGTTGTTTATGTGTGGCACTATGAAGGGCTGGTGACCTGTCCAAGGGTTGTACCCATGCATTTTGCCCTATGTGAATAAGCGGGTGAATGAATGAATTGAAATGAAATGACCAGTAACCTGCCCTGCTGGTGGTCAGGGGGGCCTGCTGATGGTCCGGGGGGAGGGGGGTTTGACAAGCTAACCTGTAGGTGTAACACAGTAGGTGCAGCTGATCATTAGAAATAAAAAACTGACTAAAGAAATAGATTGCGGATGTACATCAGTTACAGCTTCAAAGGCGTAGCGTAGGTTGTACCGGAAGTCAAGAAACTATCGAGGTTGATTTCCGTTTCCAGTCCAGTTAGTCATTTAGCAGACGCTCTTATCCAGAGCGACTTACATTTGGTCTCTTTTTTATAACTGAGCAATTGTGGGTAAAGGGCCTTGCTCAAGGGCCAACAGTGGTTGCTTGGTGGAGGTGGGAATCGAGCCCCGGTCTTTCTGGTACTAGTCCAACACCTTAACCACTACGCTACCACTTTCCCTTATTTTAATAAACAGTTATTGCGCCAACATGTTTATAATATGTTTAGAGGTCACAATGACGTAGATTAACATTTACAGGCGACATTAGCAATGCTATAAAAGCGGGTGTTTTGGTGTCCCAGGGTAGTGACCTGGGGATACCCCTAAGCACTGAACGGATTTCCAGAAGGAAGTAGTCCGGTAATGGACAGGTTCAGGAAAAGTCATGCAGAAGAATGAACGACCAAACGGTTCTAAAGAGGGAGAGAGACGTGCCTACCCTCCGTCCTGTTCTGTTATCGGGTCTGGAGTCTGGTGGCCGATGGATCCGGTGCAGATTGGGCCCGAACAAGCAGCGAAACCATAAGCCAACAGCCATGATTGCAGCTACGGGAGCCCATGTGGGTCAGCGCGTTTCTAAATTTTACTGTGCGCCACTCTTCTGTAAACGACTCCTTTAGAGTGACTCAGAGAGGGAGTCGATTCTCGATTAAGAACAAACTATGACAAAGCGGACTTCATTCATTCATCTTTTTTTAATTATTATTTAATACATCGATTGTTGTTTTTAATAAAATGGAAAGAAACAGATAGATATAATAAAAACTTGGAAAGCACTGCTTATATCAACTAAATTGCAATAATTATAAATTATTGTTTTAATTATTTAATAAATAAAATGAATTCATTCTTATTTGGCGGCGCGGTGGCGTAGTGAATAGCATTCTCGGGTTCGAATCCCGGTCTGGGGATCTTTCTATGCGGAGTTTGCATGCTCTCCCCGCGCGTGCGTGGGTTTTCTCCGGGTACTCCGGTTTTTTCCCACAGTCCAAAAACATGCAGATTAGGTCGATTGGTAATTCTCAATTGCCTATAGGAGAGAATGGTTGTTTGTCTATGTATTGCCTTGTGATGGTGTACAGTGCCAGTGCACATAGTGTGATGCCTCTCATAGTATGTGCACTGGGATGAGCTCAAGCAGACCCCCTTGACCCAGAATTAGGGAATAAGCGGGTAAGAAAGTGAATGAATGAATGATATATGATGTAAAGGCTAAGTTAACTTTAGTTGCTTTTTTATTAACCATGTATCAACACATAATAACAAACAGTGTTGGACAAAAATAAAAACAGAAATAAGCAGTAGAAACGGTGCTGTAGTGGTTAAGATGTTGGACTGATGACAGGGTTTCACACCCGGAATACCAGGGTTCGATTCCCACCTCCACCATGCAACCACTGTGGACCCTTGAGCAAGGTCCTTAAGCCACAATTGCTCCGTTGTACAAACAAGATCAAATGTAAGCCGCTCTGGATAAAAGCTGGATAAAATGCTGTGAATGGGAAAAGCAGACTGTTAAAAAAATACAGAACATTCAGTCGAATCAATTAGCTTTTAAAAGAAAAATGTAAAAACAGCATGATCTCCCTTCACTCACTTGTGTGGGTTTCTTCTGGGTTTTCCGGTTTGTACATTAGCTTGACTGGAAGCCCATGAAGACAAATAAAAGAGTAAAAAAGTCTCTTGCCAACAATAGTATTGTGAGCATACCAATATCACAGGTGGGCGATGGATGGATGAGTTTTGTGACCGTCTCGCCTCGCTAGGATCTCCCCATTACTTACTTGCATTGTGATTGGTCATGGATCTACACAACTCTTCCTTAGACTTTTCAAGACTGAGCCCACCCCAGACCGCTTTTATAAAATTACAAATCATACAAAATAAAAAAAAAGAACACATTTATATGCAGCTGCCTTTTCCGAATATTGATTGGGTGGGCAAGAGAGACGTTTGCATGTCGCCTGTAATGTACAATATAATAAATGGAGGTTTATTAGGCACAAATTTGCACTTGCGTCTATAAACATGTCTACAAAAATAGATATATTGGAAGAAATCTGATGCAAACACACAATTTGTTCCAAAAAACAAGACATGCACATGATTGCCAAATCAGTAAAGATGATAAAGACAGATAATAAACGTTCTTCAAAACATATCACACATTCCCCTAAAATGATTGGTTAGCGGTGGCGTAGTGGATAGCACAGTCACTTCACAACAAGAAGGTCCTGGGTTCGATTCCTGGATCGGGGATCTTTCTGTGCAGAGTTTTCATGTAAAGTAACGAGGAGTACCCGGAGGTACTCCCACAGTCCAAAAACATGCAGATTAGGTGGATTGGTGAGACAAAATTGTCCATATGAATGAATGAATGAATGGTTGTTTGTCTATGTGTTGCCCTGAGATGGACGGGTCCGTCCAGGGTGTACCCCTGCCTTTCGCCTTATGTGTCAATAGGCGCAGCAGACTTCCGTGACCCCGAATTCAGGAATAAGCGGGTAAGAAAATGATTGAATAAATGATCGGTCAACAAGAATGTTTTTCTGTGCAACGTTTGCATGTTCTCCCCACGCTTGTTTCGGTTTTCTTCAGCATGTCTACAAACATGTACATAGGTCGATTGGTGATTCTAAATTTCCCATGTGTGGCCCTGTGATGGACTGGCAATGAATGAATGTTGTACTTATTGTGAGAAAGTCAAATTGTTTATTTTTTTTAAACTACTCAAGTACCACAATTCAACTACACTCAAAATGTTGGAGGAAAAAATAGAAAATGGACTAGAACGAGTGTTTGTCATTAGTTTCCTTTTATTCATTCATCTTCTAATCCATGGTCACGGAGGCCTGTTGGAGTATATCCCAGCATGAATTGGTTGAAAGGCTCGAGTATACCCAAGACTGGTTGCCAGTCCTTCACATAATCAGTTACCGTCTGTTCTTTCTAAATATATTTTTCTTGTAACTTCACCAAGAAATGTTTGTTGCATTTTTATTTGTACAATCGACATTCTGCAATACACAGCCACAACAGCAGGTGGCGTTAACTGTCCCTTAAGAGAAACTCTTAGAATCACCTCTGGCCAGACGCGTGTACGATTGACATGTGAAGCAACAATGGTGATTTGTCAGAAACCAATAAAGGTCTAAAACTCCTTAAAATCAGGTGTGAACTTGATTTATCTTCGTACCCACTTATTCCTTAATTAAGGGTCATGGGTGTCTGCTGGTGCCTATTCCCGTGCACATAGGGCAAGAGGCAGGGGTACGGACGGGTTGCCAGTCCATAGCAGGGCTACACACGGACAAACAACCACTCACACACAAATTCACTCCTAGCTGGGAGGAAACCAGAGTACCCGGAGGAAACCCACACATGCAAACTCCGCACAGTAAGACCCTAACCCGAGAATGGAACCCAGGACCTTCTTGTTGTGTGGCCACCGTGCTAAACACTACGCCACCCAGAAGCACTTAATGACTGTGACTATTTAGGTGGCTATCTTTAGACAGACTGCAAAGATTTCTTTTGATTTGTTTATATATATATTTATATTCTTCTATCCTGATGTCATTATCAGGTTTCTGCTCACCAAGGAAATTTGTTGAGGGGGTAAAAAGCAACATACACGCTATATGGAAAAAGCCAGCCAATCAGAGGACACATTTCTGTGCCAATATTCATCAGGCGTTTGGTCAGCGGTTTGTGGCGTGATGTTTGACGCTGAGACTCTAGCTAAGATATTTGTTTCGCACCCCCACAGGGTTAAAGGTTAGATTTCTGCCTCCGTCTTGTGAACACAGTGCATGTGTGGTCTCTCTGTGCTTTGTGTGCCTACTTCAGCTTTTCTCCTCCAGTTCACAGCCATGCATCGTGGGCTGATTGGCATCTCAAAATTGTCCTGATTGTGTCTCGCGATTAGTTGACACGCTGTCCAGTGTGTCCTCCTTTATCAGAAGTTCCAGATTTTCTATGACTTCTGTTAAACCTCTTGTCCACCTGAAGCAACTTAGGAACCGGTTATAACCAAAATCCTGACTGGTTTTCCATTGAAACCAATTAGTGGGTGGTGCTTCCACCAAACATTCTAATTTCCGGAAGAGCTGTTAAAAAACAAACAAAAGTAAAACAAGGATAACAAGCAGAGATAAAATAAAAATGTCAGTTCATTGGTGGAAGATGGAAAAAACCAACGCTGTCCACAATATCGGGTCCACAATTTAAAAAAATTCTAATCAAACTAGATAACAGTAGCGACGAAATGGCTATATGAGGAAAAAGTGGGGGAATGGCAACCATTCCATTTAACCAAGTGGTCAACAAGTTGATATAATATTTACAAAACAATAGAAAGTTTAAAAGAGAGAGGGGGGGGGG
This sequence comes from Pseudolaguvia tuberculata, assembly GCA_026260255.1. Classification (NCBI taxonomy): domain Eukaryota; kingdom Metazoa; phylum Chordata; class Actinopteri; order Siluriformes; family Sisoridae; genus Pseudolaguvia; species Pseudolaguvia tuberculata. The sequence goes on along the minus strand of JAOTRA010000035.1, from coordinate 14,786,234 downwards.
AGGGGGAGAGAATAGTGTACATGACAAACAAGGAAGTGAGTTATGAACAGAAAGTAGAATAATACAGTATGAATCACACTTGATGAGTCACATTTGATCATTAGGACAGAAATGCAGTGATGTGTTGCGTACTTTTCAGCATGTTATACAACTGGCATTTCTTCCCTAACGATAAAGGAAGCTGGTATTTTAAAATGACATCATGAAGCCAATGAACGTAGCTATTTATTCTTATTTAATTCCATACAAAACTGTTCAATGTTTATGTGGGGTCTGAAGTTGAAACATCTGAAACATTCATCCATCTTCTTACCCACTTTTTCCCTAATTCGGGGTCATTGAGGTCTGCTGGTGCCCCGCTCACATAAGGTGAGAGGCAGGGGTAAACCATGGACGGGTCGCCGGTCCATCTCAGGGCAACGCATAGACAAACAACCATTCACACACACATTCACTCCTATAGATTTTTACAATCACCAATCCACCTAATCTGCATGTTTTTGGACTGTAGGAGGAAACCGGAGTACCTGGAGGAAACCCACATAAGCGTTAAGAGAACATGCAAACTCCGCGCAAAAAGATCCCCAGCCCAGGAATCGAACTTGGGACCTTCTTGTTGTGTGGCGGCCGTGCTAACCACTACGCCACCGCGAGTATAGTACTAAAATACAATCTTGTTCTGGAGGTTTTGCTTGCAAATGTAAACCTAGCATATATATCGGTGGATTCGATATCAATATCAAAATATCATTGGACAATTATCAATCGAACTAAAGTTACAAGGTCGTTGTACGTCTAAGCAATTGGGATTTAATGGCCTCATGGGTTCACAATGGTGGCTTGGTGGTGACTGGAATAAAACCCTGGTCTTTCTGGTATTAGTCCAACTCCCTAACCACCAAGCCTCCACTTCCCCCTAACAACCAATAACATCAACATGTCTTGTTGGTATGTCTTTATTTTCATTGCATTCATCACTGCGTCCTTCAGAGATTGTAATACTGTAAAATGACATTAACCATCATTAGCATTGAAGGATTTTAGGAATGTTAATAGTGTTGCCATGTTTATTCATTTATCGGCCGTTACCTTCAATTTCAGTTCTTCTCACAAGGACTTATAAAAGTATGGATGGTTAGTATTTTGTTCTTTTCATCATTTGGTTGGTAAAACTAACACATCTATAATATTACATCATCTTATTAAACAATGATCGGACCTGATTAGGATTAAAATGAAAAGGAAGGAATTGCACAATTGAACTGTATCTTTATTCAAATCAATTCAACCAAACAAACAGCTGGCAGCAAATTTCAAATGTCCCACAATGACAATTACGGTTAATGAATCTGTTCTCGCTGCTAGTGGCGGCCAGACCGCCGTTTCATTTTCAATTAGGGCATAAGTGGGTAAGAAGATGAATGAATGAATGAATGAATGAATATTATCTGTGCAGAATCACTATTAGCGATATCTATTTGTGATCCTACAACATAAAACATGTTTTCGTACATTATGCAGACGCAATTAAACATAAGGGTGTATCACACACACTATTCACTTCTTCTTCTTCTTCTTCTTCTTCTTCTCCTTTCGGCTGCTCCCATTAGGGGTTCGCCACAGCGGATCAGTCGTCTCCACACTACCCTGTCCTCTACATCTGCCTTTTTCAACCCAACTACCTGCATATCTTCCCTCACCACTATTCACACACACTATTCACTATTTATGTAAAAGAAAAAAAAGGCAGAATTGTGAGAGAAGAAATGAAAACTGTTTTTATTCAACACTAGAAAAGAATGAATACAGAAGCCAGTGTGCATGGAGGTCCAAACTCCCATGTGTCCCAAACGTTTCTCCTTTTGTTGTTAGCAAATTAATATTGTGTATATATGTTTAGCCTCATGTGATTGGACGGTCATGATGCCCTTTGCCTTGGACAACATTAGTAGCATGTTTGATAAAAAAGAAATATTGAAATTATTTTTATAATTATTATTGATTGAAACTAATCATATTTAATTTGAATTAGCTGATTTATATTAAATTCATTGACCTTTACATTTTAGTTACCAATAATGATACATCATCACCGTCTACTGTATCTGGCAACTCAACCACAACACTGGTCATATCTGAAACGAAACACACACACACACACACACACACACACACACACACACACACACACACACACACACACACACACACAC
>JAOTRA010000035.1:14753220-14765658 GCA_026260255.1 Pseudolaguvia tuberculata | reverse complement strand
GGTTTCAAGGCCATTAAGATGTGTACAAAATGGAAGCACCCAGTAACTAGCATACTTCTCGCTAAATGGTAGCTAGCAGAAAACTAAGTTTCTCGTCTTACTGTTATGTTTAATGCGATGGTTTCCACATTTTCCTAGAGGTTTGTTGTGCCACTACTTTTACTAAACATTTTCGGGATTACCAATCCTTGGTTATCATAGGGGAAATCACACTGCGGGTTTCCTCCCACAGACCAAAAACATGTACATTAGGTTGATTGACGTTTCTTCTTTAATCCTGTTATAATACAGCCACCCGGCAACAATTAGAAAGGTGTTGAGAGTCTTGCTCAAGGACCCAACAGTGTTAGATGGTGACTCTTGAACCCAGATCTTACTGGTCTATCAATCATCAACTTGGCATCTTAACTATTTTTGTTATTGAATGCAAAAAGTGCCCTGTCTATGGCGTGCATATAACAGATGTATGATGGTGGCAGAAGTAGGGCAGATAATTAACATAGAAATATGTAAATAAATTGCACCTATTAAACATCATCTACCGTTACCGTTCAGGCTGTTGTCACGTAGTATGTCCAAATTTCATTTATACTCTCCATAACTGTACTTTATAAAATTGATATTTTTACATTAAATATTAAAATGCATTTGTTACATTAAATGCATTCTAATTAGCAATACTTTATTCAACATTTTGATATTTTGTTTACAAATAGTAACCTAAAATAATAATCCTAGAGGAAGTTTAACTTTGGGAATAATCTCAGTGCGGTCCAGAGTGTGTTCTTACATGCAGTAGAGGATGAGCCCCAGAAAGATGAAGGTATAGTTGCTGTGGTAGGTGTCCATGTTGCGCACTACTCGCTGGCACAGTTCGCCAAAGTTCTTCGGTTTGGAAAACTTACGCTGGTCCACAAAGCTGGCCCATGGCCTAATGGATTTCCGACGACGGTCCAGCCACTCCTTTGCCACATTTCCGGAAAAGCCTTTAGGGAAAAGTCTGAGAACAGGAAAAACAAAACCTGTCAAACAGGACGCCGGAACCATCTCTATTTAATTGCTGCGGTCACAAAGCAAAGTATCGCCTTATGTATTGTATTGTATGATGGGGGAAGGGTATTGTATTGTGAGCCCCATCTCCTGTCTTGTACTTCATGTGAAAATGTATTTAGTTCTATGTCATTTGATGTTCCATTCTATTTAATACACTGACCCTGATTTGGAAGAATGCTGGTTCATTTCATCACCTGCTGAACCAGTTATTGTTCGTCTTAATAACAGTACTTATAGTTTCCCTGATATTTTAGACAATATCGATAATGGGATATCGGTACGCATCCGAGTATTCAAAGTAAGTTGCTATAATTAATACATTATAGAAGGATCAAATCTGACTGGAAGTAATAAGCCATGTTAAAAGTAGCATTATTTATTAACTATTAAATGCTTTTATTTCACAAAAATGATTGATAATTATCTTTAAAAATAATTCAGTTATTATTACTTTTTTTCCTTTTAGTTTTGGAGCCCTCTATTTATATTGATTTAAAATGTTTTTGCTTGCTATTGTGTAAAACAGTGAATAAACAGTTACTCAGAAAATATTGTTTTATTCATATGTTCATGCATTCATTTTCTAACCCAATTATTCCCTAGTTCAAGGTAACAAGAGTCTGCTGGAACCTATCCAAGCGCACATAGGACAAGAGACAGGGATACACCCTGGACAGGTCGCCAGTCTATCACACACTCGCACTCACTCCTATGGACAATTTAGAATCACCAATCAACCTAACCTATATAGTACAGTATACATTATATACTGTACTATGTATATACTGTAGAAGGACCAAAAGAAAACCCACGCAAGCGCAGGGAGAACATGCAAACTACGCACAGAAAGACTCCCAGCCCGGGAATCAAACCCGGAACTTTCTTGTTGTGAAGCGACCATGCTAACTATTATGCCACCCTTATTGATATGTTTTATTCTTTAAGAGGTAAATGAAACTCCTCACCGGCTGATCATTCGTGCTGCAGGAAGCTCTTCTACCTCACTGCTGAAAGGATCAACCGTCTTTGCATCCATCTTTACACACCTATTTTACAGAAACACACACACACACACACACACACACACACCTATTTTACAGAAACACACACCTATTTTACAGAAACACACACACACAGAGGCGTGTACAGACTGACGTTGACTTGTATGTCTTGTGATGGCATCTAGACAGCTTTATGGGGTTTTTTAATTCTATTTTTGCCACAGTTTAGAATAACAGGCTTAATGGTTATATAACCATTAGGCCTGTTATTCTAAACTGTGGCAAAAATAGAATAGAAAAATAAAATTATATAACGAGTGCTTTAACTAGCTCTAAAGGGAAAATGTGTGAGATCAAGTGTGTAATACTGTCCAAAATCGGTTGATGAACAGAGAATAATGTATATTACATTAGTATTTTCAACAATTTTGCTTTTTTTCCTTAATTAGGTAAAAATAAAAAAGGAATGAATTAATTGACGTTACTAATAGAAGAATTAATAGAAACGTTTTTGATATCTACTAAAAGCTCTACATAATGATGTTTGTCAACAAAGGCAGCTGTTGGATATATACAAACCGAATCTAATAATATCGAAACAATAAATAATAGTACGATTATTTTAATTTATATCTGGTAAAAAAAAACACATAAATCCCACTATCTTACTGTAATGTGTAGGTTATGTTTTTGTTGTGCCGATCACAAACGGACGCGCTGATGTGGAAGTTCTTTCACTTCCGGTCGGGTGAGGTTTCCGTGCCTTGCCCGCTATCGCCCTCTAGTGCTATTACAATAAAACAAAACGTAATTTACGTATTATTTTTATTATAAAGAATTTGCTTGCATCTGGAATTTAAAAACGATCAAAGGTTCTAAATTATATCATAATTTATTTTGGTTTTACATTAACATATATATAAAAAAATATAGCACATTTATTGATTTTTTTTCCTTACTAACATGGCGGCTGTTGTTGGCTATCACGACATGTTTTGATACGTTGAAACGTTTAGCACACATGATTGGTTAGAAATGTAGTTAGTTCTCAAATCTGATTGGTCAGCTTGTGTTGTCCTTCAAGACGGTCCCCGCCTATTGATCGAAAGGGATAGTTTTGAGAATTTTGACCGTGGTGGTAAAAATACTTTGTTGAATGTAAGTGGTAAGTTATGTCTAAATGCTTCTTAATAGAAATGATTACGGCATATAAGCGTTTTTAAAACACTTAAAAGTATTTTATTTGTCGGGTGTGAAAGCAGCTTGTGAGACTGTTAGAGCAGCTTGACGTCGTTGGAATATCAGCTGTTTTTGAGCTAGTCAGACAAACTAGCATAGCAACTGACGGTTTTTTTCTTGCTAAATAATTAGCTCAGCTTATTAAAAGTGGCAGGTATTTCTGCAACTTAAATATTGTGTCTAGCTGGCTAAATAAAGTGTGGAAATTCTATAACAATAAAACTCGTTTTTTGTTTCGTGACAGCGTTTTGAGGTTTTGAAGCAGGACAATAATAGGGTTTAACTGGTTAAAGGCAGGAAAATGACAGTTGTTCTTGTCAATATATTGTATATACTTGTGTGTGTGTGTGTGTGTGTATATATATATATATATATAAAATAATTAGTCACGTGATGCGTTGACGTAACATTTCGCATCGTCATTGCGCTGTGGCATGTAAGTCTGACGTTTAGTACAATATTTTTAAATGCATACAATAACTTTTAGATTAATGTTTGTGTAGTACGTCTAATGATTGCAGTCAAAATACACTGATATAACCCACCTTATACACACACACACACACACACACACACACACACACACACCCATTTGTGACCCTTTGCTTTTTGCAGAGTCGTTTGGTGTACAAGTTTTGCAGTAGGTAACCATGGCAGCGTGCTCGAGATATTCTCTGTACTGGGAGGAGACTGACTGCTTAAGCTATTATGAGATGCTGTCACTTCATGAAATATTTGAAATTGTTGGGTCTCAGCTAACACAGATGGATTGTGAAGTTCTGTCGTTTCTTTTGGATGAAGCCTACCCTGCCAGACATCCTCTAGATCCAGAATACTGGACTGCAAATGTTTCGCCAGACTCTGATTCACCTGGAAATTCTCTTTGTCCACGCCTTTTGGAGGCTTGGCACAGGATACAGCCCAGGGAAGAGCCAAGTTCCTTTGTGTCGGGCTGCAGGCCAAAGAGCGGTGTTATGCTGTTGCTGGAGCTTGAGAGACGGGGCTTCTTGAACGAAGCAAATCTGGAACCTCTTTTGCAGCTACTTCGTATTCTTACACGACATGACCTCTTACCATTTGTCTCCAGCAAGAAAAGAAGAACAGGTAATTGGAAGTAGCTATTAAATAATGGTGTGGCCACAATTGTGATGGAAATCGTACCTAGGTCTTCAAGTTGTTAATCCAACCCCATAACCAATGCACTACTAGTTTCCCACATTATTTGACCTAATCCACCTTTAACTATTGCATATTTTTAGTTGCCACAAGAGGGAGCGGTAGTACTTGCAGCATCCTACTTTCAACCAGAGTAAGCGAGTGGAGCAGCATGATTTGAAAGTCAGAGCAGCTGGGTTTTCTGATGCTCCAAGAGTGTTTCAATAATAAGACCCATAATAATGGCCCAAAATGCATCTGCGTAGCAAATGAATTTATTAATTGTTATAGCCACAAAACGAGCAATATATTACATATAAGCAATAATTTCTGTGACAGTTAATTGTATGATATATGATAATATTGACAGCCCTATCAGCTGTACTAATTTATTAAATATTATCAAATGATTAAATATATAATTATTTGTTGTTTTGGTCTTTTACATTGTTCTTATTTAAAGCACCTAATGCAATGTAAACTGTTGCATTCTTTCTGACAGTGTCACCAGATAGAGCTCCTGTAAACAATGTGGAAAGCAGAGAACACATAGGAGTAAACTCGCTCTCAGACCTGCAAAAAACACAAGCGTCTCAATGGAAGGCAGGTGAGTTGTGGTGATTTTTATTTTGATATCACAAGTTGACAATCTTGCCACTTTAGGGGGGTGAAATTCTCTAAGGGCCTGCTTGTCCTCGCTGTCTGGACTTGTGTTATGTTCAGACCTGTGAGGTGTATGTGAAATGGTTATAAGGCATGTGTGTATCTTTTGATTAGGTGTTGGCTCAGCTGTCACAACATCTGCACTAGCTCGGAGGAGGGGAAGAAGGGGTAAAGGGCGAGGCCGGGCAAAAAAGGCCAGGGAGATGTCAGAGATCATACCTCAGCCTGCACAGAATAAAGTAACTTGCGGTAAGATCACTTTCCCTTAGTCGCTCTGGCTTTCCCACTTTCTCTTCTTGTCTGCTTTTCTTTTAAACATACCTGCAAACCTGTCTGGTTGAGCTCCTACTCATCTTATCAGTTTTCCACTGTTCAGATTCTAACAGCCTTTCATTGAGGTCTATTTTTGTTCTGTATGTATTTAAATATATAACATTTTTTAAATATGTAAATGAAATTAAACTATTTTTACAATTAACTACCCTAATTCCACTCTCAGAAGTCCTTCACTGTTTTTTGGGGGTTGTTTTTTTCTTTTCATACACTCAGATGGCCAGTGTTTTAGCACACCTGTCATAGTTAATTTTACAACGTGTTAATCTGATCTGATTGTTCTCTTGAATCCAGTCTTGTCTCGTCTCATCTTGTTGGATAAGAGTCTTGTCACACTCCTACTTTACACCCTAAATTGACTGCTGCCCTAACACACACTGAAAATTCTTAATGTAAATAAATTGATTGCATACAAATTACATACAGTGTAAAGTGATTATGGTGTCGATTATTTTTCGCAAATCCCAGATTTTGGTTTGCAGCGAAAGTAGGTGTTTACATAATATACTTGGCAAGCAGGAACTTTGTTTTCTGATCTCCTATTCTTTAAGAAGTGCACCAGGCTGTCTGTGATAAGGGTGGCCATTTTGTATTGTTTTTATGCAGGATGATTGTGTCCGCGTCAGACAGACACACTGCAATAAAACCAATTAGCACTGTTGGGACAGTTTATTAAAGTGTGTAAATCTTAATCTTAAGTGTGGAAACACTTGTAAGAGTTAAACCTCTGGGCCAGATCCTATATTGCTTAAAAAAAATATAATATTGACAGAGGGGCAGTGACACTAGAAAAAAAGTCAACAAGAGCAACAGATGCAAATCCTGGCTACATTTCCAATATGCTCAGTTGATCAAAAGTAATGGTTTCGTAGTGGATTTTATGGGTGGATGTAATGTTCTAATCAACAGCATAATTTTTCATATTTGATTCTATTCGATTTTTAGATACTGTAGAGCTGCTCTGTATTTTAGATTGCTATTCAGTGGCACCAATACTTTAAAATGTAATTAAAAAAAGCAGACAGTTTATTAATAGTCAAACTCCTCCCTCTGTCACAGCTAATAGCATATTTCTGGAAACTACCCCCTGCATTCTTTAAGCTCTTTCCTAGGTTCAGCCCGGCCCAACTGTTCATTGGAAAAGTGCAAAATGTAAACAGGGATGCAAAGCTTGAAAATAAACATGTGACTGATTCTATTTAAGAATGATTAAACTTAGCTGATATAAGTATTTATATATACAATAATAAAGACGGTCAATATCTATATTATCATCATGGACAAAGTCTGACACTAGTTTTAAACGATAAAATAAAAGAAAAATTATTAAATGTAGGCAAATGCCGAAAACAACTTAACAGATTTATTTCAATCTGATTTGTTTGCATATGATGTGGTTTGTTGCTTACAAAATGTCAGACACTTCTATTCTAAAGTCTTGCATTTAAATTTACTGCATATTGTAGACTTAGGATTACATTTATTGCAAGAATTTGCCCAGAAGACCCATTAACAAGTTATCTGTGTCGTTTGGGGAAATGTCTAAAAGTGTGTTAGAATAGATGGGATTTTTATACTTTCTGTTTAAACAGCCTAAAATGATGAAATTAAAAGGGTAAAGGATAGGGCAAGAAAAAGTGCCTCTCAGTCATTACAGATGCTGTACCAGGTAAACGAGCTACTGTAATAATCACTGGGAAATAAAGGAAAAGTAAGACTAATATAACCCAATACTTTTAACATCAGAATTGTAATAAAAGTTTAGAACCGTATTGTACTTTAAATATTGGAAATGTGTAGGGTGCCTGCTTTCTAAAAGGTTTTTCTAATGTTACAATTACAGCTGGTGAATAATGTAAAACCAAAATTAGTAATATTTGACACTTTGCTAAAATATGAGCTGAAATAGTGAGCATGTTTAAGAAATGTAAATATGCAAAAAGAAAAAGAATACACAATACTAAGTATTATGTAGTTTTAAGGACAACACAAATTGAACAAATGACCATAAATGGGGCAGTTATTGGAATTATTTGATTATACTTGATGTTGCTTAAAGTACAGTCAATTGGTTGTCTTCATGTTTATTATTTATTACTATTTGAACTATTATATGATCAAAGTAGAAAATGCAACAACATTAAAAGCAGAAAATAAAAATGTCACCTTCTCCCATGTAAAATATTTATTTAATTCTTAGATTGTTTTAGGCATTTATTTTTTCTTTTACTTCACGTTTCCATACATCTTCATTCTGCATGATTACCGTATGTTTTTCTCTTCTTTCTTTCTCACTCTGTCAGTCTCTAACTCTTAATGTAAAAGCTAATGCTGGGATGTTTTCTAAAATGCACTTGCTGTGAGTGAAAGCAAGCGTTTGAAGGTTCTCTAGGGTATAACTCTACTCATCGATGTCTAAACTGGGTAAAGCTCACTCATCCACTGGTAAAAGAGATTCTAATATCGCCCTTTATTTTCCTTTTCTTATCAAAGCTTCTAAATGGTGGAAGTCCCAAAGCCAGCATGCACGCACAGTATGTCAGCTTCTGGTGTAGAATTAATACTATGTAAACAGCTTTTTTTTTTTTTTTTTAGTGAATATGTTGTTTTAAGTATAAGTGAATGTTAAAAACCGCCTTTAGATGTGGATTAGTATTTATAACTTGTTAAATCTGTCATTTTAAAAGTTTTTCTTATTATTATCATTCTTAAAAGAAATTCACCATTCTCATCCTGCATTGCCATGAATGCCGTGTGACCTTTGACCTTTTGCTCCTAAACATGCTGAAAGTGCTCTTTGCTCTGTTGACCCCACATTTGATTCCAGCAGGTTGACTCAGGAATGGGTAGGAAAAGCAGGAGAACGGATAGAGAAAGCGAAAGTGCACACCACACTTAAGGGCATGCGCTGTCCTCACTCTGTGCGATCAAACACACACAAGCCAAGTGTGTGCATTCTCTCTCGTGCTCTCCTTCATGAGGCCTGGTCCATGTCCAAGGTAAAAGTTTTTTACCTTCCTCACGGTTAAGAGGAGGGATGAAAGTGCAGAATGTTACCATTATAAGCAATCCACTTCCTCAAACCATTCCCCAAAGATCTGTTTTATTTGTAGACTTTGAGGGAAAAACAGCTAGTACAGAATTCTGGAAAAAGTTGTTGGCCACAGAACTGACTCAAGAAATGATCTTTTTTTTCTATTTTCATCACTGCTAAAAGAAAAGGAAGCTTTATATAATGAAAAAATATTATATCAAACAATATATTTTTTTGCAGACCTTTCACAGCTATCAGGGTTCTCCTGAATGTGCCATTTGATCTGATCAAAACTGAGGACGTCAATAACAATATCAAGCCTGAATCTGCCTTGAGTGGTAGCTCGACCTAGAAAATGGCCAGTTTTTTTTATTTATTTATTTTGTGAGCAGTTCTGAGGAAAATGACCCAACAGAGCTCTTACTGAAAATCGAATTTAGAAAAAAAAATGTAAAGGTAAATATCATTTGAGGGGACTGCAAATTCAGTTTATTTCTACTTATAGACAGTTGAAGCTTAGAAAATTGCCTGCTTTGACCGCAACAATGGAACAAAAGTTCCTATGGAAAAAAAAAAAAAGTTTATCCCAAACTCTGCTTGTTTCTGTCTCTCTCTCTCTCCTTTGTGTCCACAGTTGAATAACAGACTGACTCAAGTGTCAGGGACAAAACAAGTTGGCCATCCTCACACACTAAGAGAGGGAGAGAACGAACGTAACAAATGAGATAGCAGCCTCCTGCTCTCGTTCTCTCTCCCTCCGTCTTGGTTTGTTGTTCATCACAAAAGAGGGATAATATGGAAGCTCTTCGCATGGAGCAGCTGCTTCTTAAAATTGTGCTTAACGGTTGTGTTACTGCTGGAAAAATAAAATGACCTGTTTTTATTATAAACACTGTACTTAGAAATTTAAAAATTAGATACAATGGATTATTGTAATTGTGCTCAAATTACCTCCTGTCTAATTCTCTGTAAATAGTACAAACATGGCCCACTCCATCATCGGAGAATGGTTTTCTGTTTATTTGTACTGAACCCTGATGGAAATGGAAAGCTTAACGGAGATGTTATTAAACAATGCAAAAAGCACAATGACCACATGAGAGGTCCTTAACTATAACGAACAGAATGGAAAAGTGAAATGAAAAGACATGCTGTCATTGAATCTCATTCGGAAAATGTGTTTAATAATTATGTTTTCAGTTTGTTGTGCGTTAAACATCATTCAATTTAATAAATGAGAGGAATATTTTGGAGAGAGAAAAAAAAGATTCCAAAGGAAGATTTTTCAACAAGACTGATATTTATTTAGTTGCCTGTTTATTTTTGTATACACAAACTTCAAAAGTTTATAAAGATTTTTATAAATGTTTGAGAATTTTTCTTTGTACGCTTTTATTCCAATCATAGTTAAAATTTGAACTGGTTACTATACATTACTACTAGAACTTGATGGAGACACTAATAAGTAAACAGTGACATGCAGAGAGGGTTCTATTTTTTTAATATATAATGAACCTCCTGTGATCGAATCCTAGTGAAGCAAATGATATTGGACAAAGGGCTGTGTGAAAAGAGCAATATGGCTTATCACATTTTTTCCACAATAATATATTGATATTTCAGTTGCTAGCACCGATACATATTAACATTTAGTTTTGATCTGATTTATGTTAATATTTAATTAAAATCATCAGTGCGTGTCAGACGGCTTACTCCTTCAGTTGTTAATGACACATTATAGCCATTAGCTATAAAAGAATCATAGCAAGAACAACAAAAGTGCCTCCGAATTTTTATTTGTTTTTTTTTGTTTTTTATTGCAATATGTATCGTGACACTATTGTGACGACCCCTCCAATACACAGCCCCTTTGGACAAGTATCTGAATCACACAAAATTAGAATTGCTCAGTTAAAGGTTTTGAGGTTTTGTTTGATTTTTCAAATGATAAAGAAAATCTCTTGACTTCATGTTACTCTGGAAGACACTAGCTTTTAATCCACCAATCAGTGGGGAGAAAAAGAAAGTGTGAAAGCAAGTTAGGGGTGGAAAGGGTTGGATTTGTGTTGCAGCAATGTTCTGAAGATCGATGGGTCCACTCCTCCTTCTGACATGAAATGACATGAAAGGAAATGGCATCACAACGAAGCACTGGTTCAGTATGTATCTTTCAAACGTATCTTGCCATCTCTGTGCCCTGTGCTGTTGCATGACATCAATCAGTTCCTCCTGTTTTTTGAAATGACCACAAGGTAGCGCCATCTTCTGCTAGTCTGTGTTACTTCTGAATACTTGGCCTCTGAAACCGTTTTCAAAGCAGTTCTGCCCAATGATGGTCCACCTTAAATTAAAAGTGAAATCTGTGGGAGTGGCGATCTGTTTTAGTTCATTGACCACGCTGAATTCCTTTGAAATTGATACCCTGTTCTGGTGGACTTTTCAATATCCTAAAATAATGAATGTGCCTCCAAAATGGATGCAAAAATAGAACAGTCGAAACGTCAACATAATGCAGAAGACCTGTGAAAACCGATGCTGCAAATCAGTTGATATTGTGGGTCTAATGTGTCATCAGTGAACATTACCTAGAAAGTTTGGCTTGTTTGTTTAAACATGACTGTCCATGTTTAAAGTGAATGGTCTTCTGCGAGATCCGTGCTCACTCCGAATTTGCTCTTTCTCCACTCTCTGCTCCTAGAGCTGAGCCTCATCCTGAGCCTTATCTGGTCCAGATGAATCATTTCAGTTCAGGTCTCCGTCATTACCTAGCTATCATGCTGTTGAGCTCCCTGCTGCCTAAAGCCACCTGCTTCTGAGCAGAGAAGTTTCACTTTAAGGCCATTAAGTACACAGCAATGAAATACTGTCCTTTTACTATCTGTTAAACTTAGTAAGAAAGATAATCTTAGGCGAGTAGTGACTGTTGAATCTGACTTAAAACGTTGTTCTTATTTCTTTACCTCTTTTTATCTCTTCTACTTTTATCCTTCACCTCCCTCCCTTTTCATTTCATTTCATTCTTTCTTTACTACCCTGTACCTATCCTGCTTGTCTGGCTTCTTATGATGCTCTTCCCTTTTGACTCTCATCTGTCTCTTCAACTTGGCCCTTTTCCCACCCTTCTTTCTTTGTTCATCATCCATCCCTACGTTCTTTTTCGTGTCCTCTATCCTCCTTCCTTCATTCTTTCCTCATGGCAGATATCCGGCTGCGTGTTCGAGCAGAGTACTCAGAGCATGAGTCAGCCCTGCGTTCCAGAGTCGCCTCTGACAAACAACAGCCTTTAGAGCGCCAGTTCGAGCTGTTCAGCCGCGCCAACCTCCTGCTGCGTGCTCGTGACCTCGGCTCCATCGTGTGTGACATCAAGTTCTCCGAGCTGCAGAACCTGGACGCGTTCTGGGCTGACTACCTGAGCGGCGCGCTGCTGGAGGCACTCAAGGGCGTCTTCATCACAGACTCTCTGAAGAGAGCTGCTGGGCAAGAAGGCGTTCGGCTGCTGGTCAGCGTTGACCAGGACGACTATGAAGAGGGCAGAAAGCTGCTGCTCAACAATCAGACACACAGCACGGCATGCGGTCCGGTACACAGGTAAGAAATTGTCCTGACTGTCAGACGTTGGGTAAAGTCTGATTAGTAAGAAGGATGCTGGACATTCATTCATCTGTGAGCCTGCTCATTCTCTAATTCAGGGTCACAGGGGTCTGCTGGAGCTTGACGCACATAGGGCGAAAGGCAGTGGTACGCCGTTGATAGGTCACCAGTCCTTCACAGGGCCACACATAGACAACTGCACAATTCACTTCTATTGGCAATTTACAATCTCCCAGTCAGTTTAACACTGGATTACACACACACGCACACACTGTCAGTTTAACACTGGATTACACACACACAGTCAGTTTAACACTGGATCACACACACACACAGTCAGTTTAACACTGGATTACACACACACAGTCA
>JAOTRA010000035.1:14633550-14635316 GCA_026260255.1 Pseudolaguvia tuberculata | reverse complement strand
CCCGGCCCGGGATTCGAACCCGGGACCTTCTTGTTGTGAGGCGACTGTGCTATCCACTACGCCACCGCGCCGCCCTACGCTGTACTATTATTGATCAATAATTTGGTAAATACAATATCTCAATAAAACATATGATCATTCTCTTTTTAAAGTATTTGGTCCCCATAAACGTGCAACACACACACACACACACACATTAGCAACATCACCTGTGTCAGCATCTTTTCTTTAACCTGCCATTCATACAAATGAATGTCTTCCAGACTGGAAAAGGTAGGATCAAAAGATTTCCCCCTCACACACACACACACACACACACACACTCCGGGACACATTTGGGTTCGCATAAATAGACAACGTAGCTAGAACCGATAAAGATTATTTAAAGAACCGGAGGAGGAAAAATTTCCTATACCGGCAGCTGGGAAGAGAGTTATATTATGTAATGGATTCCAAAAAGAAAAATCTGAACCCTAGGTGACATAAATTGAAACTAGGATGACCTCCAGCTGTCCTTAATCTTAACGGACCGACATGCACCTTTTTTTTCTTTTTTTTTTTAACAGTTGTGGAATGTGTGTTTTTTCCTGCAGGTATTACTACAACAAACGGATCTTGCACAAAACTAAAGGCAAACGCTTCACCTACAAGTTCAACTTCAACAAGCTGGTCCTCGTCAACTATCCCTTTATAGACATGGGATCTGCAGGTACAGACAAACGCACACATGCGTGGACACACACTGCCTACATGCTGTCTTTTTAAACTCCTACACAAATAAAAATGACACACACGTGCAAACATGCACGCAGACAAACAGCCCACTCGTTGTACTCTCTTCATAACTCACAAGCACACGACCTAATGTTTTTGCAACTCATGCCATCTTTTTGTCCTGTTTCTTGTCTGCTTTTTTCGTTTTTCTTACTGCGTCTAGGTGTAGGCGTACCCCAAAGTGCCCCTCCTGTACCCACAGGTGGAGTATCTCATTTTCGTTTCCCTCCCTCGACCCCGTCGGAGGTCCTCTCCCCCAGCAGTGAAGAGTTGAGAAGTCCGGGCTCTTTCAGCAGTGTGGCTCGACGCCTGGCTCGAGGTTCCGTGTCCGACTGCAGTGATGGCACCTCTGTAAACTCTGAGATCGACGAGGGCAGCCTCGGTGTTGGCACCACAGATGAACGAGTGCCTGAAAGAGGCTTCAGGAGCGCTGTACCGCCACGTCTGACCCATGATGCTTTGTACCGGATGTACGGAAATCACGGAGGTCACAGAGGTCATCGTACTCACCCGGAGCCACTATCACCCTTTGCTCCTGCAGGCCCAGGCTTGTTGGCTCCACCGCCACTCTCGCCTGCCCTTCCGGGAACACACTTACCCTACACCCCATCACCCACTCTGTCACCAATGCCAGGCTCCATCTTCTCGTTCAGCGCCGAGGACATGCAACGCTACTTGCAGGCGCATACGCAGAGCGTCTATAACTATCACCTGAGCCCGCGAGCGCTTTTCCACTATCCCAACGTTGTTGTGCCCCAGCCGCAGCGACCCGACAAGCCTATGCCTTCTACCGCCGAACGACCGTCCGTCCTCACCCACTCGTATCCGCTGGCCCCAACAGACGATGCCCATCACACGCCCTTCAAGTTCAAGCTGCAGCCTCCACCGCTAGGCAGGAAGCAGCAACGTGAGGCGCAGGGACACCAGGGCTCTCTCGGCTCATCTTCATCATCCGCCCTCGGCTCATCGCTTTCTTTCAGCAGTGACCTGAG
>JAOTRA010000035.1:14623550-14628550 GCA_026260255.1 Pseudolaguvia tuberculata | reverse complement strand
TCCACACTAAGCCACGTGTGTGTGTGTGTGTGTGTGTGTGTTCTGTTCTCTCTTTATTTGGTTACATTGATTAGATTTATAACAATCAACTGTAATACCCACAAAGCTGATTGGTTGCTAGTAGCAGCATCATTGGAGGTCATAGTTCATTCATTCATTCGTTCATCTTTTAACCTGCTTATTACCTCATTTAGGGTAACAAGGGTCTACTGGAGCCAGAAGGACAGCCATCCACACACCCACACACTCTTATGGGCAGTTTAAAATCACCTATCAACCTAATGTACATGTTTTTGGACTGTGGGAGGAAACCAGAGAAAAGATGAAGACCCAAAGAACATGCAAACTCTGGTTTGATTCCTGGCCAAGGGGTCGTTCTGTACAGAGACCTTCTTGTTGAGAGACAATCATGCTAATTACACTTTAAAAGAAAAGTGTACGGCATAGTGCAGTGGGTTAAACACCTAGCTGTGCAAGCAAGGCCCGGGTTCGATCCCGGCTCGGAACCTTTCCAGTCCCACCTCGCTGTCTGTCTCTTGCATTTTATCGCTCTGGATTTTTAAGTTGATTGACCGTGTGCTTGTGACATGGACTGGTGACATGTCCCCTGCTTTTAACCTTCCGCTCGCTGGGAATAGGCTCTAGCAGATCCCGGTGCCCCACGAAGGAGGCAATAAGTGGGCTATGAATGGATGGATGGATGGATGGATGGATGGATCCTGATTTTGGTTTAGTTGAAAGTCAAAAAGTGTTTAAGGGGTCAGACTACCTAATGGCAATTGATACCATTTGATTAAAAATAATTCTCATTTGTTTCAGTGTATGTTATTCATTCATTCATTCATTCATTCATTCATCTATGTTATGTTTAAAGTTAATGATCTCTGTTTACTCCCACCCCTCTATGGGGGTAAAAAGAGCTTCTGTAGTGTCTGTTCTTTTCACTGTTCCAAATCATTTCAAATGTACTTTGATAGCTTATTATTATTATCATCATCTCTTGTTACCATGTGATTCTGGAAGGACATTGTACCGTAATATCCGGACTATAAGCGCACTGAAAATCCTTACATTTTCTCAAAATTTAAGATACGGAGTCGCCTCCCTTCACTTGATGGATTTTTGGAGCATTACAGTTACCGTAGTCAGAAGTGTCGCCGAGTTCTAGAGTACTGCTTAATGCTCCTTATAATCCGGTGCACCTTATAGTCCTGGAAATACGGTACACAGTTTGTAATTAGATAATTCATTATAAAAATGAAATAATGACAGAACTTCTGTCTAGCTAAAACCCGCTGGTGGACTGGAGGTCATTTATCTATGTAGGAATCGGTAGCAGAAACTCTGAGAAAAAAATAAATCACGTTTATCGTTGCTCATGAAGAGGAAAATTGTTCGACTGAACAACTTAAGAAAAAGGGACTTGACAGTCTGTTTACCTGTTTCTTCTGTACTGGTTGGAAGCTCCTTGAGCTCCAGACCTACAATGTTTGCTCTCCATACATCCAGTGCCTGAGCAGGTTTTCCCTGGAGGGCATCAAAGTGAACTCTGGGTATTCTCATTATTAGCATCTCTGGTATTTGACTGGTTTCTCCATTGCAATTATATTGATAGGGTTGTACATCGAAAAGACAATGGGACAATGTTCTCTGAGATCCATTGTAAAAGAAAAAACCCTGCTAACTGGAGCACATTATTAGAAAAGGTGATTTGCAAAGAGTCGTGGAAGAAACTGACTTCGGTTAAAGGTGATGCAGGAACACGAATAATTTTTTTAACAGTAGCTTCATAGCAAAACTTGCTTTATACGGATCTTCATTTATAAAGCAGATCAGTGAGAAATTATTTGCTCAAGCATCGAAACAAAACAGCTCCCTCTGGTGGTGCAATGCTAAAACGATTGTTGTGTTGTTGATTAACAATGGCAGGTGTGCGTGTGTGTGTGTGTGTGTGTGTGTGTGTGTGTGTGTGTGTGTGTATGTGTGACATCACAAAAACGGGACTCTGAGAAGGGCTTGGAAGAAGAATCGATTTAATGAGATTGAAAGAAACCACCAGGTGAATCTTCATCCTTATCGGGTGGTTGTGTCACATACAACCAAACACACACACACACACACCAGCTCTTTTTGCACCTTCACCCAATCAGTGAAGTGATGCAGTTCTAAAGTTTGAGCGGCACCTGCTGAGGTTCGCTCACTGGTGTTTTGGTTCTGTGGAAGTTGAAATAGACGAGAAAACACACCCTGAAAGCATGCATGGAGAAAACCAGTTTTTCCTCTCTGTGGGTGCAGCTGCTTCCACATTCCTGTCTGTCTGTCTGTATGTATGTATGTATGTATGTCTACGTACCCACCCTGTCTAATTCTCTACCCCTATTTCTCTCTCTAAATCTTCATGCATCTTCGTACCAGGTTTTTCTCTAATTCAGGGTCATGGGCGTCTGCTGAAGCCTATACCCGCTCACATAGGGTGACAGGCAGGGGTACACCGTGGACAGGTTGCCAGTCCATCTCGGGGTCACACATAGACAAACAACCGCATACACTAACACGTACAGAATTAGAATCAACAATCAAACTAATGTACATGTTTTTGGACTGTGGGAGGAAACCAGAGAACCCAGTGGAAACCCACACAAGCACAGGGAGAACATGCAAACTCATACACAGAAAGACCCTTTGGGCCAGGAATCGAATCCCAGACTTTGTTGTGAGGCAACCACGCTAACCACTACGCCACTGTGTCGCCCTCTGCTTATATTTCTGCTACCTTATTTCTTTCTGATTTATTTCTCTCTCATATTGGAACTCCTTCCCAATTTGTTTTCTGCTTTGGTCAGATTAAGGTATGGACTCCCTAAGATTATTCCGAATAACAGTGAAGAGTTGTACTGGATTAGTGGTTAAGCTGTTGGACTGACAGCAGAAAGAACAGGATTCACTTCCCAACTACACCACTGTTGGGCCCCTTAAAGCCAAATCACCTTGGATAGAAGCCGAATGCTGTACTGGTTCTAGTCAGTACTCTTGTCCATGGATAGGTGACCCTACCCACTCCCGAACATCTGGTTCATGTGTGTTTATTCGGTAGCTGACACCTTTTGATGTGCCATTTGGTCTTTTGTTCATCTAAGATGGTATCCTCTCCTTTCTTATTGATTAGAAACTGGTAGCTCAGTGGCTACTACCACTGGGCCCTTGAGCAAAGTCCTTAACAATTACTTGATTTGTGTAAATGAAATAAATGTAAGTGGATCTGGATAACGGCGTCTCTCGAATGTAAGGGATACTAAACAATACATATACATGTAATAAGCAGTGAAAATCCTTAACGTGGACTATGGGCTTAAGCCATGGTCCAACCTTTCTTGGCAGAACATACTTCCATTCATCCTATTAGTCTTGTATCATATTCCCAGATGCGCACACACACACACACACACACACACACACACAACCAGACACATGGACCATAACGGACCGTATAATGCATGTAAGCTCATTGGTGTACAGGGTTCAGCATGGACACACTATGGACACAGTTCCATATATAGCAACAAGTCCTCTTATAGTCAGTATTACGTGTTATAGTTACTCATTCAATTAATAACTTAAAAACGACTAATTACTCTTTAAGTTCATTTCTTCCTCGAACCAGAAGCACCTCACCAGACCTGCTGTTTCTAAGCTGCATTGATGCAGTCATCCAGCCTGAGTCACAATTTGGCCCCATTCACATTCTTACACATCAACTTGGAACTGACTGTTCCAGTCATGGGTTGCCAGATTTGTTAATCTGACTCATGTTACCGGCTCCTGGAAATCAGTCTTTGACCTCTGGCAGAAGTTTAACTTGATCTTTACTTTATAACAGCTAGTGTCAGTCATTTGTTGTATCATGGTGTATCTCAAGGGGGCAGTTGGAATTCTCGCTGGAAGCAGATGCTACATTTTGTTTCCTGTGCCGAAAATACTCAGACTCGGCTTACACTGTAAGGGAGTTGAAAGATTAGAGGCATGTGGTGGGGGCAAAAAAAAGAGCCTTGATAAACATAAGCTATTGAATGAACAGACTCGGGACCGACTCCAGGTCTCAATAAAAGGGGTACTATGGGGTAGTGGTACTAGTGAATTCAAAGCAGTTAGTTTGTTCCTTTTAGCCTCCTCCAAAGTTTTAGCAAAAATTGTATCTTTTAATTTAATCTTTTGAGATACTGGAGGCAAAGGTCAGGGGTACAATCTGTCTAAACAATCTGCCAGTCCATCACAGGGCCATAAATAGATAAACACACACACACACTCACTCCTATGGACTTATAAATAACCGGTCAATCTAATGTTTTTGGACTGTGGGAGGAAACCCGAGGACCTGTAGAAAAACCATGCACGTGTAGGGAAAACATGCAAACTCAGCACAGAAATATCCCCTTGCCCAAAAATTGAACCTGGGACCTTTTTGCCGTGAGGTGACTGTACTAACCACTAGACCACCGCACCACTTTACACTGCCCACAGTAGGCGAATCGGGGTATGACAGACGAGAAGTACGTCCGAATCAATACTAAGCCAATTTCAACACGTGTACATTTCCAGAATGACCTACTAGCCCCGCCCGGATTTTACGGTATGCATACAACGCAGACTGTACTGTCCCGTGAGACTGTAGGAGGGACGGCGCAGCACTTATTATTATAGTGCTTTAATTACAGTTGAATTACTCTGACATATGTGATGATATCAAAATGTCAGATTTAATTCATTCATTCATCTTCTAGGGCGGCGCGGTGGCATAGTGGATAGCACAGTCGCCTCACAAGGTCCCGGGTTCGAATCCCAGGCTGGGATCTTTCTGTGCGGAGTTTGCATGTTCTCCCCACACTTGTGTGGGTTCCTCCGGGTACTCCGGTTTCAAAAATATGCAGATGAGGTGGACTGGTGATTGTAAATTGTCCATAGGAGTGAATGTGTGTGTGAATGGTTGTTTGTCTGTGTGTTGC
>JAOTRA010000035.1:14574744-14598182 GCA_026260255.1 Pseudolaguvia tuberculata | reverse complement strand
GTGTGTGTGTGTGTGTGTGTGTGTGTGTGTGTGTGTGTGTGTGTGTGTGTGTGTGTGTGTGTGTGCGTGTGTGTGTCAGACTTTCGAAAGATGCTTGTGGTGAACTCGTTATGTTTTTAAAGCTACACACAGGAAGCTAATTCAGTGCTTATCTTGTATACATGTCTATGCTGTTTAATAGCCCAAGCTGTTAATTGTTTTTCAGGAACTAGCATTAGATAATCAGTAATTACACAGGAAATGTATACAGTTACCAGCTTGAGGAGTGTAAGATATCGCAGTTCACTCCCTACAGAATATAAGACACAATCAGGTGGATCTAAAATATGTAGAAACATTTTACAAAATAAAAAACGTTTCTGGTCCTTAAATCTGTTTGAAATCATAAAGGAGCTGATAAATACACTGTACTAACACATTCATTCATTCATTCATTTTCTTACCCACTTATTCTCGAATTTGGGCTTACGGGGGTCTGCTGGTGCCTATCCCAGCACACATAGGGTGAGAGGTCCATCTCAGTGCAACACAGACAAACAACCATTCACACACACATTCATTAATGTGGACAATTTACAATCGCCAATCCACCTAATCTGCATGTTTTTAGACTGTGGGAGGAACCCGGAGGAAACCCACGCAAGCGCAGGAAGAACATGCAAATGCTGCACAGAAATAATCAAACTTTTTGTTTTGGGGTGACCATGCTAACCACGACACCATTGCGCTGCCCACAGTAGATGTTTTTATTGTCTTTAGTAGGAAGAGTCTGAATAGCGACTAAACCCAAGTCATCATGTTTGTTTTTATGCTGACTTGAGAGGCTTTTGTTAAATTAACAGAAGCTTCTTGTTTTTTTTACTATTCAGCATCCATGTACAGGCAGAACCGGGTTCTATAATCCTGTACTTATACTGTATAGTATGGAAGTCCTTCATATGAGTAACGCTGTACAGAACAAGTTTTTCTGCTCCGTATTATAAAATGCATATGAGTCACACTTTACCATCCCATGATCCCACATAAGAGAGGATATAGGGAAAATGCTGACGCGTCACTATCCGTCTTTCAAATAGTTTTAAATACTTGAGGAAAAAAGTCAATAAAATAAATTACACACACACACACACACACACATTAAAACATTAGCCATTGTAATATTTTCTTGCTGTTGTCACGATGTAAGTCACGTGACCCTGTGGGCCCCAAAGAAAGACCCTCAGCCGCAAATTGCTCTTGTATAAATAGGAGATAAATGTAAGTTGCTCTGGATAAATCTGCCAAATGCTGTAAATGTAATCCGGTTTTATGAGCTTCTCCATCATCGGAATATTTTTTTAATCCGTATTAAACTACTGAGCGGTATTGCTTCTACTGCGCCAGTTTTTATTGCTTTTATTGTAACGGCTTATTTAACGCGTGCGTGCGTATGTATACGTACGTGCAGATAAACAGAATGGTGACTCTAGGAGAGTGTGTGTGTGTGTGTGAGATTTAGGTAATGTGTTATCGTTTGAATAGACACAACCCAAGCGGTTTTCTTGCTCTTTTGATGAGGAGATATTCAAATTCTCAATCTAAAATAGAACAGAGTTACTTTGTAGTTGCTTTCAGCAAAGTGCTCAGTGCAGAACATGGAGATACAGTCATCAGTTCAGACCCACCGATGCTTTTAATACTGAAAGGAAGAGTTCATCCTGCGTCAGCGTAAACGGAATTCAGGAATCTTTTTTCCACATTCAAAGCCTCTCTGTCTTTTCTGCGCCTTCAATATAAACGCTGGATGTTCCAAATCTCCCACTTCATTCTTACATTTTCCAATATTAACCCTTTCTTATTTGGATATTTGTCCATGGTTCAATAACTACAGGGGATATCTTGCCGATGGCTTGCCTTGGCTTGTCCTCACTCTTTTTTTTTTTCGTCAGTGAGAAAAATAGACGCTTTGGCTGGTCTGTGCTTGACCAGGAAACGTTTAACAACTTTGTATATGTGACCTTTTTTTTATGTCTGTCACATAGTTGACCAGGTTGTTCCCTGATATGTAATTTCTGCAAACGTTTCCCCTTTATGGTGCCCACTTCCGTGAGCTTTAGTCTTGATGACTGATGCACACTGAGCCTTTACTATACCTAATCTCCGCTTGTTGGCAAACTGGTTGTGAAGCGTTAAAGTAAAAACAGTACAGATGGGATGTAACTTTGAAGGTAATGGAATTGTAGTGCATGGTGGAAGATCTCGAGTTTCGTATCTGTGTTTTAAGCTGCTAGGCTTAATTTTCTAGGACACTTTTAGCCAACATTGTTGTGGTAACTGCCCCCACCCTTCACCTCTAGGTAAAAAGTGATGGCTTAGTGGCTAAGGTATTGGACTGATGCCAGAAAGACTGGGCTTCGATTCCTAGCCCCTGAGGAAGACCCTTAACCCTCAGTTGCTTGGTTGTATAAAAGCTGAATAAGGGCGTCTGCCAAATGCTTAAAATGTAAATATTGGCGCCAACTCCCCTTTCTATCGGAGCCAACTCCCCTTTCTATCGGAGCCAACTCCCCTTTCTATCGGAGCCAACTCCCCTTTCTATTGGAGCCAACTCCCCTTTCTATTATGGCATTGTGAAACTTTCTTCTATTTTCTCTGTAGAAAGTGGTGGCTTAGTGGTTAAGTTGTTGGACTGATACACGAAAGACTGGGGTTTGATTCCCAGCACCATCAAGCAACCACTGTGGGCTCCTAAGCAAGGCCCTTAACAAATAATTGCTCAGTTGTAAGTCACTCTGGATAAAGGCATCTGCCAAATGCTGTAACTTTAAATGGAATTGTTAGACCACCAATTAGCCAAATGCTGTGTAAAAACACTGCACAACAGAGAAGAGTGCAGAGCTTCACTATGCTACCAGTGCCGTTTGGTCGAGATGCTGGATGCATCTCACTCCTGTCAAAAACATGGCCACTTACTCATCCATAAACACAAACACTCTCCCATCCAAACAAAGCCTGGAGCTCGTGCTGGTGTTTTTCAGTTATATTCCATGGTCTGTTTATGATTGAGCATGTTGGAAGTCCCGGGTATAATTTACCGGCGCTTGTTTATCTAAATGGAATAAAAACAAGCTTAAACACAGTATCGGCTAATTGATCTAACTGTGGCACCTGTTTTTCCGGGATTAAAATAGCCACTCTGTTTAGATTAATGGCTTCAGAGAACAGCAGTAGTGGAATATTCATACTTTCATTCATCTTCTAACCCATTTATTCCGAGTCTATCCGAGTGCACATAGGGTAAAAGGTGGCAGGGGTACACCCCGGACAGGTCGCCAGTCCAGCGCTTGGCCACACGCACATGATCAACCACACAGACACGCACATTAGAATCACCAATGAACCTAAAGTTTTTGGTCTGTGGGAGGAAACTGGAGTATGTAGAGAAAACCTACGCAAGCACAGGGAGAACATGCAAGCTCTCTAGAATCAAATCTGAGACCACCTTGATGTGAGGCGACCGTGCTAACCACTATGCCATCGCACCTTCACAAACTTTTGAATTCCTGTGCTTGCTGTTAGACACATGATTACAAATAAGAGATCCTAAGACTGTTTGCTTAAACCTTTTGACTTCTTACAGCTTCAAAACCTGTGTGTTCTAGACATTTCTGCAAACTCCGCTTTTAAGAATATTTAGCGGTGAGGCCGAAAAAGTACGATTAGTCGTTGAGCTGTGTGTGTGTGTGTGTGTGTGTGTGTGTGTGTGTGTGTGTGTGTGTGTGTAGGTTTTTGCCAGGCGTCCTCCCTGACCCGCCAGTTTCTGCATCACCTGGGAAACGTCGTTCCCAGTCTCTCAGTGCGCTGCCCAAAGATGACAAGAACAGTCCTGGCAAGGTATTTACAGAGAGAGTTATTTATACAGAGAGAGTTATTTATACACACACACAACATTTTTTGATCTTTTTGTTGTGTCTGTTCTCCTGCTTTTCAACTCCAGCGGGAAAAGGATCACATCCGGAGGCCCATGAATGCCTTCATGATCTTCAGCAAGCGCCACCGCGCTCTCGTTCACCAGCGGCACCCAAATCAGGACAACCGCACCGTTAGCAAGATCCTGGGAGAGTGGTGGTACGCGTTGGGACCCAAAGAGAAACAGAAATATCACGATCTAGCATTTCAGGTACAGTAATGGGAGGGGGGGGCACTTCAGTGCAGAAGGTTTGGTTCAAAATATGAGCCAGTACATTAGAAAGCAGTAATTGTTCCTACCTTATGATCATGTGATCCTTTCATTCATTCATTTATCTTCTTACATACTTATTTCCTAATTCTGGATCACGGGGGTCTGATAGTGCCTATCCCAGCTCACAGCGGTACACCCTGGGCGGGCCGCCAGTCCAAAACAGGGTCTTTAAATAAAGTTTAATAATGTTTTGAGTGGTACAGGTAAGTTTACATGGGAAATAAGGCCAGAACACCTTTATATTTATATTTGTTTATGTTTATGGATAGGATGTTATGATGCAAAGACAATGAAGTGTTCCAGATAAGAATTAAAAATTTTCAGACTGCAGCTTTAAGTACAGGTCTATAGATAGTCCTGGCAATAAAATGTCAAATCCAGTGTAAAGGTACAGTATGTGCTATAATATTGTCAAAGGTCCAAATAAATATCTACTGCCTGACGAGCTTCATTTTAGTGAGCCGCTTCATCTTCTGCCCATCCTCTGATCTCACCACTCGCAGGTAAAGGAGGCTCACTTTAAAGCCCACCCAGACTGGAAGTGGTGTAATAAAGACAGGAAAAAGTCAAGCAGCGAGAGCCGGAATGCGGCAGGCGGTAAAGATGTCCGAGAAAGAAGCATGTCGGAGACAACAGGTAGCAAGCTGAAATAAACCTAAACCCAAGTTTATCTTCCAGTACAGTTGCTAAAAACTTTTGTTGTTCTTTTCGATTGTATAATTCAGAGCCTCCGTCTGTTACCATGGGTACAGAGCTTAAAGGGATTATGCCGGGTATGATGGGTGTGTCCGAGCATGGTGGCGGGGAGAGGCTTGCACGTCCTCGTGCCTTTTCACAGAGTGCCATCCATAGCTTGGAGAGAAGCGAGAGAGGCAACCCTCAGGTGCTAGCAGAGCTTGCACAGGTAACACACACACACACACACACACACACGTATTGCATGTTTGATTGATGAGAAAACACAATTTCTAAGAAAATTATTCTCTCTCAAGATATGTTGTGAAGGAGGCCAGTTTTCTGGTCGAGGGACAGCAGTGTCACAGATCCAGAGAGGTGTAAGTGAAGATATGACTAGTGATGAGGAACGCATGGTCATCTGTGAAGAGGAAGGGGATGATGATGTCATTGGTGAGCCGTTACTTGGGTCATATTCAACATTTATAACTGTCACAGGCTGACCTGTCCCGAACCAAAAAATATTTAATTTCTTAATTAAATTAACAATTTAAAGCTTAGTGATTTTTCTGTCTGATTGACAACATCGTAAACACAAAACATTGCAGTGATTTTTGAAGAATTGCGTAGGAATAGCTGACAGATTGCAAAACCAATGACTAAACCAGGTTAAACTGGGGGTGGTTAAAATTCATCTTTTGGTATCAGGTAAACAGAAAAGAGATTTTTAATACATTTTCAAGCTTCCATGAGTCCTACTAAATCCACCCACCTACTCCAACAGTGTAGGTAGCTTGGGTAACAGGGAACATTTCTGCCAACTGAGCCTGCACAGTCACATAGCCGTTAGCTGTGCCTGGAAAAGAGTTTCAGCAAAGTTGCTTGGTGTGTTTTCATGCCAGAGTAAGCGACAGTGCTATAAATAACGCTTGTATTGTCCCGTTCAAATGATTGATGGCTTCTATAGTTCAAGACTTCCTGACATGATTCTTGACTATAAAAACTGTTGGAAGGAGTGCAGACAGAACTCTTCTGGCTAAAAGTGAAACACTGATGAATTTTGAGTAAAGGATGCGGGTGTACACGTCAACTGCATGTTTAAACAAGAACCGAAAACAGGATTCGGTTACTTTGTATGCAGCACGGTTCGAGAAGTAACCATGTACATACATAAATGTTCAAATGTTCAGTACTTCAGTATTATACAATTTTGGATAAACCCAGACTTCATCAATAACTCTGACAATTCTGTCTCTCTCTCTCATGACACAGAGGACCCTTATCCTGGCAGCTCCATAGACCTGAAGTGTAAGGAGAAAGTGACCGACAGCGAGAGTGAAAATGGATCTGGGGACGAAGGTGAATGCAAGGTAGGACTCTTTGCTGGCAAAAGCCATGCATTGCAAATAGTCTCAAGAAGTGTTTATTGGTAGTTAGGAGTAAAGGTGGTTATAGTGCCTTTCATTTTACATGTTTAATTATTCTTTTTTTATTCACTTTTTTCACCCTCCCAGAGAGTCTTTGCCCCTGTGATCTGCTCATCGACATCAGGACCCGTTCACGGCCGGAGTGTCTCTCTCTCCTCTTATCCGTCCTCCAGACAATCCTCAGACACTTCCATTAAAAGACGGCGCGGGATAGAGGGAGGAGAGTGCGATGGTGGTGCGTCGTACTG
The DNA here is from genome assembly GCA_026260255.1 of Pseudolaguvia tuberculata. Taxonomy (NCBI): domain Eukaryota; kingdom Metazoa; phylum Chordata; class Actinopteri; order Siluriformes; family Sisoridae; genus Pseudolaguvia; species Pseudolaguvia tuberculata. The sequence goes on along the minus strand of JAOTRA010000035.1, from coordinate 14,591,610 downwards.
TCTTCCTCTGTCTTCCTCTGGCCAGTGCATTTCAGTCAGCACATCTTCAGCACTGGGAGTAGCTAGAGTAGCATCCACTATCGTCACTAACGTGGTACGTCCTGTTGTCAGTACTCCTGTGCCAATTGCAAGCAAATCCGGCCAAGACAGAAAAGCCACCACCACTCCTCAGCTACTTATTGGATCTGGAGTGGCAGGAAGTGGGGCAACCTTGGCGCCAGTAGGAGGAGGTGGTGGGTACTATTCGGCATCTTCACCCAGTCCTTTAAATGCACCCGGTCAAGGTGGACTTAATCTTGTCTTGGGTGGTACATTCCAGGCACCGTCGGCAGTGCAGTTGATAACGCCCCCCCTCTCTCAAAATCCGGCATCCCCTGCCACCATCACTCCCTCCCAGAGTAATGGCCCTGCACCTCTATCTATCCTGCAGCCTCACATCCTGCCTACAGCCTCTCCAGCACCCGGTGCAGGACAGAAAACAGTCACACAAGTACAGTACATCCTGCCTACTCTTTCTGCTAACAACCCTAAAAGCCCCAACCAGACAACCAGTATCTTCACTCTACCTACAGCTCCACCTACACTAGCTTCAGTGGCAAATGGAAAGCAGTCTGGATATACTGCTGGCCCTGCAATAGGCGTGGTCAGTCCAGGAGCTAAAGGTGAGGAGAAATTGGTTACACCGTGGTTGAAAGGGAAAATTATATTTTATGTTAATTTGTCTTATTTTTAAATGCAAAATCAAAGATACATTGGATAGAGGGATGGAAGCAAGGAAATGGATGGATAGATAATCCTTTTTAATTTCTTTTTCCTTTCATGCTTTTATAGTGTATGCTAGACAGGTAAGGCGCTGGAGTTATAGCACCCCTGTTATTTATATCCTACTGCTGTGTTTTTTATATCCACAGTGCAAACACAGGCTCCAGTCTTACAGGGCAAGATGCTTGTTCCCATGGCAACAGTGCGAACCACTCCTGCTCTTTCTCAGCAGTTTCCCCTGATGGCTCCTCCTCTTCCTGTGCAGAATGGAGCTCAGTCAGGAAACAAGGTTGGCAATTATTCTTATAGTAGATAAAACTAAACTCTTTATATGGGCATGTGATGTATGCAAATCTACCCCTCATCTTTTAGATCATCCAGATTGCCCCCATGCCTGTTGTGCAGACCCAACTTCCTGCAGCAGGGAGTCCATTCCCTGTTACCATGGCAGCAGCCACAGTGGTCGCCTCCCCAGGCTCTACCCCATCACAAGCTATACTACTGCCTCCCCCACCCACGCGGTACGTGTAATACACCCCCCCATCTCGATTACGCATCACTTACAGAGTGCTGCAGTACAAGAGTTTACTGCAGTCTCTTCCACTATTAACCATCTCTCTCTCTCTCTCTCTCTCTCTTTCTCTCTCTCTCCTTCCATCTTTCTCAGAATCACTTGTGTGCAGGCCACTCCAGGAGTCCCTTCCCCTATTCCTCTTGTATCCACGGCAACAGGCTCCACCTCCCAAACGCCTCCAGCACCTGGATCAGCATATGTGCCATCTCATTTGGCCACCTTTGCAGCGATTGCTCATTCTGGACAGACTTTAGTGCAGCCACTTATTGCTGGTTTGTGTCAATTTATTTTTAAAAAATTGAATAAGAATACAAGTGCAGATTAAGTGAATTTTTATAAAGTTGTTCAAAACAAGGCGTAAGACAGACTGGAGCAGAAACAGATCATTTGTCATTTCTGATGCAATGCTTCAACACTGACCAATGGAAACACCACAAGTGTATCAGTTATCAAAACTTTACATTAATTGCCCCATATATTATAAATTCCAAATAACTTTGGAATTTCTTCTTAGATAGTTTTACCGTGGAGCTTCGTATGCAGGGATAATATGTTTAGACCAAGAAGGAGGTTTAGTTGGGGTGAAAGAGGCAGATGTAGAGGACAGGGTAGTGTGGAGAAGAGGAGGAGGAGAAGAATGATTGATGTTGGCAAGATTTTTGCCTCGTATCAAATGTTTATTTTATATTAATATATAATGTTTATAGTTAGAAATTTATTTGCTTATATTTTTTTTCAAGCAAAGATCCTGTGGTAAAATGGAACATGGATTTTTCTGTTGTTTATCACAAAAATGTGTATGAGCTGAAACATTTAGCTGAAAGTCATGGGATTATATTGGTACCAACTCTGTCTATATCACTGTGATTAGCACTTTATTTCTAAAAAGATTAATAATTCATTCATTCATCTTCACGCTTAGTCCCTAATTTGGGGTCAAGGGGGTCTGCTGGAGCTTATCCCAGCTGATATAAGGCGAGAGGCAGGGGTACACGCTGGACAGGTCCTTAATTAAAATATTGCCTATTCATGATTTTAATTTGTTTAAGTTAGTTTTAATAAACAATTTACATACTTTAATTGATTCAGCTTGTCTGTTGTAATAGAGGGAGTTCCAGAGTTTAGAAACATAAACAGAAAATACCCAGCCACCCGAAAAGCATAGACGTGTTGAGGGAACAATTAGCAGGCCAGAATCAGAGGAGCAGAGTTTACACCTAGAACTGTGAAAAATTCTTCTAAAAAAATGTTCTCCGACACACATTAGTGTTTTGAAATCCTCTACTAATGAATTTTTGTTTGCCTGTTTTACAGGTCAGCCCCCTTTGCTAGCACCACCTCAGTCTCCCAACACAGCCCTGACAGCCATCTACCCTTCTACAGCTGTCACCCTGGCGACAGGGGTGGTATCTGCAGCAACAGTGCCACCTGGTGTGGTATACACGGTCTCAAGCCCCTCCATTCTTCCCAAACACACGTCCACCGCTTTGGTGACATCTACGACCCTACCGGCACCTGAGAGGCCAGGTCACAGTTCTGTACATGCAGAGCTGGACAGACAGATCGACAAACAGCCTCTTTCACATACTGATAGACTCACTAAAGTTGGCAGTAGCTCGTTGGCTCCACCGCCTGGTACGACATTGACTCTACAGTCTGCCAGTCCTGCTCAGCCACCACATGCAGGTACAAACTTGGATCTGTTTGAAATGAAGGTCTAGAATATATATATATAACTCAACTTACATACATGTATAACTAAGATCATGCTTGTGTGTCCTTTTCCAGCAACCATTTCTAAACTACCCCCAGTCCCTGCCAGGCCCCCCCAGAAAGTTAAGGCCACGGTGGCTAGCATCCCTGTTGGTTGTTTTGATGGAGGGGGGAGAGGGAAAGAGAGAGAAAAAGAGAAGGAGAAAGAGAGGGAACGCGAGAAAGAGAAGGAGAACAGCAGCTGTTTTTCCTTTGAGATGGACAAACTAGGAGAAACAACCACTGCCTCTTCCAACATGGACGATGGCTGTTCAGAAGCTGACACTCGTAATAGCAAGGAATCAGGTTCCACAAGCACACGCAGCAGCAAAGAGGCCAGTGCCAAAGAGGTGACTATCATTTACTCATTTTCTCCAAAACCTCAGTATACCAGCATGAACTATTCACTAGACCCAAACAAATACTAAAGCAAAGACACATTACAAAGATTATTCATTCATTCAAACTAAAGAGGTCATGCAGGTTTGCTGGATCTTATCCCCCAGCGCACATACGGCAAAAGGCAGGTCGCCAGTCCATCGCAGGATCACACACAGATAAAGGACCCAAATATAATCCACAATCAACCTAATGTCAATTTTTTTGGACTGTGGGAGGAAACCAGAGTGCCCTGGAGAAAATCCTTGCAAGTGTAAGGAGAACATGCAAACAGAAATATCCCTTGCCTGAGAATTGAACCCTGGGGCTTCTTACTGTGAGGCAACCTTGCTAACTCTTTCACCACAGCGCCTTCTAAGAATTCAGACTTCACAGAAATAGTTAACCGGAACACCTACGCAAGGCGCCCTTCACCCTTAACCCTTAACGAACTAAGTTGCATCTTCCAAATGGCAGAAATGTAAACATAAATTCCTGTGAATGGATGATTTATGTCATACTGAGTAACAATCAGCATTTATCCTGCTGTCCGCCCAAGCTGTAGCCCTCCTGCCTTTCACCATTCAGAGAGCTGGGATCGCCTCCAGGGGCCGCCGTAGCTTTTTTAATTTATTCTATCAGTTTTAGATTCTAGTGTACACTAAGTCAGACCTATAAACCTCAGGGTAATAATTAAATATCATCATAAATACATTTTAAGTGCATAGGGCAAAAATGGCTTAGTGGATTGTTCCTAAATGCTTCTGACCCTCTCTGTGTTCATTTTGAGTGGCATTTGAAACCTGTGGGTCACCATGTTTTGTAATGACTTAATGATTATTCCTTAGTCTGAGGTGTTTATCTGCCACCCACATTGCACACAGGTCTAATTGGCTGGACAGTCCTTGAGTCTGTGTAAAAGTATATGCAGATTATTTAGTAGAAAATGGTGGAAAGTCATAGGGCCTTTAAAAATCTTACGTCATCCCTCCTACGCAAATGTAAGCATTAAAAATGTGGCCATGGTCGTTTCCCTGTTAGCAGGATGTGTTCTTTTCCGGGCAATTAATCTAAGGCAGTGAAAATGGAGCAAGATGACAAGCAGAGCAAAAGTTCCTCATTTAATGATTTTGCACACTGTCTACATACAAAGCAAGAATTAGCATAAAGTCATGCACTTTACATCGGATTCATTTTTCTATTTCACACAGGCGGAATGGAAAGACTGCTCCTCTCCGTTGCCTCCTTCGGTTCATGAGCCTGCTCCGCCCCTTTCGCAGTCGGACAAAGATAGTCCTCTTCCTAAGAAGCCTAAGTCCCGCCCCCCACCGCTAAAGCGCCCATTCGATTCGGTTGACAAGTAAGTTTCTGTTTTTGACTTAATTCAATAATGAACCACCACATGGGGTTTTTTTTCCACTAGTTACGGACTAAGGGCCTTGCTCAGGGGCCCATCAAAGGCAGCTGATCAATGCTCATAATCCTCAATTGCTTAGTTTGTAAAGAAGAAAAATTTACATCAGTCAAAGAAACATGTCCTTTGATGGTGCAGAGTCTTGTCAGAGGTCTACTTTGAGGAACGGTTTGCTGAACTGCCAGAGTTTCGTCCAGAGGAGGTGCTGCCTTCGCCAACCCTGCAGAGTTTAGCCACCTCTCCACGTGCCATTCTGGGTAGCTACCGCAGGAAAAGAAAGAACTCAACTGGTGAGCGAGGCAATAATGAAGAATTCGGTATTAATTATCATACATGCTTAGAGTCAAACAGCAGTAATGACTGTGCTTGCATTATGTGCAGATTTAGACTCCTCCACAGATGACCCCATCTCCCCAAAGAGAAAGAGCCGACGCAGGTCTAGCTGCAGCTCTGAACCCAACACACCCAAAAGCGCTGCCAAGTGTGAGGGGGATATATTTACCTTTGACAGGCCAGGTAAGACAATTCCAGTTTCATTAAATCGGATTTTAGTTTGCTGGTATATTTAGATCCCCTGTATTTTGGTTACAGGTACAGATGGGGAGGACATTCTGGGGGAGCTGGAGTTTGACAAAGTGCCCTACTCGTCTTTAAGAAGAACTCTAGATCAGAGGAGAGCGCTTGTCATGCAGCTATTCCAGGAGCATGGCTTCTTTCCTTCAGGTAACATACACAAACTACACACACCCTCTGATCAAATTTTGTACATTTTGCCAAGATACAAGATTACACAGTGACTTGATGAGATGTTGAAATATATGTAATAGCGTCACTATGGTATCACTATGCTGCTACTTTAAAAATGGTACCTTTTAACCTTTTTTCTTTTTATATGAAAGTTTATGTACTTCTGAAAAAGTTTAAAATGTAATTTGTCCAACTGGTACATAAGTGAACTAAGCGGCTGCTTAGGACCCCTGTGACCACCAGGGGGGGGCCCCTCAGAGTGCTTGAAAGGGAAACGGAAACTAAACAACCCAATAGATTGCTAACAGCATTAATGTTAGTATGCTGTATAAACATGTACAATGATGGGTGGGTTAAACTTAAAGGCTCTGAATAATTAAGGAGACAGACTAGTGACACTGAGGGGCCTCAAACAAAATGCTGCAAAAAGATTTGACCCAGCCCTGCCAGTATTAACACACTTTTGATGCATTTCATAAAATGGTGTTGCAAATAGTTCGTGGTACAAATCTGATTTTCACCCAATGTGTATGTTTGTTCTTTTGTTTCACTAAAATAGTTATAATTTAAGCAGAACCAGTTACCAGTCAAATAAATAAAAAATTGTGTATTAACATGGAAATAATGATTAGGACATATGAAGCGCCGGCACCTGTTGCGGCAGAAATCAGTCATCAGTGATTTTCGTCGCTTCTACTATCACGGTGGAAACGGCTGTCAGGAAGGCAGGAGAACCCTCAGAAATGTTCTAATCTTTTTCCGTATGTTTACTCCTCAGCCCAGGCCACTGCTGCATTCCAGGCCCGATATGCCGATATCTTCCCTACCAAGGTGTGTCTGCAGTTAAAAATCCGTGAGGTGCGCCAAAAGATCATGCAAACGGCGGCACCTGCCGAAAATGCAGGGACTCCAGACACTTCTGCTTTACCCGGCCCATCCGGTCTTGCGTTTAACGAGGTGGGAGGTGTTTCCGAGTCTGTGGAAAAAGAGGGGGAGAGAAATGAGGAGCCTAACAATTCGGAGGAGCCCAGGAACGCAGGCGATTCACTGGACTCTGCCAGATGAGTGTAACGGACCGTTAAAGCAACGAGTGATGAGCAGATCCCTCCTCCTGCATCTACAAAAAAACACTTTTCTCATTAGTGTGATTTGTGGAATAGCTGTTTAGAGGTGTAGGGCCCAACATGGACCAGGGTTTTCCAACTAAAGTCAACAGTATTTCATGTTTTAAAAAGACTTTTATTTACTTTAAAGGTCAATTTTACAGACACACAAACACCACTTCTCCTTGTCTTAAAGTATCTCTACTTGACCATTTAAGCATTAGTTTAGTGCGAAGGCTTCCTTTGGTCCTTCGAGACTCGAAGATTACAGAATTGTGCTGTAAGCATTGAAGGCAACCCTGTTACTTTACAAAGGTAGGATGTAAAAAGGACTTCCAATTCCTTTATAGCTTAAACTGATTTTTTTTTTGTTTGTTTTTTTTATTTACCAACATATGGACGTATCAGTCGGGCACAGATAATTCATCCCGAGGCTTATGGTTTACCACCAGTCATTGTGAGGCCGGCCTCCTCTGGCTAGATTTTAAACATGATGAATACCTAATGGACTCGTATATTTTGATATTTTCTCTCCCTTTTCTTTCTATCCATGTTTTACATTTTATCAGCGAGCATCATCAAGGCACTGAGTAGCTCTAAAGAGGGACTAGCTTAGCTTTCAAAAGCTCCTTCTTCCTATGAATGGCTGTAGTCGAAGCCAGAGATTGGCACGGCTATGAAGGAAGACGTTCTTAAAAAGGGAAGTCAGTGGGCACATTATGGCCATTGATTGGACATATTTTTTATGATTATTATTATATATTGAGAAACATATTTAATTTTTTTCCGCCATTTTATTCAATGCGAGATGAGGAGGGAAAAAGGATGGCGAATTATATTGTTAGGAATTTACTATAAGAGAACTTTTTAAGAAAAGAAAAGAAAAAAACAACCTGACTTTTAATTTATCTCATAAATTTAAAGGTCGATATGTTATTACTTTTCTCATTACTGTTCTAATTAATACTGTTCTTGTGCATCTGATCCGTATAACCAAAATACTGCACCGTTTCGTCCTGTTTCCAAGGATGGCAGTTTTCAAAAGAAAAGAGGGAGAGGGGAGGGAGAGGGGAGGGAGCAAGTCTTATTTTAACCATTTTTCTTTTATTGATTTTTATCTTGATGCTCACATAAGGAATGAATATTTTTCCTTCTTTAATAAACGTGAATATTTTACATACTCCTAATTTATCCAGAATAAAAATCTTATACACATCTATACTTCTAGTACAACCTTCTCCGCTAACATTCCTTCCTCATTCCTTCATTTCCGTTTCCCCCCTCTTATTCTGACACTTTATTAACCTTTCTACATCTCAGCCACTTTAGGTTGATCTCAAAGATAGAGAGAGGTGAAAGAAGACCAGATGAAGGCAAGGGCGTCCGTGATGATTGTGCTGTGTGAGGTTTGTTTGTGCTGTACATTAGTTGTGGCAGAGTCCCCGGGCTCTGTACCACAGTAAGGAGCATCATTAAGCGGTAAACAATGCCATTACAGGAGCTGGAACTGTAAAACAAATAAATGAATAACATTTTGCAAAATTATGTGAAAAGATTTATACAAATAAGCTCTACATTTGTATCTACTTCTCTAAGTATATGAATAAATAGATGTTCAAATAAAGCGCAACACCTCTGTTCTGTGCAATCCATTTACTGTGTCTCTGCAGGACCTGCAGTGTAGTGAGCACAGCTATAGCTCTTGGTAGAACTGGGTGAGCATAAAGCATTGCAGAGCTGAACTACTCAGAAACCCAAGGTAGATGGGCTTCAACCGAAGAATACTACATAAACGTCAGGGACAGGTTCACCAAAACTGGGCAGCTGAAGGTCAGAATTTGTCATCAACAGCATAAAATCATGGGTCCGACTTACCTCGCGTCAACAGATCAAACTAATTACTAGTTAAACGCCATTACTGACAAATTAAAATGCTGCGTTAGATCTTTTTGCCACCTTATTCCCTAATTCGGGATCACTGTGTGCTGGAACCTAGCCCAGAGCGCATAAAACGAAAAGCGGGTACACACCCACGCACGCGTGGGGAGAACATGCAAACATTGCACAGAAAAACCAGGGATCTTATTTCTGTGAGGTGACCATGCTTACTACTACGCCACCATGATGTTAATTATATATTTTAAAGACATTTACTTATTATTGCTATTTCATATATAAGGTTCTGGGTTAATTATAAAACGTTGCCTATCAACATATACACTGTATGCTTGTATTACATTCTAAGAGGAAGATTCTGGCTTGTACCTTGAAAACGTGAGTGATGTAGTAATACATCTTTTTACAGTGTACTTTTTTTTAACCTTACGTTTACCATACACTGTACAGCCATTACAAAACACCCTCTGGAGCAAAGAGCAAAAAAAAAGCCCTGTTCAGCAGTGGCAACTTTCTGGGGCTTAAACCCGTATCCTTCCCCTGGTTTTCTAAGCCATGGAAACAAGTTGACATTCATCCAATCCAGCTTTATAATAGTCTGTGCTGAGTGCCATCATCAGGCTGGAATAAGGTTGAGCAGGGATGTATGAATGCTGTCCTGGAGGGCAGGTCAGTGTCCTGGAAAGTTTAGCTCCAACCTTAATCAAACACACCTGAGCTCCAACCTTAATCAAACACACAACTAGTCATCATCTTACTAAACTTGGAGTTAAACTCTTGCCCTCCAGGACAAAGGTTGGACACTTCTGTGCTACAGGATTTGCCACCAACTTTGTGGGAAAGATGTAAAGAAAATCTTGATATAAAGGTGAGTCTGTTACCCACACACTTGGTTGGTAGTTGGTTTCGTTTGGTCCTGATTTGCTTAGATTTCACTTTCCATTGGAGTTTTTAAACTATGGCCCGCGGGGCAGTTGCGGCCCGCAGGTCCCTCTCCTCCGGCCCGCTGAACCTTTTTTTATCTAGGAAAAAAATACGGAAATGTATGTGTATCCTGTGTTACGTTTTTCAGATGAAATACCGCCATCTAGTGGCAGAGTTTTGAAATGGTTTGCTACTTGCAGATCCGTTCAGTCTATCAGGGAGCGGTGTTATCCATTAACCAGCAGTTTCGCGGAGGTTCGCTGCTGATAAGGTGCTTTAATAATCGCTTTATTTTAGTAAATGAGTTTGGAATGTTTTCGAGCACAAAACTACATAAACTTTTACACTACAAAAGTTAATTTAGCGCCCAGTTGTTAGCAACCTTTTATCAAGCGTTGTGTGTAAATATCAACAGATCTGTGGTGAATATGGTGAATTTAATAAGGTCACGTGTGTTCTAAGTAAAGTATTTCAATTAAGAAAGGAAATGGGTGACTTGCTGAAAGTAAAGGCAACCCACAGGCATTACTGTCTGATGAAGAGTGGATATGGAAATTAGCCTTTACTGCAGTCATTCAAATTTTCTGAACCTAAAACTACAAGGAGAGAAAAATCTAGTTTCGGCTCTATACACCCACGTAAAGGCCTTCAGATGGAAACTTTTCTTGTGTTTGGAACAAGTACAGGCCCACAACTTGGTCTTCATGGCTGAAGAAACAGCTGAGTTCCCCATGCATGCGAGATCAAAGACCTCCAGCTGCAGTTTCAGAAGCGCTTTTCTGGTGTTTTTTTTTCATTCAAAAGCAGAAGTGAGACTGCTTTCAAAACCCATTTGAAGCCAGATGAACTGCAGCTGGAGGTCACTAAGTTGCAAGCAAATGACCTTCTTACAGACAAGTTCAAAGAAGGACTGGTGGATCATCACATTTAAAGGCAGAAACGTCTGCTACTTTGTCCTCAAGGAAACAGTTTCACCGTTCCCACTTACACAGGTGTTAATGTGTAGTGTATCAAAGTGCTATTAAATAAATAATTTTAAAAAATCTTTTTCTTTTGGCCCCTGGGCTAAAAAGTTTGGACACCCCTGGATAGTGAAACATTTACAATCTTGATTAATCTGCTTTGGGATGTACGTTTAGTGACAGAACTTACAATCCAAAATGATAGTCTCAGATTAACCCTGCTTATTGTGTTTATGTATAATACATTTTTAACTTTTAGCAGCTGATAAGGCTCATAAAGTGTTCAAAACCTCAGCAGGGTTTCCTCCAGGGTATATAGATAGGCAGGTCATTTCCAACACCTTTTTCAGGAGGGCTTTAGAGAAGACAAACCTTTGAAATTGACATGTTGCCATGTGACATTACAATCTTTTTAAGTCCCCATTATGTTCATTTGGTTCGTTTTTGTGTTTCTATTTCACTTGATTGAAGCAGACTGTCTTTAGCCACTCTAGTCTGCTGGTTCGGTTTGGTTGCCAGCATTCATACCTACTCAAACTGCACCAGGCATTAATTAAATTAAACATGACTACACCCTTAATTACACTTTCACTGCAAGAACACAATTACGAGACAATCTGTAATTTTATTATTTACAATAATCTGACATTTCAGATTGTATAATTAAAAAAACAAGAATAGAATATTCAACCTCAAGGGTTGAACTTGAAAATTAGCGTCAGGAGTAGGAACACACTTGAACTGTCTTTAATATGCATTACTTCATCACAGTGCTATCATCGGTGAAGCCATCTTCCTATTTCCTTATGATTTCCTCTTTATATGCTTGCAAAGTAAACATTCCTTTCAAGGACAATGACCGATTCTATACTGCCTTAGAAAAAAATGATCCTGCAGTGCAATTTGTCACTGGCATGTTATTCATCTTCAGTTTTATTTGCAGCCTCAAAAAACAGAACATTTTTGCCCTTAATTGCTAGAGTAAATCCAACAGAATCATTCATTTGCACACTGATCTCCTACTCGCCTATTAAGATCAACGCTTGAATAACAGAGTTTGGCAATTTCTTTACTATAACCATGTTTCTCAAATCAATTATTGATTCCCAGTCTTCCTTCACTCTTGCGTACCCCACAGCAGGGGCATCAGTAGCAATTTTGGACCCTCGTCTGAGTTTGGGTTTCATTCTCCATTGTTGCCATTAAAAAAACAGAACTATGGGGGCTCCCAAATTGTAACCCCCACCCCTTAAGGTGTCCCATAGAATTCTCTCAGATGCTCATTCACACGAGCTGCAGGTTGTCCAGAGAGATGGTGTCCATGGTAATTCCACCTTCCAACGCAGTGTGGTACAGCTCTATAGCCTCTGCCAGATCTCCGCTCGTCTCTATGATTGCTATTGCTTCCCCAAATTCGTTACACATAATGGTGGGCGTGCCTTGAGTCTGAAAAACCAATAGAGGCCAAAAACGTGCAAATGTTACTAGACTGGGACCCAAAGATATGCATCATTTAACATACTGTAAACTATTTCATCACAACATGAATGTAGATGGTTACTAACCTGGTCCAGGCCAGATGTCTGGATCTGTATAACTTGCGGCTGCCCAATCTGAACACTCTGTTGGCAAAGGCTCGTGTCTGAGGCGTTTACTACAGCAAGTGTTGCAAGGTCGCTTTCCAAAATGGTCTCCGCTTTAGCATCTTTGACTTGCTCTGGTTCTTGGGTCTTGTTGTGGGTTTTGCGATGGTTCCTAAGATTTGAAATGGTCTTGAAGGTCTTTCCGCATTCTGCACATGTATGCGGCCTCTCTCCGGTGTGTGTTCGTTTGTGCTCAACAAGGTGCATACTCTGCACGAAACCCTTGTTGCAGAAGTCGCACCGAAATGGCCGCTCACCCGAGTGAGTGCGCAGGTGCTCACGCAGATGGGTGTTCTGTCTGAAGCGCTTGCCACAGACAGCACAAGGATATGGCCTCTCGCCTGTGTGAACGCGCTGGTGCAATGTGACGCTCGATGCTGAAACAAACACCTTCCCACACACGGGACATAGGTGTGATCTTTCAGAGACTGATCTGGAGCCGCGTGGACGCCCTGGTCCAAGTCCATGGCTCAACTGATGGAGGCGCAGGTTAGCAGCAGAGTTTAGACGTTTCCCACAAATAGTGCAGTCCAAGTTTGGCTTGGCGGTCTTCTCTACACACTCGACAGATACCTTTTGCCCTTTAATTCCTAATTCATTAGTATTATCAGTAAACGGTTGTGCCAAGTTAGGGTGTTTCTCAAGACAGTGAAAATCCCTTTGTTTTTTGCGCAAGAACCCTTCTGGGCAATGTGGGCAGGAATATGGTGCTGGTGCGCCTGGATGGTGAAGGAATCTATGCGCTACAAGTTTTGCTGGCCGAATAAATGTGGCTGAGCAGTCTGGGCAAGCTGAGGGTGCTGTGTTATTGTGGAGCAGACGGTGCTGGCGTAGGTTGGAAGACTGTGTGAAAGCCCTGTGGCATATGTCACAGCGGTATGGCCTTACCCCTGTGTGAGTCAGGCCGTGTCGAGTCAGGTTGGCCAGTGAAGAGAAAGTCTTGCCGCACACGCTGCACTGAAACGGACGCTCACCGGTATGCGTGCGCAGATGGTTTCGAAGATGAATCTGCTTCTTAAAAGGCTTTCCGCATACGTTGCACTTGAAGCGGCGCTCGCTGGAATGCGCTGTTCGGCGGTGACCTAACAAACGGATTTGGGAAGTGAAGGTTTTCTTGCAGGTGAAGCAAGAAAATTTTAGATCATCTTCCGTAATTGGAGCCTGCCATTTGTCGGAATCCTCTATAAAGTCTGTGCTGAGATTATGGTCTGGAGTTGCCCGGTGCTTTTCTGTCTGTTCAGTGGAAGGATGCTTAGAATCGACTCCATTCACTGTTGGTACAACAGCCTGGGAAAGAGAAACTGTGGCCTTCAGGACGCTTTCACCAAGATTTATTTCGGCAATAACAGGAGCTACAAGTGCTGCCTGTTTCTGTTTTCTCCACACAGCCTCTCGTTCTCTTGCCCGCTGCATGATAGACAGGGGCATTTGCTGAGACAGTGTAACCTGTAACAAAGATGGCCAAGTTTAGTTTGTGGGCATGTTTTTTTTTATAAGCTTTAATTGACTAATAATTGGAATTGTAAGTAATGTGTGTTTAAAGAATTACTGTAGAGGAGGAGTTGACTGGATCACGGTTAGTATGAGTGCGACGATGGTAAAGAAACTTTGTCATATTGGTAAAGGTTTTGGCACAGAATGAGCACCTATGGAGAGGCTCAGCTGTATGGGACTTTCTAGGAAATAAAAACAAATAAAACATTTACAAACAACTGAGCTTACTATTGTTATCCAATAAGAAAATAACTCCATGTAGACAGTAGGTATTGCTGGTTTCCATACCTGTGTATAACAAGGGTCATTTCTGTAGTGAAGCTATGCCCACAGTCCACACAGAGAAAACGGGCTTCCCCAGAGTGTGTGCGCATGTGTGTTTGCAATGATCCCAGCTTCTTGAACACCTTGTCACATTCAGGGCATTCGTGCGTTCCTTGCTCATGCACGCGGAGATGTGCTGCCAATCGATTAGCTGTGGTAAAGGTTCTCTGGCACTCATCACACCGCAGGGTGGTCGATGAAAAAGATGAATTTAGACCGAGACTTGGCAATCGGGCTGTGTAAATACGCTTTGATCCCTGATTTTTCTCGTGTTCTGCCTTCCTACCCTCCTCTCTTATGTTTTTTCTTCCTTCATCTTTCGCTCTAGCACCGTCTTCATAGCCTAACATGATTCCAGCACCTCCGCCCTCTTTGTCCTGAGCTAGAAAGTGCTCTCCCTGGTGTTGAAGAAAATCTTCTGGTGTGGTGAAAAGCATGTTACATTCTGAGCACTCGTACGGATGAATGATCAACACCTCTTCCTCTGTACGATTTCCCAGGTCTGCTTGCTCAACATTGGGAATGAGGCTGAGCGTAGTGATGCCATTCTCAAGCCTTATTGGCTCTGAGGGGAGAAGTGGAGGAAGAAGCTTGGTTTTGCGAATGGCTGTTGAGGCTGAGCCATCTGCTATAGCTTGGGCAGAGCAAAACTGGAGGCGGAGCATGGCAGATGAGGGGCCAGGCAGTGATTGGGGTTTTTGTAAGAGAGTAGTAGGCTTGGACTTGGACTGCTGCTCTCGAAGGGCCTGATAAACAAAGCAAAACAAGCTTAGAATCAAACTTCCCGTACCACAGTTAACTAGATACCATTTTCAACAGAAATAGTGCAATGGTTAAGGTAGTAGGCAAGTTACCACTGCTGGGCCCCTGAAAAATGACATTAACCCATAATCACTTAATCTTGATTCGAAATGATATCGTTTTTGAGCCCAGCTCCAGCATTCCGTTCCAGACATGTAAACATGAATATAGAAAATGTAGCTATATATTTACTGAATGGAGGCTCCACTGATAAACACTAACTATCAAACTGTTAATACCACCATATTGGAGAATCTTAAAGAACATGAGGTTGTGTGCCCTACTATATCTATTCTGCACTCTTATTACTAATAAAACATCTTTGGTGGTTCCCCAAGTGTGCTCGCCTTTATTGCCCCGATAATATGCATTGTATTATTATGTAACAATAGTTTACATATTTTCTTCACTATCCAACTACAAATACAGCAAACAATCAGGAAGCACCTGAGCTAGCGTTAGGATCTCTCCGGCTTTTTGTTCATCTAGGACCAGATTGTGCACTTTGGCCACAGGAGTGACTGAACCATCTGGCTGTAGAACATAATCCTGTTAGAAAAAAAAAACACAGCAAGATCATTTTGCAAACTGATGCTACATCTGGATGATAAACTAAATAGCTATCAATCCTATGGCTAACAAAGTTATTACTTTGCTCAAATTGTTTTTAAAACATAAGGATTATGTGTATACTCACTGCCTCAGCCATGTCACTGTGTGTGCTGATCTTGTGCGTCTGCCTGTGTTCCATCCACATTTCAGCAGTGTCAAAAAGGGCAAGGCACTCCAAGCACTGGTAGTGGAGTGGAACGGATGCCACGGCCGTGTCGGTTTCCTCCACCTCACAAAGCTCTGTCGGTAAAAACATTGTTAGGTAACATCACGCCAAAAGAGGATACATGTTCATGAAATATGATAATCGGTCATACACACCGTGGTTCACATCCATGCCTGCGTCTCTCATGTGCAGCTCTTGATGTAGCAGCAGTTCCTCTGAGTTTCTGAGAAGAGCACCACATTCCAGACACTGGTACTGACTGTCTTCAGTGTCTGCTTGGCTGGAAACAGCCAGCACATCTTCTACTTCTGGACCGGTGTGCACCTGTTGGTGTATCAGCACCTCCTCCAGAGTGTTGAACAGCTGCTGGCACTCACTGCACATGTACTGATGCTCCACATACTCTTGCTGCTCACTCATGATCGGTGCAGTTTATTTCAATCGAATTCTCAAAGAATTAGATCCTACCAATTATGGGTTGGTTTACAGACCAAATGAGAACGTCATACGTGTTGCAGCAAAGCAACATGACTGGTCAACCTGGAAAGAACAGAAAAGACGTTTATATGATATTATTCATGTGTATTAGGCTTAGTTTCATACTAGTTCTTCAAACTAATATATTGTGCCGTTTCATCCGTATGGGGCTAAATCTGCACCAAACATTTATCAGATATGTGACATTGAGGTCATGTTAATTGAATTAAAACAATTCATGGAACTGAATAGTTGCTGCATTAGGTTGCATTTACACTGCAGGTCTTAATGCTCAATTCCGATTGGCTGCCTTTTTTTTTTTTATGACTAATCCGTCTGCTTACACTGCTCACACAAAAACACGTATGCAATTCATGTACAATTGCCATGGCAATGAGGACTTAATTAAGAGGGGCAGAATTGGGTCACGTGTGCAGTGTCGAGTTAGGTCTTGGTGCAGGACATTCATTTGACATTCATTCATTATTTGGAGTCCCTGTTGTCTGCTGAAGCCTATCCCAGCGCACGTAGGGCGAAAGGACAGGTCGGTAGTCAATTTCAGGGCCACACATAGACAAACAACCACACACACACACACACACACACACACACACACTCTCCTATGGGCAATTTAGAATCATTAACCAACCTAATGTACATCCAGAGGGAAAAAATTAAGAGCTTTTTTGCATTGTCATGGTGGAACAGTATTTGGGTCTCTTCTCCCATCACCTGCTCCTGTTAGGAGTAGCCTCAGCAAATCACTCTTCTCCAAACTACCCTGTCCTCTACATCTGCCTCTTTCACCCCAACTACCTGCATATCTTCCCTCACCAC
>JAOTRA010000035.1:14546918-14558220 GCA_026260255.1 Pseudolaguvia tuberculata | reverse complement strand
ACAGTCCAAAAACATGTAGATTAGGTGGATTGGTGATTGTAAATTGTCCATAGGAGTGAATGTGTGTGTGAATTGTTTTGTCTGTGTTGCCCTGAGATGGACTGGCAAACTGTCCAGGGTGTAACCCTGCCTCTCGCCCTATGTGTGCTGGGATAGGCGCAGCAGACCCGCGTGACTCCTCATTCCAGAATAAGTGGGAATGAATGAATGAATGAATGAATGTTAAATAATGAACCACACGTGTGGGAAGTGGTAGTCTAGTGGTTTAAGGTGTTTGACTAATACCAGAAAGACCGGGTTAATCCCACCTCCACCAAGCAACCACTGCGGGTCCTTGAGTAAGGCCCTTAACCTACAATTGCTCAGTTGTAAAAAAGAGACCAAATGTAAGTCGCTCTGGATAAGAACGTCTACCAGATGCCAAACTAACACGCCCGATACATGGTTCATGTTGCAATACATCATATTTTATCGCACTCCAGTTCATGTTGCAACACATCGCAATACTTCAAAAAATTGTGTTGTGTGTTTAAAGTAATGTTATAGCGAATAAAACAGCTTTTCCTCACTTGACTAAATGGCCTTTTATGTTCTTTATATGTGTAGGGGACAGTGGGAAGGTGACCACAGTGGTAGCCACACCCGGACAAGGTCCAGATCGCCCACAGGAAGTGTCCTACACAGATATTAAAGTGATCGGTAATGGCTCGTTTGGAGTGGTGTATCAGGCCCGGCTCAGCGACAGCCAGGAGATGGTGGCAATCAAGAAGGTGCTGCAGGACAAGCGGTTTAAGGTAAGATTAATGACCTGGAAGCGGCGCTTAGACATTTCCAATCCGTAAAACAGTCAAAGCAGACAATATTTTATTTGTATTCACAATGTTTGTGAAGCTTTTCAAACAAACGAAAAAGCTTTTATTAATGATTAATGATTAATGGTCAAGTAACTGATCCTATATTAAAATCACTATACTAAATGAAGTGTGTGAGATTTCACTAACTGAACGGTTTTACAATCTTATTTTCAGTATATAGAAGTTAAACAGTCTATTTCCTCATCACATTTAAAATATTTTATTATTTACAGTCACATAAGCATGAACAACTTTGCACTTAAATACTAACCCCAGATAATAAATGAATGGGATGTACAGTGAGGGGAAAGTCTCGAGTGAAAGTTAACAAGACGCTAATTTTACTCTGTAAACTTTGTCTAATTTTTAATTACCACATTGGTGAAGCATGAGCTTCATCCATTAATTCTGTTGTTCCACTCTATAGAACCGAGAACTACAGATCATGCGCAAGCTGGACCACTGCAATGTCGTCAGGCTTCGCTACTTCTTCTATTCCAGTGGAGAGAAGGTATTGAAACTTTTCAAAGGATCTGTACTCTCTATCCCATAGTGTAAAATATTCCATGTCCTGTTAAAACGGTTAAATGTCTGCAGTGTTGATTTTCCTCCTCCTCTTTCTGTTTATTGCAGAAAGATGAAGTGTATTTGAATCTGGTGCTGGATTATGTACCAGAGACTGTGTACAGAGTTGCACGCCACTTCAACAAGGCCAAGACCACCATACCAATTATCTATGTTAAGGTGAGTCCCATCATGTCTTTTCAACCCTGTGTAGATGTTTCTCTCTTGGCATTTATTTCTCCTAAGGTTCCCATTATGCACAAAAAACATATTTATGATAACTTTTCCCACCATTTTAAAAAGGACTAAATTTACAGATCCAATGTGTTTACTTTAAGATGTTGTTCTCTTTTTAATCTGTGGTTTTTCTTACAGGACTTTTTTGTAAAAAAAAAAAAATAAAAAATAAAAAAATATAAAAATTCTGGGCAAATTACCTACTGTTTTTTTTTTTTTTTTTTTTCTCTGGTCCTCTGTGAAAGCTAATCCTGTCGGTTGCTGAATTTTTTTTCCGAAACCATTTTTTCTAATGTAAAGTACAGAACAACCTCAGTAGTCAGGGTTCGGGCTCAAACAATGAATGTGTTTAGTACCCTGCAAAGAAATAAAAAGAGTCACATGCTAAAACTGTGCAAATACATCACATGCAAATAATTAGTTTTTATTCCATTAGGTGTACTGTAAGACCCATTTCTATTAAATCATGTTCGTTCATTCATTCATTAATCTTCATACCTGCTTATTCCCTGTGGAAATGGTGGCTTAGTGGTTAAGGTGTTGGACTGATACCAGAAAGACTGGGGTTCAATTCCCACCTCCGCCAAGCAACCCTGAGCAAGGTCTTCAGCCCCCAATGGCTCTGTTGTACAAAAAGAGATCAAATGTAAGTCGCCAAATGCTGTAACTAACTAATTTGCACATATCCCAGCGCACATAGGGCGAAAGGCAGGTAACACCCTGGACAGTAAGATCTCTGGCCCTGGATTTGAACCCGGGACTTTCTTGTTGTGAGGCAACCGTGCGAACCACTATGCCACCGTGTCGCCCTGTGAAATCATGTTCAATAGTTTCATTTGTAATTAAGTCATTAACTTAATATCTTTAAACTTCTTGAACCTCTCCCCTTTTTTCAGGTGTATATGTATCAGTTATTCCGTAGTTTGGCCTACATCCATTCCCAAGGTGTCTGCCACAGAGACATCAAGCCACAGAACCTGCTAGTGGATCCTGACACTGCTGTGCTGAAGCTCTGTGATTTTGGAAGGTGTGTCCATTTTATTTTTGAGTTAGCCATAAACCACAGTAACCACCAGTATGTTTGAAAGGTTTACTGTATGGCTCCTACAGCAACAACAATAAAAAAAAAAAAAATACATACCGTATTTTCTGGACTATAGAGCTCACCTTTATATAAGCCGCATCCGCCCTATTTTTTGAGGAAAAAATGAGAGATATACAATGTTTTGCTGAAAACGTATGTACCTGAACAGACCCAACTTGTACAGAGCGAACATCCTCCAGTGAAGTTCGCTCTGAAGGTGCGTCGCTCTCTTTGAGTAGCAGAACCCGTAGGTGATGGTGGATTCTTTCACAACACTCCACGCTGTTAGGATCCACTGACAGACATCAGAAAATTATGCTTTTCGAATGTGGCTGGTTTTTGTGAAAGACTTCTCACAACCTGTCACTTCTTCGTTTGGTTTCCATGATGAAGGGGCGAGGATTTAAAAATAATTAGCAGTTAGTAATTTATCGTGCGTGTTCTATCTGCTAAAGAAAAAGTAGCGTAGTCTATTTTTCTTTGCATTGATTTTTCGTCTATCTTATTTTTGATTCTAATTCCAGTTAGAGCGCCCCTAGCGGTGGAAGAAAAATCCACAGAATAGCCGCACCTTTGTATAAGCCACATGGTTCAAATAAAGTAGCGGCTTATAGTCCAGAAAATACGGTAATTATTTTTGTCATCTAATAGCTGTTTGAGCTTGTATGACCGTAAGGGCCTTACTGTTTACTTTGTAAAATGATAGCAGATCTTTATAGAAGCTCACTTATGAAAAAGGTGGTGCATTTTTGTTATGCCAAAGATAAGAAAATTGCAGATTAATCAACTATTAAAAGCCGATTTCATTTGCCCCTTTACTAATCCATTTATTTTCAATGAACGTTGGGACTTTGTTTCATTTTGTCAAACCAATATTCTCTCACTCCCGTCATCTCCAGTGCGAAGCAGTTAGTTCGTGGAGAACCTAACGTTTCGTACATCTGCTCACGGTATTACCGTGCCCCCGAGCTCATCTTCGGAGCCACCGATTACACCTCCAACATTGATATCTGGTCAGCCGGCTGTGTATTGGCCGAGTTGCTGCGGGGCCAGCCCATTTTCCCCGGTGACAGTGGAGTTGACCAGCTAGTTGAAATCATCAAGGTGAGAATGGAGACATGAACTCAATGCCAAAATGTTAATTCGATTTTAGCTTTTTTCCTAGATCAGTTAAACAATCGTGTTTTCTATCTGTAGGTTTTGGGCACGCCGACAAGAGAACAGATCCGGGAAATGAATCCCAACTACACAGAGTTCAAATTCCCTCAGATCAAAGCGCATCCCTGGACTAAGGTACCTGCACAGCAGTACATAGTTTGAATTCCTAATATATTCCCCCCGGTTCATTATTCTGTTAAGCTGATTGCGGCATTGATGCCAAACTCGAAATAAATATGCGCATCGCATCATTCGCTCTAGCTTTATAGATTTGCCTGATGTTGTTTATTCGCATAGCGCGAGGAACAATTGTGTAACTCTTCTGCTATAATTTAATGTTCAATTGGTCTGTTGCAAATTTGCCTCGATTCATGACTTTTACTTTAGGTGGCTCAATTGTCATAATTTCTATATTGACATTTGATCATTTTTTGCCTTTATGTTCTGTAGCTTGTTGTCACTCTGTCATCTGAAAGTAGGAAAGCGCTCGAGAATAAACTGAATGGTGAGATAGCAAATGAATAGGCTTGTGTTTTTCTCTAATAGCGATGGAACTATGGTTGTTTTTAGCGCAGTCCATAAATGAACAGACTGCTGTTGACTCTGTCAAGGATGATCAGTAATTATCAGTAAATGGATGCTTTTGATTTATTATTTTCTAAATCAAAGTTTGAATTATTTAGAGCAAATGATGCATGTTGCAATATTTGGTATTTTGCTGGAATAAAATTGTCAGATGCGTTACCTTAGTACACTGTGTAAAACAGTTTACCGTCACATTTTGGAAGATCCTTCGGGAAATGTTTTGCTGAAGCTTATAACATTTAGACAACTTTGCAAAAAGAAAAAAAAAAAGTTAGACTTCACAGGCAGAGGACTGCACAGGGACATTTGTTTAAGAAAAAGGTTTTTTGGACAAAGCAACATCCTTCCGGAAATAATTATATCAAAAGCAGTTTCAACTGCTTGTTTAGCCAAAACGAGGGGGAAACAGCCCAGAGGGAAAGGGTTTTATGAATATATGCCAAACTGGAAAAAACCAGCATGATTATATACTGTAAGAATTTGGGAAAGGAGAGGCTGAAGGCAGGCATTTAATATTCTATTTGTTTTATTTTCAATTTTCAGCTTCAGTTTAGCAAAACATCCTTTAAACTGTTAAATCAATAGATAAATAATCCATCATTGATTAATGTAGGGTGGCGCGGTGGTGTAGTGGTTAGCACGGTCGCCTCACAACAAGATGCTCCCGGGTTCGAATCCCGGGCCGGGATCTTTCCGTGCGGAGTTTGCATGTTCTCCCCGTGCTTGCGTGGGTACACCGGTTTTCTCCCACAGTCCAAAAACATGCAGATTAGATTGATTGGTGGTTGTAAATTGTCCATAGGAGTGAATGTGTGTGAATGGTTGTTTGTCTGTGTTGCCCTGAGATGGACTGGCAACTCGTCCAGCGTGTACCCCTGCCTCTGTGTATGGACTCGGATTCGGGAATAAGCGGGCAAGAAGATGAATGAATGAATGAATGAATGAATGAATGAATGAATGATTAATCCTGTCTCTACTTAAAATATCTGTCTGAATATTTATCCTTCTACATAATTTTCACTTCAACATTTGCCTCTTTATATTTATAGGCCAAGACTCTGAGATCAAGTATCAATGTTTTTAAATGGAAGCTGTTGTCTGGAGTCATAGTGGATATAGTGATTGAGATTGATTTGCATAAATGGTACTGAAGAGTGTAACAAAAGGCCAGGAAAAAGTTCAGAGAGTTTTAACACTGCACTGAAGAATATGATTCACTAAATAAATGCCTTTCTTTAACAGGGCTTTTCAGAAAATACAAAGTGTGCATGCACTAGTTGGCTGCGGTCAACCGTACCATTGTGCCCGTGCCAATCTATAAGGATGTATTGTGTGGGAAAGGAAACAAAAAGCTGGCCTGCTGACATTTCCCAGTACTGGGTTTTAAAGGGGTTTATTTGACCATATCGAAACTATGCGAATGTAACGTCAGGAATGTACCAAGTAAATTTGTGATTTATGTATGGTTAAGAACAAATCCTCCATTAAACACCGAGTATAACCCAAAAACCACCAGCACACACAGTGATGCTCCTTACAAACCACTCAGTCCAACAGCCTCATGCTTTGTGTTTAGGTGTTTAAACCCAGGACACCTCCGGAGGCCATCTCTCTGTGTTCCCGCCTGCTGGAATACACACCAGTGACACGTCTCTCTCCACTCGAGGCTTGTGCTCATGCGTTCTTCGATGAATTACGTCAGCCCAACGCTCGCCTGCCCAGCGGCCGAGAGCTACCTGCGCTCTTCAACTTCAGCCCTGTGGGTCAGTGAAGAACAAGCTGTCATTTATAGCGGTTTAATAGCCTAACGTTATTAATTAATAAATGCTACTCAGTATTTTATTGAAACATTCATGAGGGACAAAGTTTTTGTTTAATATTGTTCTGTAAGGTCTCCCTTCATTGTTTTCACATCGTAACTGATTGGTTCTAAGCTCCTTTCTTTTTTCTTTTTTTTTTTTGTCCCCCTACCCGCATTAGAACACTGTGTGAATAGGCGTGGCAGATTGTAGTTTCAGAAGTAAACGCCCACTGCTATAATTGAGTGTTGCACACAAAAGCAAACTTTATTTTTCTAATGTTTGGTTCTGACCCACTACGGATCTGTCATGTTATTTACATGATAATGATTTGCTGCATGTGCAAGTTGGTGGGCAGCTAAACAGACAATAGCATCGATGTTCTTTTGCTGAGGCAGCATTTATCCCTGTCTGATAGTTCCAGAACCTGAGGTTTTGGCCAACTGACTTCAATATAAGCTGCTTTTATAGTCATGACTTCGTTTTCAGTTGTGAAACTTATGGGATGTTTTCTAGCACAACAGCCTCTTGTATGCGTTTTTTAAAAACACTTTTTTGTGCTGTTAAATTCTCAGTTCTGATTGGTCGGAAGCTGTCCTAAGTAATTTTATTGTTTTTCTCTTGCAGAGCTGTCGATTCAGCCCCAGTTGAACTCCACTCTCATTCCTCCTCATGCTCGCGCTCAGACGACGCCCATTTCTCACGGTACACGGCTCTCACCATACCTATGAGAGATACGCTAGTTTGTGTGCAGCAAATGTGCAGTATGCAGTCACACGTGTGTGTGTGTGTGTGTGTGTGTAGGTGAGCGTGCGCTCTTGTGTAACGAATGCTCTGTGTGCTTGCAGAAGGCAGCGTGTCGGACACCTCAGCCCAGTCCAGCTCTGCACCGGGAGCTCTGAGCAACAGCACCTGAGCATTACCTCTTGTGTTCCTGCAGCGTTCTCCCTCACCCCCTCCACCTCCCTCCTGTCACCTATCCCTCGTTCCAGACTTATCAAAGCTCCAGAACCCAAAATCCATTTTGCCTAGCATTACCCCGACCCCACAGTTACACATCGTGAAAGAATGTTGTTGTTTTTTTTCATCTGTTTTGTTTCTTTCTGGTAGCCTTTATCCACAAGGTTTGCGATTGTACGGCTTAATGGTAACGAATGGCTTATTTTAAAATGTTTCTGACCTCTAGTGGCAGGAGGAGAGAAGTAAATTGATTCCCTCCTGCTCCCAACTCTATGTAGGTCCAAATGTTTTATTACGTTTTACCCATGAACACACCTGATAAAACATGCAGGTGTTTTCTTTAATTTTAGTTTGCTCTTAACTTGTAATACATTTTACCTGCTTTTTTTTTTTTTTTTTTAAAGCGAGACCATGTTTTTGATTTGATGGAAATGTTTTAATGGAGCAGTTGTCTAAATATATAGTGGGCTTGTCTTGATTGGTGTTGAGTTGAATGGCTCCACCTAGAGGTTATCTTAAGTACCAAACTTAAGTTAAACATGCTGGTGTAAGGTCAGACATCCCTGTAAATATTAGTTCTGGGGATGGAGAGGGCTGATTCTAGAGCAGTACTGTTAATCAATCCCTGTATTATTATTTTTCTTACTTTTAAGGATGAATGTGCCGAACGTACAGAAATGTAAACACTCGCGCGTTCATATAGTTCGTGGCCCCTGCCCTCTGCACTTGCGGAGTTTAGATTATACATTGACCTAGGTGTGTGTGTGTGTGTGTGTGTGTGTGTGTGTGTGTGTGTGTGTGCGCGCGCTTTTGTTTCGGTAGAGTTAGAAAATTTAAATATTTAAATGGCTGCTGATCTGTGACGAATCTATATCATTGTAAGTATCATAGAGCCCCCAGACTTATGCGCGCGCACACATACATACACACACACACACACACGATGTCTCTTCAAACCCATCTGGAGCTCACTCATCCTTCCTCCTCCCTTTACTCATTGCTGGTATGTAAATAATATGTACCCCTTTTTTTTTTTTTTTTTTTTTTTTTTTTTTTTGATCTCATCATTTGGTTATTTCTAGTGGAGTAGTGCTGGTTCGAGTAGACGCCAGCGTGCTCTCTCTCTCTCTCTCTCTCTCTCTCTCTCTGTGTGTCTTTCCTTCTTGCAGTGCTCTCATTTGTACATAGCATTTCCACCTGTCCCTTCTTACCTCTCCCCACCCCCACAGTCACCAAGGTAGGAGGGGAAAATGGAACAAAACCGAGGCGCTCTCTTTTTCTTGATCCCTCTGTCATTCGCTCTCTCTCTCTCTTGCAGTCCTTGTTCATGTGCTCCCCTCATAAATGTTATTTCGAATATTTTATTTATTGTATTGCAGACAGTGTTTTTTTGTTTTGTTTTTTTTAAATGATCTGATGGGGTAGAGACTTTTGTGTGACCTGTCATTAGAACAACATTCATATCCTAAACTTGATATTATCTTGGAATGTGTACGAGAAAATGAGCATTTTGTCTGGAACATTCTGAGTCTCATCATGGCTGAATGTTCCTGAAGGTGCTGGCGCACGGATCTACAGTGAATGCTTGAGAAATGTGGACTGCTTAGCTCATCCAGGACATCCAGTTGAATGGGTTTAAGTGAGGAAGAGGGAGAGAGAATCTGTTTGTTCGTTGGTATAAATAAGCTCATTAATAAAGTGATGATAATGTCTCTGCCAGTGATCATTCTCATACAGTGTAATTATTTACACACACACACACACACTTACATAAACTAGTTTTTGCAGTCTTGGATTGTTCCAATTCTTGGTCACAGGGTCTGTTGGAACCTATCCCAGTTCACGTAAGGCAAGAGGCAGGGGTACACCCTGGATAGATTGCCGGTTGATTGCAGGACTAATAGTTTTGAAACATATATTTTATAACTGAATACTTAAAGGAATAAGATTTGGAACAGGATCAAGTTGTTACTTTTAATATTACCATTTGTTCTACTAGAATAATTATCCATCTTCTAACTCGCTTTATTCTCTAATTCAGGGTGACTGTGGTCTGCTATGGCCTATCCCAGCGCACAAAGGGCCAGTCCATGCCAGGGACACACATTGATGAACACACACACCTATGGGTAATTTAGAGTCAATTATTAACCTAATGTACATGTTTTTGGACTTGGGGAGGAAACCAGAGTACCCTGAGGAAGCCCATTCAAGCACATAGGAGAGGGGGGCACAGAATGCCCCATGATTCTGATTCAAAAAGACTTTCTTTAATCGGGAATTGAACCTGGGACCTTCTTACTGTTTACTTAACACAACAAGGGTATGAACATGATCTAAATAGAAAAGCGTATTAGAATTATTTTTTGGCTGATGCTTTTACTGGTATTCCACATAGAGAACTGTTTTCGGTGGCACTAAATGAGTTTGGATCAAAAAGAATGCAACATACACATGCGCGCGCGCACACACCTCAGAAATCTGGTTATATTCATGGTGACTTTAATAATCCGGAAAGTTATTAGGGTCAGTAATAGGTACCACATTTTTCAGAAGCTCTTGTCCAGCGTGTTGCTTACATCATATAACACTCGTGTGTGTTTGTTTCTGTCTAGTGCAAAGTATTTAATAAAGAGGTTTTTCATCAGACGTCTCTTGAAATGGTTCTACTAAGTCACTAAGTACCAATCACAAATTATTTTAAAATGGGAGTAACCTCAGGGTAAACTGGTTTCCTCCCACAGTCCAAAAACATCTACATTAGGTGGATTCGCTGATTCTAAATTGACCATAGGAGTGAATGTGAGTGGTTGTTTGTCTATGTGTAGCTCTACAATGGACTGGTGACCTGTCCAGGGTGTACCCCTGCCTTTCATCCTATGTGCGCTGGCTCCAGAAAATCCCTGTGACCCTGATTTAGGGAATAAGCAGGTAAGATGAATGAATGAATTAACGAATGGCTCTGCCTTCTGAGTGTAACCCTTTCCAGAATTTTTGACAGCTGAGAGAAACAGTCACTTTACCAACAGCACCAATCAATGTTTTGACAATTTTATAATACCTGGCAACCAAAATCCAGCTATACATTCATTTATCTTCTAACCTGATTATTGCCTATTTGGGGTCACAGGGTTTTACTGGAGCACACATAGGGCAAAAGGCAGAATTACACCCCAGGCAGGTCACAAGTCCATCGCAAGGGCACACAGATAAACCACACACACACACACACACACACACACACACACATTCCTATGGGCAATGTAGAATCAGCAATCAACATAATGTACATGTTTTTGTACTGTTGGAGAAAACCGGAGTACCCGAAGGAAACCCACACAAACGTGAGAACATGTACAAGACGACCCCTTGCCTTTGAATCGAACCCAAGAACTTCTTGCTGTGAGGCAATCATGTTAACCACTACAATACAGCGCCACCCAGGGTAAGAAGACGAATGACATCACTCAAGTGACGTTATAAACGGCCAACTTGGCAAAATGTTTACGTTATTTCATCTGGCAAGAGTTGTATGAATATAAAACCAATTTATAATAAAATGTATTTTAAATGATTTATCGATTTGGGGTTTTACTCTAAAACCATATAAAGTTAATATATATATTTTAAATATGTACACCGTCTATCACGGGGCGATCCGAGTGCGCGCTCTTTGTGACAATACCGATAAGTTTCTGAAAGTGGGATTTCATTGGTCCAGCACAAATTCTCTCTTGACCAATCCCGTAGCATGTTATTGAAACGTTCTTAATATGATTTCAGCTCCAAAGCAGTAAGGCAGTATTCGGTGAGTTATTCTTTTTATATACAATTAAAATGGCACTTTTTTAAGGAGGGTAGCGAAGATTCCACTTTTCTATGGGTTCTACTATAGAAATGGCACCCGAGGATGTTTGGAGTTTCTACTGGGGGAGACATCCTGTATTTGTGCTTGAGGAAGCGCCATTATTACCGCCGAAGAAGCGCGCTGTCCTTCTTCGGCGATTCTTCAACCTTGCTTCTGTAGTTGTCAAGTGTTTTCCAGCGACACACACACACAC
>JAOTRA010000035.1:14522721-14546818 GCA_026260255.1 Pseudolaguvia tuberculata | reverse complement strand
ACACACACACACACTCACACACTGTACCTCAGTCCAACTCTCGGACATTAGAATTACCTCCGAAAAAAGACTTCGTTTAGGTTTCTCAGTAACAGCACTACGTTTTAAAATGCTAGCTAACGGCTTAGCTGGGTTGCTAAAATTTGCACCAAAGCAGCAGGCTTATTTTAGCTAGCAGCTAGCATATAGCGGCTAAGGCGGTGGTTATACTGACTAGCTTCCTACATCCAGATACTGTTAACTAGTTGTGTTGTCGGACCTGAGGAAATGTTTTACTAACCAACTAACAGACTCTACTATATAAATTCACTCTATTCGTCTCATTTAACGTAAAATAACATTTTAACTCACTTATTATTGGACATTTTATGCTTTTCCCCCCCATAAATAATTGCTTTAGTCATATTAGTCACGTTATATGTTTGGAAGCGTCACAATGTTAGAGTAACACTGTTCTTACTGTTCTGCTATTGGGAGGAAAATGAATTTTATTTATTTTCAGTTTCCAAAAAACAAAAGTCCATGAGTCGTTTTTTTGCCATTAGGATTATTTAAAGTAATGGTAAAAAACTTATTAGATATTTATACAACCTATATTTGTATGAGCAACACGTCAAATATGTTTGTTTTTAGTTTAGTTAAGAAACTTCCTCTGTGTGTGTGTGTGTGTGTGTGTGTGCGCGCCAGCAGAGGGCGCTGTTAACGGGGTTAATGATTTCAGGCGACTTGTGATTGTGACGTAAACCAAAGACAGACAGCATTGAGCATTTTTTAGACATTAGAAACAATTAGTAGAATTTTTTATCAACATGTAATAGGATTTATCGCAACCTTTTTTTATTTCTAACTATCAAAATCATCAATGTTGATACTTCAAGTGACTATTCGAAATTTAAGAGCTTTCTTTCTTTCTCTCTATCTCTATCTATCTTACCTGCTTATTCCCTGACTCTGGAGTCCGCTGGAGCCTTTCCCAGCACGCATAGGGCGAGAGGATATACATTCTGAACAGGTTGCCAGTTCATCGCAGGACAACACATAGACAAACAACCATTCATTCACTCCTATCGGCAATTTAGAATGACCAATCAACCTAAAGTACATGTTTTTGGACTGTGGGAGGAAACTGGAGTACTTTTGAGGAAACCCATGCAAGAGCCTGCAAGCTCCGCACAGAAAGATACACGGCCTGGGAATCGAACCCGGGACGACTATGCTAACCACTACGCCACCGTATATGAATAGATTCAGTCTTTTAGTGGAATTTAGACGTTGCTGATGTTTAATGGTGTGTTTGTGTCTGTGCGACTGATTTTATCCTTTTTTAAGTGATATGCCATTAATCTTTTGCGGACACGGACGACACCACTTCTGTTTGGAGACAGGCCAAAGTCACATGAGGAAATATTGGGGGAAAAATAATAGCTTGGAAGTAATTCACAAATAGAGCTTTGATGTAATGCATGAATAAGTAGAGAAGCTTATTTTTCCTTTATGCATTTATAGGTTTTTTGGGGTTTTGCCACAAACCTCATGGACAGGTCGGCTTTTAAGTGAAATTGATTTATGTGCACAATTTCTTTCTGGTGAGGAAAATCCTAAAACTAAAAGTACTGAACCTGACTCGAGCTACAGCTGTGCACTGTTAAAGACATCACAATACTTCGGTCACAGTACTATCAATATTGTTGCAAAACTATACATATTGCAATAGGTAAACAAATAGCTGGAAACCCCCCTCCCCTCCTCCCTCCTTTTCTTTGGAGGAAGTTGTTTGACCCACACACAGAATTGTAATTAAATATTAAAGTAAATCAGTTTTAAGCAATCAATGCTATCCTTATTGAATACAATCAAGTCATGCTATCAATGCTATATGTTAGAATATAGAAAATGTATTATTCATTCATTCATTCATTCATTCATCTTCTTACCCGCTTATTCCCGAATTCAGGGTCATGGGGGTCTGCTGCTCCTATCCCAGCACACATAGGGTGAGAGGTGTGGGGTACACCATTCACACACACATTCACTCCTATGGACAATTTACAATCACCAATCCACCTCATCTGCATGTTTTTGGACTGTGGTAGGAAACCGGAGTACCCGGAGGAAACCCACGCAAAGCGCTGGGAGAACATGCAAACTCCGCACCGAAAGATCCCGGCCCGGGATTCGAACCCAGGACCTTCTTGTTGTGAGGCGACCATGCCATCCACTACGCCACCGCGCCACCCTAAAATGTATTATATTAATATAAAATATATATGGATGGATAACCATTTCAGTATTTTTACCCACCTCTCAACCCTAGTTGTATCAAGCCATTAATTTTTTTCCTGATGTGTTTAAAGTATAGACTCGGGATTACCTCCAAATATGCGCTGTGGGATCTTTTAAGAGCGGTAAGATGTGAAGTGGGAGGCCTCCATTGAGACGTTTATCATATTTATAACAGGAGTTATTAAGTAATTGAGAGCATTTTCCTGAACAATATTTGCGGTCTAGCAGGAAACGGTGTAGCCTATATAAGGAGAGTTATGCATTAATCGTTACACTCCAGCTCCGCTCCGAGGTTTCATCTCATTTCATTTCTCGTTTTAATATCACTCGCTCGCGCTGGGCTCTCTCCTCACTCACTCCTCACTTTTCTACTGTAAAGATTTTTTTATCATTGATTGATTGATAAGGAAATCCATGTTTGTTGTTCTGTCTGTGGTTTACCGTGTTGTAATTTGTTCACACTTTATACAGTTGTGTTATGGGCCGTTAACATGAGTTAAGCTTGTGGTGGAGCGACAGAATACTTCTGCTCTAACGTTTTAATAAAACCTGCTCCAAACTCTGGGCTCCATTCACATACACTGTCCTCATACTAAAGTTTAGGTAGCTGTTTATTGCCAAAGCTTCCCTGCAGAACCTTCGTCAGAGCGCCATCCTGTTTCTTCTGGCTTTCCTTTTTCCCATAGTGCATTCTGGTGCCAGCTCCTTCTCTGGAGAACAACACGCTCATATGGGCCATCTAAATGCTGCAAAATAAATTTTGATTCATTAGATCATGACCTTTTTTGTTTATGGCTTTCGGGTTTATTGTCGGTGCCTCCCTCATACATAGCAGAAGAACTTTTTCAGCAATATGTGTTAAAGTAGCTCTCGATGGACATCAGCCAACCTTGTTTCCCCAACACCCTGTCACAATTCACTTTTGATGGGTAGTGATCACTGTGTACTAGCGACCCCTCCCAAGATGGCAACAGTTTGACTAACATTGGGATGGTTTGATACCATAATATATGTAAAAAGGGTGTACATTCTTTTTCACACCTTTAAGTCATCTAGGTGTAAAAAGACTGTTTTATCAGATAAAGACAAATCCATCATCTGCAGGATGCCCTATTAGATCAATTTATGAATTCTCTTCCAGCAGAAACTTCAAATAACCTCCAAATGACTCGCTAGTTAATCAATTTAGACACTTGAAATAAATCATAGAATCTTAGCCACCTGGTAGTAAGGCGTGAGAACTAGATCATTAGGATGTGCAGATGAGATCATTGCCACAGTTACCAGTTAGTAAGGCATGAAAATGAGATCATTAAGGAGCGCCACATTCTTAATGGGCTACAATTTTTGGGGCAATCACTGGAAGAAGTGGTATCTGATCACAGTCAGGAACTGGCACTAGTCTTAAGTGAGTCAAAATGTGGACACTGTTAACAAAGTTTTTATTATCTAGTTCTATCTATTATTACTAATGTGTTATTATGAAAACATAAATATTACTAAATGCTAGTTTTATGGGGCGTGATGGCGTAGTAGTTAGGATGGTCGCCTCACAGCAAGAAGTTCCTCGGTTCAAACGGGTTTCTGTATGGAGTTTGCATGTTCTCCCTGCGGTTGTGTGGGTTCTCCCAGGAAACTCCCTCAGTCTTAAACATATACGTT
This sequence comes from Pseudolaguvia tuberculata, assembly GCA_026260255.1. Lineage (NCBI taxonomy): Eukaryota > Metazoa > Chordata > Actinopteri > Siluriformes > Sisoridae > Pseudolaguvia > Pseudolaguvia tuberculata. Next base: position 14,542,873 of record JAOTRA010000035.1, on the reverse strand, counting down.
AGGTTGATTGGTGATTCTAAATTGTCCATGTATGGATGACCCTGCGATGTATTGGTGACCTGCCCAGGATGATGTGTCCTTGCCTTTTGTCCCATGTGCCATATATAGTAGCGTATAAAGTGTTCCCTGGCCACTTGGCGCTTCATGTTTTGCGGCTTCAGTGCTTGGCGAGTCAGCAGCTGCCACATTGTGGAACGGAGCGTTGTTTCATGTTGATGCTCGAGAGTGAAGGATCCCTGCATGTCAACCAAAGAGATGAGTTGACTCAGAGTACTGTGCATAGCACGGGCTTTCATAAAGTGGATTACATATTTAAAACATTCTTGTACAGTCCCCGCATACACACAAATTCCTAGGGGCAAATACTACTCCGCGCTTTTGCAGCTTTTGCGGAAGGTTCTGGTTCCCATTAACGGCAAAAAACGAGGGATCACTGTATTTATAGGATATGAAGGCTTATACAAAATATATAATTGTGGGATTCCCAAAAAAATATCTCTCTACTCCACAACTTGGTTGTATAAATGTAAGTCTGTTGAATGTAAACAAAACAACTATCTGGTGAAAAAGCAGAACCTAATAGTAAACAGAATACAGATATGATGGTCTGATGTCCTAATACCTTTGGCCTTATAGTGTATGTAATGACAAGGATGACTGTTACGATGCAAGAACATATTATTTGAGCTCCTGCTGATTTTCTGTTTTCTTTCTGACAGAAATTATATAGGTATTATTTTAATAGTATGTTTATGTTTAGCAGTAAGAGACAGAATAACATGTTATTCATTGATTTGCATTTTAAAGATGAGCACTATTGATTCCCTATCAATCAGCAAAATTTCTTAAAGGTAAATAAAAGTCACCTGTCCACAGAAGCAATTAATCCATCAGATTCCACACTTTCCATTAAGGCCAAAGATCTGTTCAAAAACTTACACTACAAGATGGCTGCCGAGCAGCTTGATGAGAAGTTGATAAACTATAAATAGTGCAAATTTCACAAATGGAGGAAACGCAACAACTGTCAATTTCCCTCAGTCTGGATCTTCATGCAAGAGCTCACATCATAGATATCCAATGGTGATGAGCACCATTAAGATTCAAAACGAACCTGGAGGTTTTTGTCCTCCAACAACACAGTTGCGACCATTGACACCAAATATAAATCCAACACACTATGCCACAATGGACTTGAATCGGCAGCACCCGTAAGGTCCTCCTGCTTAAGAAATCACATGTTCAGACCCGTCTGAAGTTTCAACGATGAACATCTGAGTGGTTCAGAAGAGAAACTGGGTAAAAGTTTTGTGGTCAGATGAGACCAGTGATCTCTTCCCGTCGTGTTTAAAGTAGGAGGTTCACCACCTGTAAACATAGAGGTAGAAATATTATGCTTTGTTGGTGGACAGGGGGACTTCACTACATTTAAAGAGACGATGGACAGGACCATGTACCACCAAATATTGGGAAAGAACCTCCTTTCATCAGCCAGGGCATTGTAAATGAACAGGGACTTCAGCATGAGAATGGCCCAAAACCAAGATATAAGCACATTAGGGTTCTGGAGTGGCCTATCCAGTCTTCAGACTTTTGAAAATCTGCGGAGAAAGCTGATGGTTCAAATTGCCAAATGTCAGCATCCAAACCTTAATGGCTTGGAGAGAATCTACAAGGAAAGGGGAACAAATACCTCCTGAAATGTGTGCAAACCAACTACAAGAAACGTCTGACCGTCAACAAGGGTTTTGCCACCAACTACTAAGTTGTCTTGTTTTATGAAGGGTTCAAATACTTATTTCACTCATTAAAATACAAATCAATTTACGTTTTTTAAATATGTCTCCTAATTTTAGAATATAACTTCTTTTAATTATACACTAATTATTTCATTGAGGAAAACATAAATATTCTTGTGTATTATTTTTCTCTTAGCTAATAAATCTGATTTTTCTCCCCCTTTCCTCAGTCATGGAGAACTCGTCAGTGTACATGTGTTTCCCATGTTACCGGGAGTTTCCCACATTAGAGGAAGTGCTGACACACCAGCTGACCTGCACTGCTGAGAACACACAACCTCTGCCTGCTGGCACTACCATAGAAGCTGCTGCCATCTCTGCTGGTGTACCACAGGTGTCGTGTCGCTCTCACACACACACACACACACACACGCTAAAAGTACTTAAGAGGCATCGTTATTTTGCCGCACAGCGTCACACTAAGAGCTGCTTTAGTTCAGTTTTAGCTAATAGTGTCACAACTGTCATAGCAGCTCCTTTTTTCATCTGTTCTATTGATCAATGTTGTGATATTAATTTAGATCATTCGTGGGTGTTTGTAAAAATAAAAAATAAAAATAATAATCATTATGCCAAACATTACTTAATTAGAAAAATGTCTTTGACCGGTATGTACCCAGAAAAGTGAAGGATCCTCTTTCTTGGATTGCCGCTAATTTCGACTCTATTGCTACAATCCTATATAGCTTTAGGCACCCTTATTACCCAAGCTAATTACATACCATGCTAGTGAATGTCTCTATTTAGTTGAATCAGATTTTTCCCTTTCTTCCCCAAATGCTGCTTGAATACACAGCTGTAATTATCTGAAATAGGCTCTATAGTGGAAGTGTTGCTTTTGATCCAAAAAGATATTTGAAATGTAAATTGAAATATAATACCAGGTTTCTGTATACTTGTTAATTTTCTTTTTAATTATAGTGAGAAAATTGCACACCAGAGAATTTTCCCTGAGCTTCTAATATAGGCCTACTCGGCATAAAATTGTGATTTATTCTTTTCTGAATGAGTGACTTGTCGAGCTTGTTGCCGGCCCTAGAGATGACCTCAGATAACTGTGCATCTTGGGACATTAATACTAATTAGTCATGGTGGGATTCTTCTCTCTTTCATTAAAGTGGCTTGATGTGACTGATACAGACTCGTAAAACTTTTATTATCCATGTCATATTATATATATTTGATCTAATGGACCTAGATCAAAAGATTTATTTTTTTCTGTGGAGGTCTGGATTCTGTGATTGCCTTGCCAATCCATGTGTGAAAATGTTGTCTCATGTTCCCTTTGACAGTTTAAGTCCGGTGAATCCTGGTATAGTCATCCTGGAATATTCTTGTGCCATCAGGGAAGAAAAATCCATAGATGGAATAACCTTGTCTTTCAATATAATGAGAGAGACAGCTAACCTCCTTCTTTGCTGAATCAACTGTGAACCCAGTTCTGCCCACCCCCAGGCTTGTACGTGAGGTATTAGGCATGATGGGAGCATTGTTTTGTCCACCTCTCTTCTTACCCTGATGCACACATTTCTCTGGAACGGGGAAAATCTGGGCTCATGACCACATGACCTGCTTCGATTGCACTAGAGTCCAATCTTTATACTCCCTAGCAAATTTAGTCATTTTTCCCCCGATTAGTTTCGCTGATTAATGGTTTCCTTAAGGCTACACAGCTGTTTAGTCTCAATCCCTTGAGTTCTCTTTGCTTTGTGCAAGTGAAAAGCTCTTAATTTCACTATCAAACATAGCTTTGAGTTCTACTGTTCTTTTGTTTGATTTGATCTCACCAACCGTTTAAGTAATCGCCAGCCACATTTCTTCCTCTGAGATGATGGTTCCCGTCTACACTTTCAGTTTTTAACAACCTGCATTTTCCTAATTTGGAGCCACAGGGGTCTGCTGGAACCTGTTCCAGCGCACATAGGGCATGAGGCAGGGGGACACTCAAGACAGGTCATCTATGTGTGGCCATTGCAGGACCAACTATTCACACACACATTCACTCCTATGGACAATTTTAGAATCACAAATCGAGCTAATGTCCATGTTTTTGGACTGTGACAGGAAACGGAGTTCCCAGAGGAAACCCATGCAAGCACAGAGAGACTCATTTCCTTGAATCATTTATTCTGTTTATGAACTCATTTTACTTTTCTGAAAACTTCTTTTCCGCAACACAGGATATGTCTTCAAACATGATTTAAGTAAATGGGAAGCTCCTCACTTCACCAATTAGGGATAAATAACTGGTTGCTAGCTGACACATACTCATCTATGCAGTAATTATCCCATGGGAGGTTCTTACTCACCTACATGCTCAAGTCTAGAAGGTTTTTTTTTCTTAGATGGGTAGTGTATCTGCAGTGGGAGAAAAGTTGTTTGGCTGATACTTGAAAGACCAGGATTCAATTCCCAGAATCGCCAAGCCACCACTGTGGGGCCCCTGAGCTCCCGATTGTTCAATTGTGTTAACGTTCAGTATAGCATACAATAAATTCAATAAAAATGAGTAAAATGTTCACTCCCTCATTGTGATAATATATAACTTAATTTTTATTGACTGACCTTTATTTGATCCTTGATCCCTGTACAGCATTAACATGTGTACAGGAGTTCAGGCAGCGGTAAAGACCTTGACTCATTACACGGTGATCACTCTGGAAAAGGTTTTATCCTACTTGCTCTAGTACTTACCCTACTTTACTTAGTAAATTAAAATAACATGCAGTCAGGAAGTTCCTGCCAAACTCTGTTAGTATGTACTTCAATACTAAAAAGTAGATTTAGGACGCAGAAAAGCAGAACAGCCTTTAAAATGCCTTCTCTGAAAGTAGGAGCTGACTAAGCCTCACTTATTATATCTTTCAATGACGAAAACCTTCCAATAAATGCCCTAAAAATTAAAGCGAAGTGAATAAAGCTGACTGGTCATCACTCCATTTGTAGACTTCCTTAATAGTTTATAACTATAGCGTTGATAGAAATAAGATCCCTGATACTTGCCTTTTAAATAGAATTATTTCTGTTGAGTTCTAATTGACCTGCTTTCCACAGACAGTTTGGAAAGTTTGCATCTTTAGTGTTTAGTTTTACACCCTGCCATCAGTCGCAATATTCTATAAATGCACTGACTATATATGCACTGGCACAGCACACAGCTGGCAGACGGATTTCGCCTTGTCAGATAAAGAGGATGTCGCCTACTGTTTCATCCGATTACTGTAACACAACCCCACCCCCACCCTTCCCGCTGGGTCCTTCCTAAAGACTTGACAGTTAATAATGGTATTGAATGTGACGCGAGAAAAAGCTGCAAGTGTGCTCAGGAACACTTGCGGTAGAAAGCGGCACAAGGGAAAGCTCTACTGAGATTTGTTTCTTGCTTGCAAATGTAAGTGCAGTGAGCAGAGAAATGTTATCGAGTTTGGCCAGCTGAATGTGCTGAAAGGAAGGAAAAAAAGAAGACATTTGCGATGGACAAAAAACCCCAAGCTCTTGTGTAGGTCCGGTCCAAGTCTAAACCAGACGTTAAAAAGTTGATTGACATGAAACGTTTGCAGACTTTTTCCATCAATGTTCTACATTCCTAACTGATTGAGACTTGCAATAAAATTGTCTCCTAAATGTTGTCTCTTCTCTCTAGTTGGAAGCTCAGCAAGTTTATGTCCCCGATATTCAAGACGAGAGGAAAGTTGTGCCCTCCTCAGACGTGCCACGTGTCCTTTACCAGTGTGCTGACTGCGAGCTCCTCTTTGACGCGCTTTTGCTGTGGCAGCAACACCGTAAGCTTGGCTGCGGGTTTGAAACAGAAACTTCCGAACCTGTAACCGAGTTAATCGCAGATCAGGGCGAGGTATCTTTTAATGACCCAACAAACGAGTCGGAAGAAGGAGCCGAACACAAAATAAGTCAGGAGACTCCAGAAAAAACAAATTTAACAGAGATCACTATTGATCCCACTTTACCGAGCAGCCATGATCCTCCTAAGGAGCCTGCACCTCAGGTGACCGAATCAACTGAGCCTGTGCAGGTACCAAGCGCGCAAGTCAGACGAAGAGGCCAGAAGAAGGCCAAGCTTCCCTCTAGCCTGCTGTGTGTGGAGTGTGGCCACTGCTTTAGCTTGGTCACAGAGTTAGTGACTCATCGGAAAACAGTGCACAACCTGAAGGAGACGATCCACCGGTGCAACGTGTGTGGCGAGGGCTTCCTCAACACAACACTCTTTCTCTACCACCGCAAACAGCACCGCAAAGAGACGCAGGAAGAGGATCTAAAAGAGGTGGAGGTGCCCCAGCTGTCCACCACACTGCTAGACGCTTCAGGAGAGGGGCTGCTCTTGCTCGCTACGGCTGGAGAAGGCCAGAGTCTATTGCAGATCACAAGCCTGGAGCAGGCCGAATCACATGCTGTTCCCATTCCTCAGATTGAGGTGGAACTCGATCCTGAGGTTAGAAGTGACGCCATGCAAGCAAGCGAAGACCAACAGATTTCTCATGAAGATGAAGCACAACAAATAGAGGAAACTGAGGTCCAAGAAATTGTCAGCATAGAAGAGGCGGTAAATGAATTTGAAGCCGAGTCAATCGATGAGGTAGTAGTTGAAGAGAAACAAGTGGAGACTGAGACCTGCTGTGTTGATATGGAACCGACGGTTGAGGCAGCATCTTCGGTGCCTTTTACAAATCAGACTTTCCTGTGTAGTCAGTGCGGCTGCTCTTTTAACACCGAGCAAGAATTAGCAAAGCATCGCAGCAATGAGCACGGCCTAGAGGAGGCGCTGCACAGGTGCACCGAGTGTAGCCAGGAGTTCATGAGCACCACTCAGTTTCTGTACCATCGAAGAGAGCATGGCAAGAGCCAACCCTCTCCGTCTGCTAGACAGACAGTCATGCTTGCCTCTCTGACCAAAAACCCGACTGTGTCTCCTGCCCCTCTGCTTCCACGGCCAGGTCAGTGGCTGCTTTTTCTTTTACTTTTTCTTTCTATCAGTTTCCTTTGCTTACCTGGATTGAAATCATATGTACAATTAAAGTTGAGCCAGATTGCTTTTTATCACCCATGTAACATCCAGTTTGCATTGCAGCTTAAAAGTTTATTTTAAATGTAGACCTATGGTAAGCAAATATCGAGCAACATGGTTGCAGCTTGCATACGGTGCAACACTGTAACGCCACAGCGAGAAAAACATCAACTTTTTAGTATGCTGCAAGCGTAAATGGGACATGAATCAACCAATAATCACACTCACTTTTTAGTTGCACTGAAACGTTGGCAAAAAGTGGGGGAGCAGCTCATTATTGCATTTTTTCCCCTTTATAATAAGTTTTGTAGCGGAGTGGACCTGCAATGCCCAAATGAAATGTTCTTGTTTTAATGGGGACTCCTCTTGAGAACTGCTCTTCAATATATGGCATGTCTTTAATAGATTGGGAAACAGGTTTGGGGTTTGAAAGGCATTTTTTAATAATCTTGAAGTGGGTAGTGCAGTGATTTTAAGGTTTGATTCCCAGCACCACAAAGTTGCCACTACTGCGCTCTTGAGCAAAACTCTTAGCCCCTAATTGCTCATTGGCTAAAAGAGATAAATGCAAGTCGCCCTGGATAAGAGCATCTGTGAAATGCTGTAAATGTTCTATATATAAGCTTTAATAATGCACTTTAATATAAAATGAGTATATCACATTCCCTGATGAATACAGAAGTGATGATGGCACATATAGCTAATGAGTCAGTATTGGCTTCTTAGTCAGGAGAGGATAGCGAACACTGAGAGAGAAACATATGTCATTCCTAGCGAGTGCAAAGGAAGATAGTAAGAATATTTTAATTGTAGCTCCAGGAGATTTGGTCTGTTTAGAGCTGTCCATATTTTAATAGTAGAGAAATGTTCATTATTTAATGTTCTTTTTTTTTTTTTTTTTTTTTTTATTATGATGAGATTTCCTCCAGGGGGCGTGGTGGATTTAGTAGTAAGCATTTTTAATGCTCTCTTCTGCAGTCCTCTAGCCCAAAGACTTATGTTGGCGGCTGCTTGGTGCCTTTACATTGTTTAGTGGACGTGTGTGATTCGATGCGGTTATTTATTTATTTAATGCTGATCAAGAAAAAAAACAATCTTTTTTTTTTTTTTTTAAATCATCGTTAATTTAATAATAGGGTCTGCGGAAACATTCACAGGTTTTCTTGTTACCTGTAATAAAAGCAGGTATGTTCAGATGAGGTATATTAAGGTTCTTTTTGGACAGTATTAGGAACAAGCAGATAAGAGGGGCAGCTCATTTTAGGCATTTAGACTGGTTTGGAGATGTGCAGAGAAGGAAGAGTGGAAATATCCGTAGGAGGATGTAGGAATGGAGCTGCAGGCAGTTGGCAAAAAGGAAGGCCAAGGATGTGTTCTATAGATTTGATAAATGAGGACATAAGGTTAGTATGTGCAATTGAAGGATGCAGAAGATAGGGCTCGATGGTGGCAGATGATTCATTGTGGGTGACCGCTGAAATAAGAAAATGATATATAACGCTTCTCGAACCTGTATTTTCTTTTAAATAATGGGAGAGACTTTAGATGACATCATGAATGAGGTGGTATAAAAAAAAAGTTTTGAGCCATGACAACATAATGTGTTGACAGTGCAGATGGCCTTGTGCTGCCATCTACCGGTGGGTCTTAAAATATTTTGATACCCTTTATAGTGTTAAAAATGGTTAGTACTGTTCTTGCATTTACACCTCCTTCTGTTTTTTGTTCAGGCGAAGCATTTCTCGACACCAAGCTCGAGGCCACAGCCAGGCTAAGCCGTGATTGGTCTCGTGCGTTACTCTCTCACGAGTGCCCTTATTGTAGGCAGGTCTTTACACAACGCAGCCTCCTGCGCGAGCACGTCTACCAGCACACTGGTGCGAACTTGTTCAACTGCAACGTGTGCGACAAGAGTTTCCCGACCCCTGCTGGCCTTGTGCGCCACAGCCTTTGCCATGGCCCACAGCGCTCCTTTACCTGCCCGGACTGCTCCAAGACCTTCTCCCAACCTGCCTCTCTCAAACGGCACATGCTCAGTCATGGAGAGGGCACGGAGAGAAGAGTCTTGGGCCGGAGCAAACGACGACCTCCTGGAGACCCCAGTCTGCTCACCTGCCCTGAATGTCTAGCCAGCTTCAAGCTGGACTCTCAACTGCAGATGCACAGGTGAGTGTCTGTGAATGATTTGTGCAGTTTATAAGGATTCTTTGAATGAAAGTTGAAATGAATGCGTCGTAAGCATTTATTATGCATTCACACTAAAGTAAATACATCTCCTGTGTGCCGGATGAAAAATGTTCCCATTAAGAATTCTGTTTTAGAATTTATTCAAGTGCTAACCTTGACTGAATAATGCAAAACTTGCCTTGCCGCTGCAATGTCACACTATTCAATTGCATTCTTTTTAGAATCTGGTGATTAAAACGAGATCCTATGATGGAAAAAAATGACATTAGGTTGTGAAATTATCATATCAGGAAGGCTTCAATCTCATACCTTTCATATTCTGATGAGACCACTGTTCTTGAACTACTTTCTAGTCTAGTTTATAACGGTGCTTATGGTGAACGCTCACTAGCTTGATGACGACGGCACGGCAGATTTGAGCAGGAAGTGACTAAAGCCTCACCCTTGACTCCACCTCATTATAAGGCATGACCTCATCGCACTGTGTCTTAGAGATATTAATCAGCCGGTGTCAGCCTCACCCTCCCGGAGGTCCTTTTTCAGATTATAAATCCAGTGAGTAGGAAATTCAGACTCGCAGATCGACTCGGATCTGACAACCGGGGTCCAGTTTACAGAGGTTAGTCATCAATAGAAACAGCGCCTGTGCGCTCAGCATACTAAAAACCCTGTGCGTTTCCAAAAACACCTTCATTCCAAGCTTGCATAAAAACAATGCCATTATCTACATCATAACAAAAGTACTCTTTTGCTTTTTTTTTTTTCCTTCTGCTTTTGTCTTATGTAATATCAATGATTAAGTACTGTTGTATGGATTAGCTTTAAAGGCCACTATCGCACGTACAGAGTAAGAATGAGGTTTTTTGACCGCGTTAAGACAGCAGTTCGACCCTGAATCGATCCGGTTGCTGGATCTGATCCAAATGTCGGGATATATTTTTGTTTGCAGTCATTTTTGTTGAACCGGAGCCTCCAAAGCCAAAAGAACACGGCTGTAGCACAATGGTTTGGGCTGAATATTAACATCATTAAAATAAAACACAAAATACGGAATCTCTTTTGGTAGAATTCAGATTACCTCATGCAACATTATCCAAATTAACTGCTAAAAATATTATAAAGTTTTGACTGATGATCATTACTCTAGTTCCATAAACGTTTTGTTTTTCGGACTCAAAACTTATTTTTTTTTTTGCAGAATTTTGGATGCATTATATTTTGAGGGATTTAACAAAAGCCTTCAGACTACACGGCCTGTTTCCAACTGTTCAACATGAGGCAGGATCTGTTGCTCTGTGATGATGCCTTTGCTTAGCTGCTATGCTGTTATAACTGTTATATCTAGACTAGATAGCGGGTCAAAAATGGTCTCGTCAGAATATTGAACATGTCAGATCAAAGTACTCTTGATATGATAATTCTGCGCCAGCCCACATCCCGTACACTCCGATTAGATGTTTAAAGGCCTTCATTTAATCAGACCAGCCATGTCATGAGTGACAGTTGTGACATTATTAGAAGTTAAAAAAAATATGAAGTAGTCATATTTAACGAGAAACAGATTGGTGGCCCGGTGACGTAGAGTGGTTAGCATGGTCGCCTTACAGCAAGAAGGTCCTGGGTTTGATGCATTAGAATCACCAATCAACCTAATGTACAAGTTTTTGGACTGTGGGAGGAAATCGGAGTACCTGGAATATACAAAGTCCACAGAGACAGACCCCTGCCCAGGAATCAAACCTGGACCTTCTTGCTATGAACCCTTGGGCACGGTTGATTTATGTCACTGTTGTAGAGAATTCCTACCTTCTTAAGCACATACGCTGTATTTATTGTGTAATAAACATACAGTATCAACAAGCTACGACGAGCTTTATATAATAAAGTAAGCAGCTTACTGGCAGTCTTGTTGCTATGCACAGTTTATCAGTCGCTTCCCTCCCCATCCCACAAAGCGTAAATTAATATAATTAGTGGACACAGAGAAACAGGACACCATCGCCGACCTGTTATGTGGATATAATACGCATGAGGCGCGGTTTTATGCACACGCTAGCATCTGATTCTTTCAACCAAACAAATAGAGGTAAATCATTCAGTAAGACAGAAGGTGTAATTGTTAACAGAGGTTAAATTAGAAAGATTAACATAATGAGGTCTATTGTGCATGCTGTTTGAATAAACACCTTTGATTAGTTTTCCTTTGTTTCTTGCCGCAGGCTGCTACACACTAGTCACCCGTTCCCGTGTGCTGTGTGTGGAAAAGCGTTCCAGCGGAGGAAAGAGCTGGATCTGCACGCACTTATTCACCAAGGTCGGAGGCCGCATTGGCGTAAACACCTCACACATCACAGGGGTACACTCTGGGGGGGGAAAGGGTAGCTTGGTGATTAAGGTGTGTTGGTCTGATACCAGAAAGACCAGGGTTCAATTCCTACCTCCACCAAGCTACCACTGTGGGCCCCTTGAGCAAGGCCCTTAACCCCCAATTGCTCAGGTTTACAAAAAAAAAAAAAAGATAAAATGTAAGTCGCTTTGCATAAGAGTGTCTGCCAAATGCTGTAAATGAAATGAATACACTCTGGACAGTTCGCCAGTCCATCACAGGGCACATACACAAACAACCACTCGCACACATTCACTCCTATGGGCAATTTAGAATCACCAATCAACCTTATGTACATGTTTTTGGACTGTGGGAGAAATCCAGAGTACCCAGGGGAAACACACGCAAGCGTGAAGAGAACATCCAGACTCAGAAAGAAAGAAAGATCCCTGGCCCAGGAATCGAACCCGAGGCAACTGTGTTAACCACTACAGCATCGCGCAGCCCTTGAGCCGATTTTTACTGTTTATATTGTTGTTTTTAATGTGACCAGTTTTCAGCCCAAAACGGATCCAAATGTGCAAGAAAACAGATTCCGTCTCATGCCGCCTCCTGTCATATGGAAAGAAATAAACATCGAATGCTGAATTTACATGTATTAGGCAACGTGCAGCAGACGACGGCAGTGAATTAATGAGCAGTCATTGAGGAGTAAGAGGATGATTTCCAGTCAGGATAAACTAGCTAAATTTTAATAATGGCATGTTGTGGAGCAGTGGCTGCTGCTTCATTACTGAAATGTGTGTGGATGAGGAGCCGGAGTCTGGAGTGGTGGGACCACGATGGAAGCGCCTTGAGTGATTCGTTTCATGTTTGCGCAGAATACATTTACATTTATGGCATCAAATATGCAAAAAATTATACAAAGTGACTTACATTTATTTTTTTTATATATTTGAGCAATTAGGGGTTAAGGGTCTTGCTCAGGGGCCCAGCAGTTAAAGTTTGGTGGTGCTGGGAATCAAACCATTGAGTTACCACCCAGCAGTGACCTGTGTAAATGTCTCCTGAATATCCGACATAACCAGTGACACAAAACATATGACCCGAGTTGGATTTAATACCGCATATGGAAGTGGCACCATTCGGATCAGCTGCTTTGTGCTGTTGACACTGTTATGAAATATCACATGACCGTGTGTGTCCGTGTCATCGAACGTGTTTGTTTATTGCCAAATCATGACTCGATGACCTCGACCCTGCCGAGCACATTCAAGATGAAACGGAGCCTTAGACCTTCTCACTCTAAACTTTTATGATTATAAACAGTCAGGTTCATAATTGGCATCGAAAGAGATGTTCAATAAGCACTTGAGTACAAACTAGTTATATAAAGAATCACAAAAGTGGACAGTTTTCAGGTTATTACTTGGATCATTTTTTGGATGAGTAGAAAAAAAAGGGGGCGGGGTTAATTTTCTATACTTTTTATTACAACAAAAAATCCCTTTGGCAACTATTGTTTATACGAAAATAGATTACATTACTAGCTTTTAGAAAAATTTTAAATAAAATATTCTCTCCTCATAGCACGGTCACCTCACAACAAGAAGGTCCCCGGTTCTTCCCACGCTTGTGTGGGTTTCCTCCGGGTACTCCGGTTTCTTCTCACAGTCCAAATGTATGCAGATTAGGTGGATTGGTGATTCTAAATTGTCCATAGGAGTGAATGTGGGTTGATTGTCTATATGTGCCCTGCAATCGACTGGCGACCTGTCCAGGGTGTGTATCCCTTCCTTTCGCCCTATGTGTGCTGGGATGGGCACCAGCAAACCCCGGAGACCCAGAATTAGAAAAAAGAAGCAGTTAAGATGTTGAATGAAAGAATTCTCTCCTCAGTCATTAAAGTGTAACATGTTTTAAACTACCTGAGATCTGACAGCGGATCTAAACATATAATGACTTTTTTTTTTTTTTTTTTTTAAAAGATGAGGACGTCTTCGCAGTCACTCTGTCGCTCTGTCACTTGTGGATGACAGCCTGTCGCTGATTAACAGACCTGCTCTGTGTCGTTACAAAATCACTCAACAAACAATATCCGGCAGTAAAAGTGCCTTTTATTCTGCAATATTTAAACTAAAGGTTGATTGGTGATTCTAAATTGTCCATAGGGGGTGTGCGCGTGTGTGTGTGGTTGTCTATGGTGTTGGACTGGTGACCCGTCCAGGGTGTTCCCCTGTCTCTCACCCTATGTGCGCTGGAATAGGCAGCAGCAGATCCCAGGTACCCCTAATGAGGGATTAAGCGGGTAAGAAGATGATTGAATGGATGAAAATATAAATCAGCATGTTAAAAAGATACCAATTAATCCGCGGGCCCAAGTTGCGAGCCGAACCGTGGGTACGGGATCACAGATCACTAACATACACCTTTCACCAATACACACATACACTACAGTATGCCTTATAGACATGCAATCTTACACACATTCCACCTTACATTCTGCAGATTTGGGGCCGCCATCGAGCGTTTCAGGATAAACCGTTTAAAACCAGACCTCTTCATTTACAATGTCTGATTACGACACCATGAAGCAGTTTATACACTCATGGGTTCACTTATAACCATGATGTTTGTGTGCACTCCCTTGCTCCCTTACGTCCACAGTTTGTCTTTAATTAATCTTTTTTTTGTAATGATTGAGTCTAAAACACTTATGAAAATAAATGGGGTCAGAGGTCATATTGATTAGTATTGACTGGATTAATAAGATCAGCTGCTGATCAGTCACTTTCTCATCAGGCTAATACCAGGCGTGCGTGCGTGCGTGCGTGCGTGTGTGTGTGTGTAGCAGTCAAGGGATAAGATGGCAGTTTTGTCATCTCATTTTCAGAAGAGAGTGTGTTTAAAGACTATAAAGGACAGGATTCTAAACAGCATCACCGGATCAGTCATTGACTTCCCCACCTTCTATTTATCTTTTGTATTGGATAAATATTTTTCTCAAGTCTTTAGATAAAACTGAGAGCACTGGGGCGTAATGTTTTCATTAAAGTTCTCTTTTACTTTAGATAAGACCTAATGTTTGTCACAAGAAAGCTCTCGTTCTAACCTCTGGTGTACTCCTGCCTCTAGATAAGGAGCCTGTGGTGTGTACTCAGTGTGGCTCCCAGTTCCTGAATCAGACTGTGCTAGACGTGCACATGCAGCGCTGCACGGGGGAATCTTCCCAGCGCCGCCGCTATAAAGGCCATGGGCGTGGTCGAGTCGGGGGCCAGCTGGAGTGCGATATGTGCGGTCACCGCTGTTTGACGCAGGACGGTCTGGACCTTCACCGGCTCTCGCACACGGGTCAGACTCCTCTACGCTGCCCTCTGACACCATGCAGGAAACGATTTGCTTCCAGTTCAGCCCTCGCACAGCATGTGGTGGCTCACTGCCGCACTCCGTTGTCCAAGAGGAACACCTTGCGTCGCTTCACGTGCAGTTTCTGCTCCAAGGAATTTGCCTATGCCTCCACGTTCGCTGTGCACATGCGAACACACACAGATGAGAGGCCGTTTGAGGTAAAGTTTTTGGAATATAAAAGCAATATAAATAAACCCCCCAGTTCTAGTCTACTTAATAATATTGATTACCTTTTATTATAGAAAATGTAAAAACTATGGCTTTATTCGTCTCAGTACCCGTATCCCAGTACACACAGGGGAAGTGGTGGTTTAGTGGTTTGTGTTGGACTGATATCAGAAAGACCGGGGTTCGAATCCCAGCACCACCAAGCAACCACTGTGGGCTCCTGAGCAATACACACTAAACCCCAATTGCTGTTATAAATCGCTATGGATAAGGGCGGGGCCAGTCCATCGCTTGGCACACATAGATGAACCACCACTCACGCACACATTCATTCCTATGGCCAATTTACAAATACCAGTCAACCTAATGCACATGTTTTTGGACTATGGGAGGAAACTGGAGTACCCAAAGGAATAAATTAAGTTGTTAATTGTGGCGCGGTAGCGTAGTGGTCCGCAAGCCTCACAGTTTGCATGTTCTCTCTGCGCTTGATTAGGTTTTCACCGGGATCTCCGGTTTCCTCCCACACTCCAAAAACGTATATATTATGTTGACTGGTAATAGGTTAGTGTGTGTTTGTGTGTGTATGGTTGTTCATCTGTGTGTGACCAGTATGTACTTTTGTGCACTGGGATAGGCTCAAGTAGACCCCAGTGACCCTGAATGAGTCGAAGTATTAAATACATGAAATAAACATTAGGTTGGTAAAGCAGCATCATGGCAACCTGCTGTTGATTTTTCTTTTCGTAAAGCAGCACACACAGTTTTATTCCTCACCAGGGCATAATGAGCTCTGTGTGACCCAGGATACAATCAAACTTTTCTCCAAGCCTTAACCGAGCTTAATGATATACTACTGATTAGTGTGAGTATCACACATTTCTGCAAAACATTGGAGAGAAGAAGGACACTTTTTTACTTTACTACTCCTATAAAAACTTTATTTTTAGCACATGCAGCCGAGGAAGTTCAGGTATCGGATTCAATCTACTGATCATGATGTAATGGCATTAGAGTGCTCCTCTCACGCTGCCATCTGTTAGGGCTGCTTCTTATTTTACTAGGTGGCAAACGAGACGGGTAATGATATAAAAACCTTCAAATTCATCTGATAGTCCGCTTATAGTCCAGGATCATTAGTACTAATACTGATCATTAATACTAATCCGCATGTAGAAGATAACGGTGTAGGAACAGGGATTGATTGAGGACAGCAGGATGTCTGTTGTTCTTCCTTCCTGGACTTATTAGATATTTACAGAGACGGAACACTTCAATAATCGTTTCTAATCACCTTCAAAAGCTTGGAGAGCAATTAATAACCAGCATCCTTTAAAAACTGTAGTCAATTCAATAAGCTTTTAAAGAAAAATTACATCCACAATCCCTCTCTCTCTCCAACTTTCTCACTCAGTCATTCAGAGATCCCCCTTGTCCTCTGCTCGCTCTCTCTCTCTCTCACACACACACACACACACACACACACACACACACCCCTGCTTTCTGTCTGTCTCTCTCAGCCTCCTCTGCCTGTGTTCCCCCCTCTTTGTGACTGTGTGTTTCTCTCTCTCTCTCTCTCTCTCTCTCTCTCTCTTTCTCTCTCTCTGCCCTGCTCTCCAATTTCATTGTGTAACCAAGAGGAGACGCTTTTTGTGCTTGTGCAGTGGAACACTTCATTCTCCATGAGTAGATAAGCACTCACTTCTATTCAACGTAGCTTGCGTGCCAATTTGGCCTAGAGAAGCAAAAGTCCAGGTATGGAATCGATCCTCCCACACAGGCAGTAGCGCCGGGTGCCAAAAATGACCTGCATGCTTTCTTCTAATGGTTTATGTAACCACATCATAATGGGGTGGATTCCCCCCCCCCCCTCACTGCGATACAACCCAATCAGGACCTCCATGTTTACTAAATTTAGCAGAAGTCCCATTCTGTGAGTAGATCCACCTGTAGGAGGACTGACTACTAACAGAGCACAATGTTATTCTATGACCTTTTTAAATGAAGTTTCTTTTCCAGTTTCATTTTTTGTATCTGTCTCTTTCATGTTGTACTCAATTTTTCCTCTTGTCTCTCCCCTTCAGTGTACTCAATGCGGAAAACGTTTTCGGCAGCTTCCCCATCTGCAGGACCATGAGCGCATCCATAGCGGCGAGCGACCGTTTGTGTGTTGGGTTTGCGGAAAGAGCTTCAGCGTAGCAGCTCGTTTAGCCGATCACGCCCGGGTGCACAGCGGCGAGCGGCCATTTGTTTGCCCTCATTGCCCCAGCGCCTTCCGATCACGCCCCAACCTTCACAAACACCTCCGTCTGCACACAGAGATCAGAGACCCCATCGCAGAGGCCGCTGCAGACCAAGACTCTGCCGTACAAACCATCCTTCTGGTGCAGGAAGCCGCCTCGCCCACGTCCTCACCGGCCATGGCATCAACCTCCACCGCTATCCCTATTATACAGGAAGGAACGATCATGCAAGAGCAGCAAGGTGCCTCTGTGGTGTTCTTCCATAACAACATCGCGGTACCTGCAGTTGGCATGCCCGCCATATCGGTGGTGGCTGGCCAAGAGGTTCCACACACCATCGAGTTCATTATAGAGGAGACTGTGTAGAGAGAGAAATAAAGAGAAAACAAACTGGAAAGAGAGATGGAGAGGCATTTTGTGAAACAGTTCCAGAGATGGGCATGAAGATAACTTAAGGTTATCGAAGCACAGAAAAAACCCAGAGCTGAGAATACTAACTGAATACTGCTTTTCTTTCTGGATGTGTAGAAAAGAAAAGGTTCTCCAGGTTCTCCTGATTCTCAGCTCAAATGAATTGTTTTTTTTTTTTTAGAGAACTACTCTGAATTTATACCAACCAAAATGGTACACAGCTATATCATCACCACCACCACCATCACTGTCCTCATTTGATGCCTTCATTATTACCTTTGGCATGAGTTGCTCATAAAGTTTATAGTGTGTGTTTTTAATAAAATGATTTGACTTTCTGAAGTTCTGGAGTTCTTCTGTAATAGACTGTTAGTTACCCTGATTAATAAACAGCATGAATTCCAAAAGCTCTCGGAGAAAAATTGCCTTCCTCCCTTCCCCCTCTCCGCCTAGTTTCTCTTTCTTCCCCTAGTCTTACTCTCTCTCTTGCTCGCTCTAACTCTCTCTCTTTCTCTTTATCTGTCTTTCTCTCCTTCTCTCTTCACTCTGTACCTCTCCATAATTCACTCGTCTCTTTTCCTCTCCCTCTCGTTCACTCAGTCTTTCCTACCCGTTCCCCCAGTCTCTCTCTTTCTTTCTCTCACACATACTACCTTAGTGTCTCTATTTCTCTCTGTAATACCACCCAGTCTATTCCTCTCTTTCTCACTCAGTCTCTCCATCCCACTCTTGTTACTTTCCCACCCATTCCTCCAGTCTCTCTCTCTCTCTCTCACACACACATACTACCTTAGTGTCTCTATTTCTCTCTGTAATCCCCCCCCCAGTCTATTCCTCTCTTTCTCACTCAGTCTCTCCATCCCGCCCTTGTTGGTTTCCCACCCATTGCTCCACTCTCTCTCTTTCACTTTTACTCTCCCTTAGTCTCGACCCCTCACTCATGCCATCAGTCTCTTTCTGTTCTCTTTCGAATCAGCCGATACAGGTGATTAGGTAAAGGTTGGATGTTTAATGAAAACAGAAGAAAGGGAAAGTTTGATCTATTAAGATCAGATTGTGATCAGATTCTTTGTTCCTGATTCTGGTGATCTGCTGTTGTAGCTCATCTACCTGAAGGTTTGTGGGGGCTGAGATATATTTCTGCTTATCACAGTTGTAGAGTGCTTGTTTGTGTTAATATATCTTTCCTGTCAACCTGAAGCAATCTGGCCATTTTCCTCTCATTACTCTCCTATCTACAAGTTGCTTCCACCCACAGAACTGTCTCTTACTCAATGCTTTTTTCTGCCATCTTCTGTCTAAATTCCAGGAGACCATCAGTTTCTTAAAGGAAAAAAACAACTCCACTTCACCTGCAACTGAAGTCACAAAGCTCTAGACATGTTCTAATGTTTTATGAAAACATCAAGTGGATCTTGCCTGGAGAAACATACTTAACCAAACTCCAACGACTGGAAATTGGACCCTGGTAGATCAAGGTTCGATTCCCAGCACCACCAAGTTTCCAAGACCCTTAATGGATCCTCACATATAAGCTTGTTAACTTCTCTTACATGTACAGCTTTTGCCTGTATATAACAAATGATGCCCTGTGATGTACCCCATGTATGTACCTGTCTAGAATGTACCCCAGCCTTTCACCCTTTGTGCGCTGGGATAGGCTCCAGAAGACCCCTGTGACCTTCAATTTGGGAATATGCAGGTTAGATGAATGAATAAATGAATGATTAATGCAGGCTGCTTAGTGGTTAGCATGGTTCCCTCACAACAAGAAGGTTCCAGGTTTGATTCCCGGGCCTGAGATCTTTTGCATGTTCTTCCCGTGTTTGTGTGGGATTCCTCCGGGTACTCTGGTTTCCTCCTGCAGTCCAAAAACATGTACATTACGTTGATTTGGTGATTCTAAATTGCTCATAGGAGTGAATGTGTGTGTGAGTGGTTGTGTGGCCTGCGATGGACTGGCACCCTGTCTAGGGTGTACCCCTGCCTCTCGCCCTATGTGCTCTGGGATAGGCTCCAGCAGACCCCTTGACCATAACTAATGCTATATACAATATGTGGTAAAAACTTAGACATTAGGGTTGCACAAGTCTGGATAAATGGGGAGAGTTGCGTCAGGAAGGGCATCCAGCGTAAAACCGCGCCAAATCCAGTATCCAAATTCCAGTAGAAGCGTGGAGATGTGTAGGAGAGGTGGCAGTGGAGTTTCTGACTGAATTGTTGAACAGGATTTTGGAAGGTGAGAGGATGCCTGAGGAATGGAGAAGGAGAACGGAGAAGGTGAGAGGATGCCTGAGGAATGGAGAACGGAGAAGGTGAGAGGATGCCCGAGGAATGAAGGAGTGTTCTGGTACCAATTTTTAAGAATAAGGGAGATGTACAGACGTGCAGTAACTACAGGGGAATAAATTTGATGAGTCACACCATGAAGTTAGGAAGCTAGGCTGAGTGTAGAGGTACCCATCTGTGAGCAACAGTATGTTTTCATGCCCAGGAAGAGTACTACAGATGCCATGTTTGCTTTGAGGATGTTGATGGAGAAGTATAGAGAAGGCCAGAAGGAGTTGCATTGTGTGTTTGTGGATCTGGA
>JAOTRA010000035.1:14485097-14497382 GCA_026260255.1 Pseudolaguvia tuberculata | reverse complement strand
GATTCTAAATTGTCCATAGGAGTGAATGTGTGTGTGAATGGTTGTTTGTCTATGTGTTGCCCTGTGATGGACTGGCGTCCAGGGTGTACCCCTGCCTCTCGCCCTATGTGTGCTGAGATAGGCGCAGCAGACCCCCGTTACCCCAGATTCGGGAATAAGCGGGCAAGAAGATGAATGAATGAATGTAAATGTATTAATAAATCAGTTTAAAACTTTATTTAAATATATATCTATTATAGAAGTTTAAATATTGCTACACTATGAAACAAATATTGAGGTAGTTAACTGGATCGTATCGATGTTAAGGACGTCCCTAATGTCCTTTAATGGACTTACATTCCCTTTACATTTTCATAACTATTAAAACTGATGCACACATACAGGGACAAAACACCCTACAGGAGATGAGATGATTTCTTGCTTTCTTTTTTTTGGTCCTGCCCTTCCCTTTGCTACACTCGTACCCTTTGTTTGGCTCCCTGACACCTTCAGACATAACTCTCGCCCTTCATCTTATGAATTAATCTGCCTCCCAGGATGAATTGTGTGCTGTGTGATTTCTAAATGGTAGAAAAAGAGACAGAAAAGGAGAGTCAGTAGATGGAGCTGAGAGAGTAGCGACACTCACTCCATCTGGCTGTCTTCCTCTTATGATGGGTCTGTCCTTCGCCCCGGTTGAGGTGGTGTGATGAAGTAAAGAGGCACAGATGAGAAGCAGGGGGTAACAGACAAATGGATGAAGGAGTGTTAGAGGTGGATGAAGGAGAGCCATTGGCTGATGCTGACCCTGGAGATGGTGGGAGGTTAAAAGAGATGGATGAAAAGGACAACACCGTGTGTGTGTGTGTGTGTGTGTGTGTGTGTGTGTGTGTGTGTGTGTGTGTGTGTGTGTGCACATTAGTTGTAATGTTCTACAGGCTTCTTTTGCTTGTGTGTATGCAAGTGTTTTTTTTTACTCTTATCTAATGGTGAGCTGCATTGAACCTCTGAAGCGCCATGACATGACAATTTACATTCTTTTATAAAGAAGAGAGGTGAAAAAAAACATGATTAAAGTGTGAAGCGCCTGCAAAGAGCACCGCCTGAAATCACTCATCTAAAATCTCTTTTCTCCATCTCTCAAGCTGTGACTGATCTTTTCTTTCTCTATTAAACGAATCCACAGCTGCCTTTGTCCCTCTCCGTCTGGCTGGCTTTGTCTGTGCTGCAGCGGTGATGAGTTGCCGTGGTTATAGGAGGTTGTTACTGGTGGTAACAGGAGTCTGAAAGTGCGTTGGGAAACGTCTGTCAGACAGGAACGCGGTCATTTTTATTTTCTGTTCAACGCACGTGCTGTTGTTGCTAATTAAAGTCTGATGGTGATTAAATATTTAGGACGTAGGATAATTCATGCCGGCTGAAAATGGTCATACTACAGGCTATAGCAGCACGGACACACACACACACACACACACACACACACGCACGCACAAATTTTTCCTAAATAAGATATTAAATACTTGATTTAAGATACACACACAGAGACGTAGTGATTAGCACGGTCGCCTCACAACAAAAAGGTCCCAGGTTCGATTCCGGGCAAGTTTGCATTTTCTACTTGCGCTTGCATGGGTTTTTTTCCGGGTACCCACAGTCCAAAAACATTTACACTAGGTTGATTAGTGGTTCTAAATTGCCCATGGTAACGTGTGTGTGAATGGTTGTTCGTCTACGTGTAGCCCTGCAATAGACTGGTGACTTGTCTAGGTTGTACTCCTGCTTCTCGCAATATGTTGGGTTGGGATAGGCTTCAGCAGACCCCCATGACTCTGAATTAGAAGATGAAATAATGAATGAACGGACCCACACACACACACACACACACACACACACACACCTCAGCAGCTATGCAAACACACCTGTTTTGCTTAATTTAATGATAAATTTAAGAACATGACCCCACTTTCTGGCGTTTAAATATAAAAGTGCACTCTGATGGGAGAAGGTTCAATCCGCTAAAAATGAAACATTTATGTAATAAATGGAATATTTCGAGAGGCCGAAGCACCTCTTGTGCACGAGGGTTTGGAAAACGAGCCTGTGGAAGGAACATTTTCCAACCGTTAATGGAGTAAATCATCACTCGGTGTAACAAAGCGTTCGGCTTGAATTCTTTTTTTAATTAGCTTTCAATACTTGGCTGTTAAGCACAAAGTACGTACAGTTCTTATTAGTGATAAATTCCCTT
Organism: Pseudolaguvia tuberculata; assembly: GCA_026260255.1. Lineage (NCBI taxonomy): Eukaryota > Metazoa > Chordata > Actinopteri > Siluriformes > Sisoridae > Pseudolaguvia > Pseudolaguvia tuberculata. The sequence continues at coordinate 14,495,155 of JAOTRA010000035.1, read as the reverse complement.
CTAATGAGAAATTCCAGCTTTGCATTGCAAGTCTGAAAGGCTTTCGTCATGAAATGAAATGAAATCTAAGCATTTTTGCATTAAATGAAAATGAAATGGTAAAATGAATGAATGCTTTTTGAAGCTTAGTGGTCGTGTAGTAAATTGCAATGATGTGGTACAGTTACAGTTTGCCATTTGGTAGACGCTCTTATCCAGTGCAACTTATATTTGGTCTCTTTTTTACAACTGAGCAAAGGGTCTTGCTCAATGGCCCACAGTGGTTGCTTGGTGGAGGTGGGAATCGAACCCCGGTCTTTCTGGTACTTGTCCAACACCTGAACCACTAGACTACCACTTCCCATACATTTATTATAGTGACTCAAAAATCGCAGTGACTACATTTATTATTAGGGGCGTCGCGGTGGTGTAGTGATTAGCAAGAAGGTCTTGGGTTCGAAACATGTAAACTCCTCACGGAAAGACCTCTTTCCTTACTGTAAGGAAAACAGTACTAACCACTAAGCCACCGGGCTGCGCTAGTTTACTTGTGTACAAAATTCACTACAGTTAACTCTATAATACAATTTAGCAGGAGGTAATAAATACTGTAACAGAGTAAACTACACAACTAGCCTCACAACAATAGGGTCCCGGGTTCGATTCCTGGGCTAGGGATCTTTCTTTGCTGAGTTTGCATGTTCTCCCCGCGCTTGTGTGGGTTTCCTCCCACAGGAGTGAATGTGTATGTGTGAGTGGTTGTTTGTCTATGTGTGGCCCTGTGATGGACTGGTGACCTGTCCAGGATGTACACCTGCCTCTCACCCTACGTGTGCTGGGATAGGCTCCAGCAGACCCCCTTGACCCCGGGTTTGGGAATAAACGGGTAAGATGAAGATGAATGAATAACTAAATGAAAGCTTTAGTTTAAGGCTAAGATTAGCACCTGGATAATATTTGGTGATTAAAATAAGTGTGTATATAGAACTACACACCTTCTGCCTTTGAGCTGAGTCCCTGAATTGTCTTGTCTTCCTACTTTAATCCTGATTAGTTTGCTAAGCTCATTACAAGGTGTTTGTTTTCCCTGTCATGGAATCTGATTGTGTACAGTCTGTGTAACTACATTTATGGAATAATTATCAATGATATCAATGAAGTGTTGGCGATCAGAGAACGGAAAGATTTTCTTAAGCTCTCGATACGACGAATAAATATAGCCACAGACCTTGAGGCTATTTGCATAAAACGTTAAACAATGAATATCCAGTACAAATGCTATGTTTTAACTTTATCAGGTTAACCTGGAAAGTATTACATAAAACATTGTTAGTGGAGAAAAGATCAAATATTTAAGACCTATATATATATATATAAGTATATAATAAAAACATTTTTCTCATCTCTTTCTAAGCACAAAGTATAGTATTGATTTCTGTATGTTTTTTTCTACCTCTAAGCTCCAGAAGTGTTAGTAATTCTTTGAACAGTCCGATGTCAACCACATGTCCTTTCCCCAGCAATGTAAAGCATTTCCACTGACATTTACTTATTTGGCAGGTACATTAATCCAAAGTGACCTGCAGTTAAAGCTGAAGTCTCACTAAAGATTGACTACCACCTACTATTAGCTTTGCACCAGGCTATTTTTGGTCATTTGTTTCAATTTGCTGCCATTTATCAGTTCTTTCCACCCTTTTTGCAACATAAAATTAGCAAACTTGAACAGCGACTGCTGATCCTTAAATGTCCCGGGTTCTATTCCCTGGTGGAGGATCTTTCTGTGCGGAGTTTGCATGTTCTCCCCGCTTGTGCGTGGATTCCCTCTGGATACTTGTTTCCTCCTACCGTCCAAAAACATGTGCATTAGGTTGATTGTTCATAGGAGTGAATGTGTGTGAGTGCTTGTTCGTCTATGTGTGCCCTGCGATGGACTAGTGACCTGTCTACGGTATACCCCTGCCTCTCCCCCTATATGCTCTGGGATAGGCCAACACTGTGACCCTGAATTAGGGAAGAAATGGGTATGAAGATGAATGAATAATTGAATGAATGATTCGAATGGAGAACAAATTAGTCACTAGAAGTTAGAAATTAGAAGTCCAGTGGTTAAGATTTTGGACTGCTAATCAGATTTCCCGGCCACTAAGCTGCCACTGGTGGACCGCCTTTGTAAAGCCCTTGAGTCACAGCTATTAAAAAGTCATTATGAAGAAGGCTGTCTGCCAAAGTAACCAAATGTTGTAAAAGGTGTTTTAGGAAATATACATGGGTCCTGTATATAGGAAATGGGAAATATACATCTCCCTGTATCATGGTGGAATCAATGAGTCGAAATGTTCCTTAGGTGTTAATATGTGTATGGTTTTGTATAAGTGACCTTCTGATTGTGTCCTTCTACTTTTACTTTTACAACATTTTGGCAGATGTTCTTATTCAGACTTACATTTGATCTCCCCTTTTTTACAACTGAGAAATTGAACGTTAGGGCCTTGCTCAAGGGCTCATAGTATTTGCTTGGTAGAGCTAAAAATTGAACCTTGCCATTTCTGGTATCAGTCCAACACCTAACTACTTACTCACCCCTTCCCCATCTTCACTATTGACTTTCTTCTCGTTAGGTCTTACTCCAGTGCTGGTTAATGACTTGGATTAAAAAGTAGACACTTAAGTGCTCTAGGAAATTTGTATTTTCTCATAACTACAGTACACATGGTATACAAACTGTGTTGTTCCATATAAAAATGATAAAAAGAGTTTATAACTTAGATTCTTTCTTTCTTTCTTTCTTTCTTTCTTTCTTTCTTTCTTTCTTTCTTTCTTTCTTTCTTTAACCTATTCCCTTATTCAGGGTCAGCTGGAGCCTCTCCCAGCACCCATAGGGTGAAAGGTAGGGGTATATCCTGGACAATTAGGGGTATATCTCCAGTCCATTACAAGGCCACACATAGACGAACAACCAAACACACTAACACTCCCTCCTATCGGCAATTTAGAATCACCAATCAAACTAATCTTTTTAGACTGTGGAAGGAAACTGGAGCGAACATGCACAGAAAGACCCCCACTACACTACCAGGCTGCTGTATATACTGAGATTCAGATATTATTATTATTGTTATTATTATTATTATTATTATTATCATATAATAATTCCCTAATTCTGGGTCACGGGGGTTTGCTGGTGCCTATCCCAGCTCACATAGTGCAATAGGTTGCTCTATTACAGGGCCACAAATAGACAAACAACCATTCACACACACATTCAATCCTGTGGACAATTCTCCTATGGGAGGAAACGGGAGTTCCCAGAGGAAACTCACACAAGCGCAGGGAGAACATGCGAAATCCGCACAGAAAGATCCTCGGTCGGGGAATCGAATACGGGACATTCTTGTTGTAAGACAACTGTGCTAACCACTAAGCCACCTTGCCGCCCTATTATTATTATTATTATTATTATATTATTATTATTATAATAACTGTTGTATTTTAGCATAAATACATGAGATATGCCACTTTTTTCATCCGCAGATTTATTTCATGTCTATTCTGCATATTTATGTTTATATTTTGGCTTTATGCAAAACGAATCAGCAGAAATCAATAGGGGGCATGTTTTTATTAATCAGCTATTACAGGTGTTATTGCAAGCTCAATAAAGGAAACTCGGCTAACACTTATAAAAGCTTTCCAAATTTGCTTTCAGCCTCCAGAAACCATATCATAAGTAATAATAGGCAAGTGAACTGTGCCTGTCCTACACACAGACAATCCTCTTGGACAGAACATAATCTATTATTTAAATGCTGCTAGTCGTTTTAAATCTTGATAAATATTAATAGTAATTTTGTAACAAAGGGGGAATCAGGAAATATCAGCAGCAATTCCTTTTAGAATTCATTTGGAATAATCGTGGTGGCGTAGTGGGTAGCAACGGTCGCCTAATAACAAGAAGGTCCCGGGTTTGATTCCCGGGTCGAGGATCTTTCTGTGATGAGTTTGCATGTTCTCCCAGCGCTTGCGTAGGTTTCTTCTGGGTACTCCGGGTTTTCTCCCACAGTCCAAAAACATGCAGATTAGATCGATTGGTGATTCTAAATTGTCTATAGGAGTGAATGTGTATGTGAATGGTGACCCTGAATTAGGGAATAAGCGGGCAAGAAGATGAATGAATGAATGAATGAATGAATGAATGAATGAATGAATAATCACTAAAATTGGATGCTGTCTTAGATAAGATTTGTTAACTTTATATGTTAGGTCATTTTTTAAACAATTACATTTTTTTAAATTAAAATTGTTCTTGGCATGACACAATATTCAACTACCCCACTATTTCTCCCCCCCCCCATACAAACTCTCAGAAATACATTGTTCTGACTCACAAAAAATATCTGATACCATGTGATCATAATTTTATAAGCTTTCTCTTAGAAAAAATGCTTCTTTAAAAGATGACTGAATGATAAAATAGGGCAAGTGCTGGCTCAGTGGTTAAGCCATCAAAGTGGAAATCATCAGATCATAGGTTCAATTTCTGGTACCACTAAGCTGCCACTGAGTCCTTAGTCCTTAACCCTCAGCTGTACAGATGAGATTATTGTAAGTTCCTCTGGATAAAGGCGTCTGTCATATCCTGTAAATGAAATTTCACTTCTGAAATTTACAATGTGACCAATTCTTTTAACAAGATTAACTTACCTTTATCTCATTTATACTTCGAAAGAGTTGAGGACCTTACAACAGCTTAACCACCAAGCTACCATTTCCATTTTATAGAATTTAACAAACCAAAGAATGGCGGCGCGGTGGCGTAGTGGATAGCACAGTCGCCTCACAATAAGATGGTTCCGGATTCGAATCCCGGGCCGGGATCTTTCTGTGCAAAGTTTGCATGTTCTCCCCGCAATCGAACCCGGGACCTTCTTGTTGTGAGGCGACCACGCTATCCATTATGCCACCGCGTTGCCCCCATTTCTCATTTGCCTGGATAGGAGGACCTTAAAAAGGTGTTTTTAATAGATCGTCAAAAAGATGATTTGAGTTCTATTTTCATACATTGGAATTTCCCATCATATGCAGCTAAAATAGCTCTGGTCTCTAGACCTAGAGGGCAGGCTGTCACTGAACGTCAACATTTGATTGGCTGATGATTCTGCCACTAATACTGTACTTGTTACAAATCAGATGTGACGTCTTTCAGCAAATGTCTAATCCAGGTGTAATGCTGTCCCAGACTTATTTAATGTATTTAATGTATTTAAATTTAATGTTTAATATTTCCATTCAACCTCAACAAAACTAATCATCGGTTATTACATGGATAAAAACGATAACTTAATAATTGAGAGAAAAAAAAACATCTTTCACACAATTGTGTTCATTATAGGGACAGCAAAGTAAACCCTGTCTCAAGGTCATGTCTCAATTACTCAACATCCAGTTTTTATCAAGCAATCGGATTTAAAACTAATTCTCAGCAGAAATGCAGAAAATGTCAAGTCATTTAGAAAACCTGTCACTTGTAGAATATTGGCTTGCTTGAATGGAAATGTTAATAAAACAATTAGTCTATTAATCAAAACTAAAAGGTAATTTGCTCCCTTGTACACAAAGCAACGGTGCACGTTCAATTAAAATACTGTTTTCATTTCTGAAAATTAGACTTTTCACAGCTTTTCAAAACCAGAGGGCAATAGTGTTTTGTTTGGTGTGAATAATTAGTTAAAATGGCCAGCAGAATAGATTTGCCAGCAAACACAAAGAAACAGTTTGAAACCTTTGAAGCAGTTTTGGAAAATGCTGGTTTGGTGTTTAAACTATGAGCTGAATCATTTGATCAGACTATAAAGTTTACATACGTTTACATACTGTACGGAATTCTGGCTCCTCAAAACCGACGCTATGATTTTCTAATGGAAGACCAATTGGACCATTTGGGGCCTTCTAATGGGAAAGTGCTAGTGCTCAAACTGTAGGGGGCAGTGGTGGCTCAATGGTTAAGGGGTCGTATTGTTGATCGGGAAGACCTATGTTCAAGCCCCACCACTTGAACAAGTTTGCCACTGTTGAGTCCTTGAGCAAGCCCCTTAACCCTTCCTGCCCCAGGGGCGCTGGACAATAGCTGACCCTGCATTCTGACCCCCAACCTACTAATATGGGATATGCAAAAAAAAAGAATTTCCCTCATGGGATCAATAAAGTATATCAAAATTTTAAAAAAGTATAAAATACATGAGAATATATACAATATATTTTACATTATATTGCCAAACATTTGTGGTCACATGACCATCAGATCCATATGTGGTTCCTTTCTAAACTGTTCCTACAAATATAGTTGGTCTCGAATGTTTTTGTATGTTGTAGCATTACATTATTCCTTCTCTGGAACCAAGAGATTCCAACATTATTCCAACATGACAATAACCCTGAGCATAAAACCCCTGACCTCCATTGTCACATGCTGAGTTATTATTGGATAGCACTTAAGTCCACCATTGTTGTCTGATCTTAATAATACTGTTGGAGCTGAATGAACTCTCTGGAATACGATGTTTATTGTGATAAATCTAATAGTCCTATATCGTTTATTTACATGGTAATACTACGACTTTCTAATGGAAGACAGTAAAATGGATCTATATGATTTGCATTCAAACTGTAGAGGAAAATATAAGCATTGACATGTCTTAATAAACCAGCCCCAAACTTTATATAATTATCACACCCACATAAATGACTAGCCTTGACTGTAAATGTTGATTCAACTTTTATTTAGTTTAGTGAAAGTTTAATTTTAGTTAGTACTGAATGGACTACCACTTCGTAAAACAAATTAAATCTAGCTAATTTGAAACTGCTACTTTGCTGAAACACAGGAAATTGTTAAGAACATTGGTGTGTAGAAGCTATTTTAATGGAAAGAATGAAGAGGAGAGTCTGGGAAAATGAGAATACAGAGAGAGAGAGAGAGAGAGAGAGAGAGAGAGAGTCAGAGCGTAACTGAAAGAGGGGTAATGGAAGGTGTTATGAGCAAACAGCTGCAACCTTCATGTCTGCACCACCACAGTGATCCTGTTCCAGAGACATTGCTCGAAGCATACTCTGAGCCATGCCAGGTACCTAAATGCTGTTTACAGATATACCTTTCCACTTCCTGCCGCACTCCTCTACGTTCTTGCTCATTTCTACACCTGAGGCTAATTTTTACTCAGCAGCTTTGTTTTCACCTCATCAGCACTAGCCTTTTTATCTGTTCATGTATATTCTGCTCATCCTTTTCATTATTTCATAGCATGTAATGAATTGATGAAACGAAACCAAAATCCTCAGTAGATCTTAACAGGATAATGATGATAAGACGTCATGGTTATACAGTATGTCACACTTGTTGGATAATGCTGGTATATTTTATTTACTTTGCATTTCTGGTTTGAAAATTTTAATCACTTCTGATCTATAAGGTATCAATTTTAAGAAGGGGGTGAGGAAGAAAAACCTCCAGTTAGCGTCAATGCTGCAGGTGGAAAGCTGAACAATAGCAGACAACACGCAGGCTTATTCTCTCATTCGGGCCTATGCCAGTGCACATAGAATGAAAGACTGGGGTACATCCTGGACAGGTTGTCAATCCATTGCAGGGATGAACCACTATAAACACACACTCCTATGAACAATTTAAAATCACCAGTCAAAATTATGTACGTGTTTTTGGACTGTTGGAGGAAACGATAGTACCTGGAGAATACAAGCATGGAGAGAACCGTCCCCTTTGCCCGGGAATCAAACCTGGGACCTTCTTGCCACCCTGTACACTGCTGGTGAAAAGTAAAAACAAGGTGGATTACATTACAAAAGCAAACGGAAAGTGTGAAGGTTGCCTAGTCTAAAGAATTTGGATTTCTCCTAAGGTACACAGACAGTTAGGTTACAAATGGGCACCAACAAAATATGTTCCATTTCATTTTCACGTGTTACTTCCAGTGCATTTATCAACTATTGTTATCCAGCTAAGAAGCTGAATGTTAAAGCCTTGCTCAGGGGCCTAGTGGTGGCAGATTATACTGGAAATGAAACCTATTAATCAGGACTCAAACACCTTAGGCACTTTCTGCATCATGAATATATGGACCTATTTATGGTCTGGTGGCGGTGATGTAATGATGTGGGGAAAATTATTTGCCACAGTTTTGGACGTTTTATAAATAAAATGTCTACTAATCAAAACTTTATTAGCTTTACTAACTTGATGCTATTCATTTGTTTATGAATAATAAAATATATAGTTTCAATAATTCAGATTCATATTCTTTTGCTCCAAACTGTTACTACAAATATGGTAGCCCACGGTCTAGAAGGTTTTTTGTTGGTTGTAGTATTACATTATTCCTTCACTTAAACTTCACTGTTCAAGCATGACAATGACCCTGAGCACAAAACCCCCGACCTCCATTATCACATGTTGCATTATAATTGGATATTGTTCAAAAAGTGTAATTCCAGATCTTAACACCACTGAAGGTATTTGTGTAAGTATGTGTGACTCTGCGGTGGACTGGCTACCTGTTCAGGATGTAACCCTGCCTTTTGCCTTTCACCTTTGGGATGAACTGGATCACTAACTACATTCCAGACCTCCTTAGCTGATGTTATTGTCTAATCTCACTAATACTCCTGTAGCCTTGTGATGGACTGGCCACCTGTCCTGATATACCTACTTTCAGAGAGCTGGGAAAGGCTCCTCCAGCAGATCCTTGTGACCTCGAATTAGAGAATAACTATAGGGTATAGAAATTTCTTGTCTTATCCTTTGCTGCTGATTTGTGTTTTTTAGGGCTCTCCCACAGTTTAATTTAAAATAATCCTCACGGTTAATCAATTTTAATAAGTGGGATTAATTAGATGTGATTACAGCAAATTGAGTACAAATTTGATAAAAGACTCTAATGATTGGCAACCGACTTGCTAAATGTACTTTTAATAGATAGGTATGTATGTTATGATATCATTTAGGTTGTAATGATTTCATGCCCTCCCCCTTCAAAAAATCCCCACAGCAATTATTGTTCTCCAGAGTTCGTTGTATCACCAGCTGAGAACATGCTCTTGAAAGTCACTCCACACTGCAGAGTGCTCCTGACTCACTCATCGACTCTGAGTGCTGTAAGAAAGCAGTGACACGTGAGATACTTGTGCACTTCACTTAACTGCCCTATCATCTCAGCAGTGCCTGGAGCTACGCAGGAGCCATGAAACTGCTACTGTGAAAGAAAAAAAATCAGAACATTAAATACTGATGATGATGATTTTAGAAAAGATTCTGCTTTATACACTGTAAGCATACAGCACAGCCGAGAATCATTTGATCTCTGCTGTATTAGCTATGACGCAACAGTCTGAGATTGAGCAACAGCAGAACCTCGTTCCCTAACCTTTTTCTGCAGTTCCCCTCATATTCATAACCATAAAATACATACATGATCATACTTATTCATTCATTCATCTTCTTACCCACTTATTCCCGGGTCACGGGGGTCTGCTGCGCCTATCCCAGCACACATAGGGCGAGAGGCGGGGGTACACCCTGGACGGGTCACCAGTCCATCTCAGGGCAACACATAGACAAACCACCATTCACACACACATTCACTCCTATGGACAATTTACAATCACCAATCGACTGCATGTTTTTGGACTGTGGGAGGAAACCGGATCACAGGAGTCTGCTGGAGCCTATCCCAATGCACATAGGGCAAAAGGCAGTGGTACAGATCGCCAGTCCATCGCAGATTATATTTATACTATCTGTCTATAAAAACATTAGCAGTGCAGTGAGGAGCTTGTTGGAATGTCGGATTTGACTGGAATATCGTGATTTGATTTTCAGCACTACCAAGGGTCACTTTTAGGCCTGTAACCCCAAATTGCTCAGTTGTGTTAATTACATAAGAATAAAGGCGCCTGCCAAATGCTACAAATCTAAATGTAAACCTTTTACATTCATTCATTCATTCATTCATTCATTCATTCATTCATTCATCTTCTTCTTCTTCTCCTTTCGGCTGCTCCCGTTA
>JAOTRA010000035.1:14472999-14484997 GCA_026260255.1 Pseudolaguvia tuberculata | reverse complement strand
CATTCACTCCTATGGACAATTTACAATCACCAATCCACCTAATCTGCATGTTTTTGGACTGTTGGAGGAAACCGGAGAACCTGGCGGAAACCCACGCAAGCACTAGGAGAACATGCAAACTCCGCACAGACCTTCTTGTTGTGAGGCAACCTTGATATCCACTAAGCCACCGCGCCGCCCAACCATTTACAAAATTACATACTTTTTAAACATTAATTAAATAATTTGTTGGTTTGGTAGTGAAGTGGTTAGCACGGTCGCCTCACAGCAAGAAGGTCCCGAGTTAGATTTCCAGGCAATGGGTTTTTCTTTATGGATTGGTTTTCTCAGGATACTGCAGTTTCCTTCCACAGTCCAAACATGTACATTAGGTTTGTTAGTGATTCTAAATTGCCCATTGGATTGAGTGTGAGTATGTGCGGCCCTTTAATGGACTGGTAATATGTCCAGACTGTACCCCTGCCTTTCACCCTATGTGTGTTGGGATAGGCTCCAGCAGACGCCAATGACCCCGAATTAGGAAATAAGCAGGATAGAAAATGAATGAATAAAAGTGAATAATTTTCAAAAGGTTTAATAAAGAAAAGAAAACCAACACTACAATATAAAAACACTTCTTTATCATTGTAGACATAAGGGCATATTATTATCCAAAATATATATTTGTATGCTGTATCTTTTTAGATTAACCCTCCCTTGAAGTATGGAGCCCAAACATGTTCTGGCATGACGTGTACCTGTGGGTATAGCCCAGTCCGTAAAGAGAAATGATGTGTGTGATAACGTCGGTATGGAAGAAGCTGAGTGTTCTGCGCCATAAACCCAAATAATCACATTTGCAACAAAGAACTCTGTATCTACTCACCAATATCAGCAAGCCCTTTGCCTGAAAGAAAATACATTTCCACAGCACATATTCCAAAATATTGCAAACAGTTTTATTCCATATAGCCGTTGCTGTTATAGCATCAAATAGGACGAACGTTGGATTGAGATGCATAACAATCACACATGAATTTGGTGGTCTGGTGTCCATATTCATTCATTCATCTTCTTACCCGCTTATTCCCGAATCCGGGGTCACGGGGGTCTGCTGCGCCTATCCCAGCACACATAGGGCAAGAGGCGGGGGTACACCCTGGACGGGTTGCCAGTCCATCTCAGGGTGTCCATATTCAGTTGCCTAAATTTGCTTTTACATTGGATTAAAACTTTGGAACGGAGTTGTCCTAAAACCATTACATTACTTTTCACTACTGGAAGTATAGTAAGATGACACATTTTCATTTCATCCATTCATCTTCTATAACTTCTTATTTCTTAATTTTTTGGGTCACGGGGTCTGCTGGAGCCTATCCTAGTTCTGTGAAGAGCGAAAGGAAGGAAAGGTACACACTGTACTACATGATACATTTATTCCTAGAAAGAATAACTATAATAGATCCTTGGGTGGGCGGCACGGTGGCATAGTGGATAGCACGGTCGCCCCAGGTTCGATTCCCGGGCTGGGGTTTGCATGTTCTCCCCGCACTTGCGTGGTTACCCCGGTTTCCTCCCACAGTCCAGAAACATGCAGGCAGATTAGGTCGATTGGTGATTCCTAACTGTCCATAGGAGTGAATGTGTGTGTTGTTTGTCTGTGTATTGTACCTCTGCCTCTTGCCTTATGTGTGCTGGACCCTATAGGTGCCAACAGACCCTCGTGACCCCGAATTAGGGAATAAGCGGGTAAGAAAATGAATATTGAATGAATGAATATGCTTGGGTTTAAAATATTTTTTGAAAGTATGGATCACTGACAAGAAACAGGAACATAATAAGCCAATCCAAGTAGACTATGATCCACTGTGACATCAATAATGATTACAAGCTTCTGGCCCTTGACAGACCATGAAATCCGAAGTGAATTGAATTTTATTTCAGATTTTTCATCCAAGCCAGAATATATTTTTTTCTAGTCACCAAACTAGAAAAAAATATATTCTGGCTTGGATGAAAAATCTGAAATAACCTGTCTAGGACATACGCTTCCTTTGTAATAGAGTTTTAATGGCTAACATGAGTCCCATAACTAATGTATTCTCAAAAGATTAATACCATATATATACTTCATATATATATATATTATACTATAGAAGTACTACTTCATATGTCTTACCAGAGAAAACCCACACAAGCCCGTGCAGAACATGCAAAGCGCTGAGAGAAAGACCGTGCTAACCACTACGCCCCTACGCCCCTACGCCACTACGCACACTGCTCTAAATGACTATTATTTGACTAAAAAACCTCTAGCCTGGGATTCAAACCCAGGAACTTCTTGCTGTAAGACGACCGTGCTCGCCATTACGCCACTGCTCGAAAGGACTATTATTTGACTAGAGCCTCCCATAAGTCATGTAGCTGAAAAAGTGTCATTCACTGCTGCTGGATATGATGGATGTTTTCTATAAACAATCAAAAAGATAAACAATAATCTTCTATTTCTACTTGAACGCTTAAAGCACAATTAAAGCTATTAATGCTGGAATTATCGCTCTAAGATATTTAGGCTCTATAAATATGCAGTGGCTTTCTGTCATTACTCTGATAGTGTATATATATATAATTTTATCATTTCATTCTGACATATATATGCTGGACCGATAGATCATAGATCATTAAGCAATTTAAACAACCAAGTATGAAAAACAAAATAACTCTTGTGAGCCAAAAGACTCCGGTCCAGTTGGTGAATCAGCCAAGAAACAATAAGCCCCAGAGGCAGTCGTGACCTTGTCCTCCAGACAGCCATCTAGAAACTTTAATACCATGGAAACTTTGCCGCAGCATGGAATAGCCTGCTGGTTTGTATGATCAAAACCTGGTTTCTCCCTAGGCTTAGTTTTTTCGTTATATCACAGATAGAGTTTTGGTTTCTGGCCTCCATCTTCTAACTTACTTATTTCATAATTCAGAATCACACGGGTCTGCTTGAGCCTATCCCACCGCACAGAGGCAGCTGTACATCCTGCACAGGTCACCAGTACATTAAAGGGCTGCACATACCAACTGTACCCTCCTGATTAGGAAATCAACCTAATGTACATGTACAAACAGAAAAAAATATTAATTCATGTTAATGTTAAGAAATATAAAAGAACTCAAGATCAGCACTCCCAGTCAGGGGTCTTTCCACACTCCGGTGGATGGGTATTCCAGTTTCCTCCCACAGTCTAAAACCATGTATGTTAGGTTGATTTATTGTTTCTAAATTGTGAACAGGAGCGCGTGTGTGTGCGTGTGTGTGCTCGTGTTTGCGCGTGTGGTGCCTACTCCCACTTAAGCCCCTGCCCAATGCAACCCTCAACTTGAAGCCTCATTTGACTGTATTCATTCAACACAGGGCAATTAAACTAATCAGGCATTGGATGCTAATTGTCTTTTCCCAGAAGAGGTACCAGACCCATAGAAGTAGCTGGTGTCCACAGACGGTTGGTCATCAACAAGAGAGAGCAGAGACAATTATTGCTTCTTAAATTTCTGACTGTAACGGTGAGAAAGTTTTCTAATGGTTTGACCAGAATGATCTGGCCAAAAGTATTGGAACACCAGATCAATCCCAGATGTTTTTTTAAACATCCTATTTCAAACGTTTAGTTTCATTGTAACTCCTTACTAAGAGTACCACCAGAATTCTCAAAAAGGCTTTTCATCAGCGTGACAGTGGTAATGTGTTCATTCAGGCGTGGAATGATTAGTGAGATCAGACAATACTGCTGGGTGAGGATGTCTGGGATGTGTTTGGCTTCCTGAATTGGTTTTGTCCTCTTATATTTCATATACTTCACATTGTTTTACAAATAATCGATAGATAAATAATAATTATATAAATATATATATATATATAGAATATTGAATACATTTCATTATTTTAAAAAGTCAGTTTAGAGCCATGTACACAGTCAGCTCTCCGATAGTTTCTCTCCAAAACCGAAGGTCTTTGTACGCTGAAGTATGCAGTGGTGGCTAAAATAATTAAAGCGCTGACTTGTTGATTGGAAGATCAGGAAGACCTGTGTTTAGGTCCACTACCACCATGTTTGCCACACCCTATGTTTAAAGACTTATATTGCAGTGGTATGTGGAAGTGGTGAGGAAACTCTTTATACGCTAGTTATTTTCAGAGGACTAGCTGAAGTCTCGTTTTTCTGGAACTAGTCAAACTTGGCTGTAACAGTTTTGCTCAATCAACCAGAGGACGTAAAAATACTGACGTTATTGTGGGTCAGCTAGCTGGCCTTGTGAAGTGAACAATTCCATTGCTAATATACTGTAGTCGAAGTTACATGGTATATTAGCAATGAATCGGGTAAGAAGAATGAATGAATGAAGTGACATGGGCCAGCACTACTGATTCTGAAGGCGCCATATTACCATGTTTCCAAGACGCCAAGTTACCATGTAACTTCGACTACAGTATATTAGCAATGAATCGGGTAAGAAGAATGAATGAATGAATGAATGAATGAATGAAGTGACTCGGGCCAGCACTACTGATTCTGAATGCGCTGGGCAGATGTGATTTATATGGCAGCGCATAAAAGCTAAAATCTAATTGGACAAAGCATTTTAATATTTGCGTACACATACTGGAAGCTGTGCAGAGTGAAATGCTACAAAATGAAGAGAATAAACTGTTGGGAATAAATTAATAGAATTTCATGGAACAAATATTAGATTTTATCTTGTAAGTGTAGGTCAGCTTTGGATAGTGTTTAGGCCCGCAGAGAAGGCCTTATTGGATTTGACTGCCCACCACTCTGTCAACTATATTTATACACTATCTCGGAATCATGTCTATACCTTAGGTATACCGCTCTGTTCTGAATCAGTTCAATTACAGAAATTGGTCATCTTGTCGGTTTGGCAGTAAACACTGTTTATTTAAAAAGGCTTGAAGTGTTCCAGGTGTTCCAGATGTTTTCCATTTTAAATACTGCATATTCTTCTTATGAGTAGTTATGCGGTTGCTATGAAAATTCGCTTCTCCCACTCCTTTTTACTGCTGCTTAACTTGCTCAGACACAGTGATTTTTATCGCTGCAATATGACAGCCGCTGTACTATGAAGTCAGCAGTAGTTTACAACTGGTTGCCAGAGTGAACTTTTATCTTTAGGCAAGTAACGTTTCACTTGACAACAAATCACTCAAACTTTGTGAACGGAGAGCTTTTGTGTATAAAAATCCATCATTTTCTTACACAAGATAAAGAGAAAGCAGCACATGCTTTATCTTCTAGTGAGGGAACAGTCATTCACAGCACCTGCTTTCATGGTCTCTGGTTGCTTTGTGTGTCTATACTGTAACCTAGCGTATGTGTGAATGTTGCATTCATATAGAATTAACTAGCTGCTTTTGAATTTTCAGTTGCCTAAATTAAAAATAGGGAAATATTGTTGGTAGAAAAAACGGGTGAGGGCATTTCTTTCCTAATAATTTCTCCAAATGTTTCAGAATGGGTGGCTAGTTTTGTGCAATTTTATTTTCATTTTCATTTCATTCAGAAATGAATTTATTAGAGTGACGGCACACGTGGGATTTCTGGGGACAAGGTGAGGGACACTAGGTTGAAATGGTTTGGACATATGTAGAGGAGGGACATGCAGTATATTGGTAGAAGAATGCTGAGGATGGAGGTGCCGGGCAGGAGGAAAAGAGGAAGACCAAGGAGTAGCTGGGGTGAAAGAGGCAGATGTAGAGGACAGAGTAGTGTGGAGAAAAGCAATCCGCTGTGGTGACCCCAAACGGGAACAGCCAAAAAATAAAGATTACATTTATATTTACACCATTTCGCAGACTTGTAATTAGCAATCCAACTTCGAACCCCCTGTCCTTCCACTTTTTCCACTTTATGTATGCAACATTGCAAATTTTTTAGTATGCTAAGCATTGTTTTGGATTCAAGTCAATTACATACTATAACAGGTCATTTCTAGGATTGACCCTATTTGACCTCCCTCAGTTACCCGGTCATCCTCACATCATTGTCCTATCCCCACCATGCTCGACTGTTTTGATTGTGTCTGCTAATCAGGCTGAGGAGCATTGTTAGGTTTTGGTTATATGTCGGTTAACACTCTGGGTCAATACCAAAATATTTAATGTAGAAATTCCGAAAGCCATTTTCACAATTGTAGACTTCAAATGGGAGATTAGAATATTTTTTGCAACTTTTTTTTCTTTCTTTCGCTTGCTTCTCCAACAAACCCACACTGTAGTTGGCCTGTGAACATTTTTCCTTTTATAAATTGTGAAGTACTTTAGCACTTTCAGAGGGATGCTCTTCCCTGGTTGCCCTCTGGACTCTTGGTAAACAACCTTCTGTTGGCAGAGTAGATGATTTACTCTATTCTTTTCTTTAAATTGATAGCGGATTTAATGTTAAGCTGTGGGCTGGTAAAAGATTGACAACTGTTATATACTGTATGTTATATATATAAACACCAGTGACGTGCGGTGAGGGTTTATGTCTGGTGAGGCAGTGACATCATCACAGTCAGATTTACAAATATATGATTGGCAACGTATTTAACCTATTTTGTTCAAAATTTCATATCAGCATTCTTTACACATACAAATTGTATCATAAAAAAAACTTTAAACAACTTATTACCGTCTTACCTTTACTTATAAATGAAGTCAATGTGCTGCTCCTTTTGAATAAAAGCATCGATAACTTGTTTGTAAAAGTTCTCCTTCTCTTCCATCAGTTTAAAGTTTATCTGTGAATCCCTGGGATCACTATTACCGCCTGCCAATGAGGCAGGAGAACTGCATGCCTCACTTTGAGCTCTGAGCAGTAGTTTTATGATTGTTCAGCACAAGAATACGTTACACACGTACAGTTGATGATCATTAAAAATAATCACTGTGCATTATATACTCCAGCTGAACTAATTAAATACAATTTATATACTAAAAGTCTTGAAACATTTTAATAGCAACATGCAGAAGGACAGAAAAACGATCTCACTGCATAGTGCCAGCACAGCATAGTGATTGTTTTTAGTATTTGAACGGTAAATTAATAGAAACGGTAAAGAAAATGAAGCGACTTTGAAAAACAATTCTAAATATTGTGAAGTGAACTGAAAAAAAGACTTTAACACAGAATAAATATAACCATTTAATTTATTTTAATATAAAATTTCTATGATGACAGGTGAGACTGTGCCTCTCCTGCCTCCCCTGACTGCACGTCACTGTTAAACACTATCAGAAACTTGCCAACCTAAATTCTAATAATTGTTCCATTGTATTAAATTTATTTACAACAGTTTATTATCATGATATCTTAGAAATTCTCTCGGCTGCACTGCTTCCAGTATGTGGATATTAGATTTGTTGTCCAATCAGAGTTCAAGTTAATGTAATCTGCCCAATCTGCTTTAGAACCAGTAGTGCTGCCCATGTAACTTTATTAATATTAACCAATTAGCAATCTGACACTGCTAATTTTTTTCCCCTTCGGCTGAGCATTAGGGGTCACCATTCGACTTGGCACGGTTTTATGCTGGATGCCCTTCCTAACGCAACTCTCCCATTTATCCGGGCTTGAGACCGGCACTAAGGTGGCTTGTGCCACTCTAATGGCTGGGGTTTTATAGGCAATTTAGACTCACCAATCTGCCTAATGCAAATTGGGAGAAAACCAGAGTATCCGGGGATAATCCATGCCAGCGCGGGGAGAACATGCAAACTGTGCACAGAAAGATCCCTGACTCGGGAATTGAACACAGGACCTTCTTGTTGTGAGACGACCGTGCCTCACTAACCACTACAGCACCGCCTTGCCGCTGTCCTAGCCATTGCTAATATAATTTATAATTTAACTGTTTCTTTAACCAATAACATTTTAAAACCAGCCTCCTGAGCCCAGACTGTCTATTCAACTACTGTTGAATTTCAATCTTGACAACCACAATGGCTGACTGAGGAGGAGAAATGAACTTTGTCTCAAACATACTCAAACAAATGCATTCTTAAGACAGATTTTACTGAAAAGGTTGTGAGGAGAGTTTGGCTAAAACCAAAACTTGTTGTTACCCCTGGAAAGAGTTTATTCAATATTACCCAGACCAGCTTTTAATATAGAAATGCTGAATAACAACCTTTAAATGTATTATAGATTTTATTACATCATTTTCAAGTTTTTCTGATGTTATTAGATAATTGATTCTGAGCTGCTCTGGATGATGTAGGTGGTAGAGTTGTGGTTGTAGTCTAGAGGTTTACAGTCTTGCTACTGAAAATGGTTTTCATGCTCAATACATAAAATGTCTTTGTTTTTAATGCATTGCCATGATATATTGTGTTTTCATGTAGTTCTGACTTAATGGCCAGGTACCAAATACACCACCCGGCCACAGCTTGAGAGTAAATACTAGAATCCAATCACTGGTTTTCCTTTTTTTATATTATATGTAATTGCAGCATTATCAAATGGAGTAAAAAAAATATTATATCGAAAATTTGTCTTAAAAATAATAGTGTACGTACTGTATAATTATATTGACTGTCTGATTGCTTAAATATTATTATCAACTCATCTTTACGTTTTGCCATCCCTGGCAGAATATGTGCTATGTTTGGCAATAAAGATATTAAATATTGGAGATGGCCAACAATCTCACAATAAACAGCCAGAACTTCTATCTTCATCCATTAACAAAAAGCATATATCATTTTCATATATCATGCTTGGAACATATTTGCATCTTTTTGGATTAGCACAAATCCTGGACGTTTAATCCTGAATGGTAGATTGAATCTTTTACGATGAGTTGGAAATTAATTCATGTAAAACTTGCTCATTAGTCACTTGTCATGAAGATGAAAGATTTTGCTTTGGCATGACAAATTGTTTTAGTTCTGAGGGAGATGTAATTGCCGTTTAGATTTTCTTTAGAAAGCATGGGCTCTGTTCAAAGTTGCATACTTCCATAATCCATAATAAGGAAGTACTGTGAATCTGTCTTTAGTATGCAAAACACAGTACGTGAAATGTTCCCCGCTGACCCATTACTCTTGCCTGGATTTTGAACTAACGAGTCCGTTTTTTAACAAACACATGCAAATGTGAAACATCACCCAGATACTTAGACAAACGCACTCCTACGAGATATTAAGCATCAGCAGTTAATCTTATGTACATGTTTTTGGACTGTGTGAGGAAACTGGAGTACCCCCACGCAAGCTTGTGGAGAACATGCAAACTCTACAGAAAGACCCCTTGTCTGATAATTGAACCTGGGATCTCTGTGGGGGCAAAGGCACGTTCAAAATAAGCCTTGAACTGTGATACGTGGAAAGTGGGGTGTATGCGATATTCCGGGGGGAGTGACAAAGTAAACGTGACCGGGGTTTATTCGCCTGGAGATGGTGAAGGGGCAAAAAAATCTGGGACCTAGCTTTTTGGATGGTTGTCCGGGTGGACAGCCACACCTTCTCACCTGGTTGGTGGATCGGCGGACATCCGCGGTGTGTTGCTGTCTGCGGATAGGAAGTGAGGTGGCCATGCTAACCACTACGGTACCAACTGACTTCATCAGGCCCTATAAATTTACTGTGCAATGTGGTGCTATGTGATTCTCTGCTATCGGATTTTGCTGCCTTGAAAACATGTCTGACCTTTACATCTTCAGCCCAATCCTTCAAGGATGAAGATACACAGTGTTTATTTTCTCTCAACTGAACAACACAAGAAAATGCATCGCTTGTTCTCTGTGACCCAGCCACGCTTCTCTTGCAGTTCACTACTGCTCCATTTTCTTTTGCTGCTAGGTTTGTGAATCAAAAAGTAAAAATACACACACACGCACACTCTTTTTATGTGTATCAATATTCTGTGCACACACAGACACACACACACACACTAGAACACCATCAAAAATGCCTAAGATCTGTACACCTGTAGGCCTTGTATGCGGCTGTGAGGCACAATCAAAGTTCTCTGCTCATTTTTTGATTTTTTGGAATTTAGACTCTGGACAATTCTGACTTGTTTCTACACGTGGCTGGTGCTTTGTGCATCAGCCAAATCTCTGTGAAGCGCATATCCCTGTGTGTTTTCTTGGACTGCGGTACTGCAACCTCCATGATCTCGTGTTCTCTCATTTCTAAAAACAGACTATAAGCATAATTCTCAGATTTAGTCATTATAGAAAGAGTGGACCATCCCCCACCCCCACGTTCCCAGCACCCCATTCCCTGCACATTGACTCTACATCATCCAGTACATTGGCGTATGCCACCCGCGCATGTACACGCGCCTGTGTGAGGGAAGATTTTGTGCTTGAACACTTTTATGTAGCAGGTAGGCTGGTTACCATGGCTGTGAAAGTTAAGCGAACAAATGCATAGTATGATCCCTTTGGTCATTTAATCCGTAACGCTGGTGCTATATTTAGAATCCTCCATATACTCCCACTCTGCCGACTCACTAGCTTTTTCTCTGTAAATCGGTTTCCTGTACTTTTTTTGTTCCTCACATGCATCATGAGGATCACATTGATCATTTGTCTTCTCTACAGTATATCATACTTATAATAGCTTTTAATTAGTTACTGTCAGAATGACCACAAATACTGTACTCGGTACAAATACTGTATCTATCTATCTATCTATCTTTTTGTTTACTTACCTGTATACCTTACTTCATACTTACTCAATCTGAAGACAAGTATCTTTACCTACATATCCATCCATCCATCCATCCATCCATCCATCCATCCATCCATCCATCCATCCATCCATCCATCCATCCATCCATCCACTTAGAAAACAACTTTTTAGGGCTGTACAATATGAACAAATGAATCATATTCTGATTCATTCATTTATTCATCATCCTACCCGCTTATTCCCTAATTCGGGGTCATGGGGGTCTGCTGTCGCCTATCCCGGCGCATATAAGGCGAAAGGCGGGGGTACACCCTGGGCGGGTCGTCAATCCATCACAGAGCAACATGATAGACAAACAACCATTCACACACATTTTTGCTCCTATGGACAATTTACAATCACCAATCCACCTAATCTGCATGTTTTTGGACTGTGAGAGGAAACCGGAGTACCCGGAGGAAATCCACGCAAGCGCGGGGAGAACATGCAAACTCCGCACACCCGGGAATCGAACCTGTGACTTACTTGTTGTGAGTGATAACCACTACACCAAAGCGTCACCCATATTGTGATGTTTTTAATAATTGAATATTGAGAAAGATCCCTTGCCCAGGAATCGAACCAGGCACCATATTGTTGATAAGCGACCACTACGTTTTGTAGCGAACCACTAACTCATCGCACCGCCCTGTTTTTATGACATAGGAAGACAAATATGAATTCAAAAACTATCTGTGAGGATGTTTCCGCATTAACTGGTAACACCTAGTTAATAATTATCCTGTGCTTGAATCTATGTTTGAAATTATGATTGATGATGTGAGGAAAACTGAATGTGACTGAAATAATAGAAGACATCCTGAGCCAGACGTACGTTATCATTACAGTAACACCGCTATGCTAGTGTAAGCTAGCATACATTATAAAGACATCGAAAGACACTACACAACTGATCCTAATTGAAATGTATAGCTTGAAGCCCTTCTGCTTCTTGGTTGTCAATATATGACACAGTGTTTGAATAATTCGACTGACAACGACGATATTTACTGGGGATGCTGTGTGCCACGGATATGACGGAGCTGAGCTGGCGATATGGTGTCAGATAGAGTTGATGGTTTACGGTTCAAAAACTGTCCACTCATTGCATTTACAAGAGGAGCAATCCCATTCTATTTTTGGTGTCAGCTTTTGAACATTCGTTCATTCATTCATTCATTCATTCATCTTCTTACCCGCTTATTCACAAATCCGAGGTCACGGGGGTCTGCTGCGCCTATCCCAGCACACATAGGGCAAGAGGCGGGGGTACACCCTGGACAGGTCGCCAGT
>JAOTRA010000035.1:14420510-14440741 GCA_026260255.1 Pseudolaguvia tuberculata | reverse complement strand
TTCACTACCACTTCTCCCTGCAACCTCACCACTCCATTGCCTTCCCTCTCATTCACGCACATGTACTCAGTCTTACTTCTGCTGACTATCATTCCCCTTCAATCCAGCGCATACCTCCACCGTTCCAGATTCTTCTCAACCTGCTCCCTACTCTCGCCACAGATCACAACATCATCCGCAAACAAAAGTATGTGTACTTTGATGCACTGTGAAAATAGAAAAGGAGCAAAAGAATAAACTGACCAGTACAAGTATGTGACTTTGTGGAAGGTGCTTGTTGATCACATTTACAATGGCCATGATGCCTCCACCAATCTGCTCGGGAGTGTGTCCATGATTGTTAGTGCCCACCCACAACACTACCACCTAAATATTGAGAGGGGGGAAAAAGCCTAAATTGTCACTACACCATTAGTGGTTAGGAAAGATAAAGAATTATACACAAACAATTGTAGATCACAAACCCCTTCACGGAACTTTAACTATGACTTAAATGTCTGACTGACTCAATGTTGTAGCTGGAAGACTGTACCTTGGGACAGATATGGTCCAGTTCTCCATTAATGACTCTCCACAAGACATGCTGTGTTGCATCACCACCAATTCCAAAATTCAGAGAATGGAGCGGGGAGAACAGTTTTCTCCACACCTGTCAACCATATATATACAAATCATGTAAAAAAATTGTTTACTTTGTTTGTTTGTTTATTTTGTTAATAAAAAATACTTGAATAAATATTAGAATGGAAGTAAAGGACTTTCTCCATAGGCAGGATTTTTGAAGTTGTTACTAACTACACACTAACTAGCGATGTACATTCTTACTAGCCTTCAAACTGAACCGGACTATTCCACAAAAGAAAATAACTATTGTTTTTGTGCCCTGTATCAAATACTTATTTGCCCCCACTGTATTTGAAAAAAATAAAAATAAATCCAGCCAGACAGCCATTGGTTCTTTTATTAATTGACATCGAGTCAATCAAATCGAAACAATTTTGAGAGGTGATATTGGATATCTGATATTGGATACCATTTTATTACTGTTACTAATTGTACTATAACATTTTCTTATCGATGCTGCTTTCAGGAGACATGACTTTGGAATATAGTCAGTCCACAGTGATAAGATCAAGGCTTTAACACCAACAAATGCACATCATGTTGTCATAGAGCTTTTTCTAGATCATTCATTCATTCATTCATCTTCTTACCCGCTTATTCCCGAATCCGGGGTCACGGGGGTCTGCTGCGCCTATCCCAGCACCCATTGGGCAAGAGGCGGGGGCAAGAGACCCATTTTGACAACCTGGACGGGTCGTCAGTCCATCTCAGGGCAACACATAGACAAACAACCATTCACACACATTCACTCAAATGGACAATTTACAAATCACCAATCCACCTAATCTGCATGTTTTTGGACTGTGGGAGGAAACCGGGGCGCGAGGAGAACATGCAAACTCCCGGACCTTCTTATTGTGAGGCGACTGTGCTATCCACTACGCCACCCCTTTTTTTTTTTTTTTTTTTTTTATAGTTTAATAGTATGCTTTCCACATGGAGATGCCGGGGATTGAACCCGGGGCCACATACATGCAAAGCATGCGCTCTACCACTGAGCTACTTCCCCTGCTTTTCTAGATCAGTGTTTGATAATATAATTCTATAATATGCAAAGACATTCAACACTAATGTGTTCTTCTAATTATTTAAATGAAGACACGCTTATTTAAATGTGCTGGTAGCCAAAGAGCAGGGGTGGCCAACCATGCGGCTCTTTGCCAGGTTTAATACGGCTCTTACGCTCATATCGAAGTTTGTGGGTTTTTTTAATGTGTGCATTTGTATCGCTTGAGTTCAATACGGTATTTTTGACAAACGCGCTCATGCGTAAGATGAAAATATCCAGTAGACGCAGAAATCATTTAAGTAAACAATTAGTGTCAATTTAGCTCTCGCATGGTATCAGACGTCCAACTGTCCCGCCACACTATTGAACACAGAATATCGGACATTAACACAGATACTGAACCACAGTTGCACTCTGACCTTCAAGCATGTGAGTATTTTAGTGTTGCATTGGATGAGAGTTGTGACATACAAGACAAACCTCAGTTGGCAATATTTACACGGTGTGTGTCTAGCGATTGTATGATATTGTGCAGTTAAAGACAGAAGCAGTGGCAGAACATGTGAAAGAAACAATGATGGCTGCATTTTTTTTACGATTGTAAATGATTCTATATATTTAGTTGTGTCTCTCTGACTGGTTGGCCACCCTTGCAATAGAGTGTACCAATATTAATACTTTTACATCAAGTTACCGTTTTGTTTGGTCTTTCCAACCACCAACCACACATTTTGCCTTCAAATTCTGATATTATATGGTTAATAGTTGGGATGGGTCAGGTTTAGTGGAAAAGTAATACAAGAATATTTCCCCGATAGTGTAAACAACAACAATATAATTTAATTTATTTATTATAATAAACCCCATCAAGATTTTTTTCAATCATTATTACAATCGTATGTGTAACTTTATCAAACAAATGAAACAATACCTCAAACTCATGCATTAGTTGGATAAGCGAGTCTCCAACGAAAAGCACGTCCGGCTCTTTTCCTTTACTGTCAGAGACAAAACGATTGTGCTGTACAGGGAAACAAGTGTTTTGGAGTTGTTTTTTTTTGTCATTTTAAAAAGACAAACGTCATGAAATAAAACTCAGAATGTATTTGAAGCAAACTCACCAGGGATATCCATCGTCCATCACCATGTATGTCATTACAGGGGGTGGGGATGGCTGCAGGATTGCCGTCTTCACTGCTCATTACTGTCAACATTTTTTTAGTGAAAATAGATAATATATAAATAAATATATTTCATTTTCTAGTCTGCTAGGACAAAACAATAAAAAACAGTCTTTATATCAGAATCAAATCAGGTAATAGTTTTTTCCATAAAGTAAACTGAAAAAATCTTTTTTTTTTGGTATATTTAATTTGGTATAACACAAGTGTCGGACTGTGTTGCATAAATAATGTTTACTGTCTATTAGGGATGGGAGAAAAAGAGATTTGATTTGACGATGCATGCAAGAAACAGAAATATTATAAATTTAAGCAAATATTTGGTGCAGACACGCCTAAACACTTTAAATTACATAAAATAAAGAAGGAAAGCGGTGTAAAATGTCTCACATCCCTGTGTGTGTGTTCTCACATTAAAAATGCATTTAACCACATCCACATAATGAATGCTGACAAAATATATAGGGAAAAAAGGTCCCGGGGTCGATTCCCGGACAAATGGACTTCCTGTGTTCTCTCTGTGTTCTCTCTGTGTTCTCGTTACAAATGAGTTCATTAGAGTGACATGCAGGTAGTTGGGGTGAAAGAGCCAGGATGACAGAGTAAATGATGGGGTGGTTTGGAGAAGAGCGATCTGCTGTGGCGACCCCTAACGGGAGCAGCCAAAAGAAGAAGACAACTCCGGTTTCCTCCCCCAATCAAAAATCATAAAAATTAGGTTGAGTCTAAATTGAGTGAGTCTAAATTACTCACAGAACTGTGTGTGTGTGTGTGTGTGTGTGTGTGTGTGTGTGTGTGTGTGTGGCCCTGTGATAGACTGCCACCTCACTAGGTTGTATCCCTGCCTTTACATCACATTTTCAGAATTTGGTACACGCCCTTGTCCAGAGCAACTACGGGCTAAGGGAAGGCTTAAGTAAGGACTCAGGGGCCCACAGTGGCCGCTTGGTGGTGCCTTATGTGTGCTCTGACAGACCCCCGTGACCCCTTAATTCGGGAATAAACGGATTAGAAGATGAATGAGTTAAATTAATAATTAGAATTTCTCTACAGCCTTTCCAAACCTTGTTAATCTTTTAGTTGTTGTATATGCCATCCGTTGTATTTACAAAACTAAAAATAAACTAGTTACTTGTTTAAAAGAAAACTTCCTTGCCTGGAAATCATGTCGTCATTTGTATCATTTGAATGAATGAATGAATGAATGAATTAAGTCATCTCGGTGGGTAAACCCAGCAGGGCGTGTATAGCATAAGCTAAACGTGCTAAATCTTTCTGCAAAGACACATTTCCAGTTTCCTTCATCTGATAAACTGCTTATATAAATTAATGAGAAATATAACGTCTACGATAAAAAATAATAATAAAAAGCCGATTGTAATTAAATTAATCTTGCAGTTGTTTATTAAAGAGCGTATATGCAAGTAACGCGCCTGGAGATTTCCAGATGTTTTTGGAAACGATGACTTTTATTTAAATTCCATTTAGTGCGCATTTAATTTTCTTTTCAGCGTCAACGACATTTATTGTAAAACATTTTTTTCCGCGATTAGCATGAAGGAATTTATAGATATCAAGCAAGTAAATAGATACAGGAATTTTTCTTACCTATCGCTTGCTTCCGCAAACTAGCGACGCACCAGAAGCAGGAAGTGACGTAGGAGCAAGTTTATCCAGAGCGTTGTTTGGGATATAAACCGGGAAAGTGGCTTTAAACAGTTCTGATACACATCACACAGGCAGGGATATGCTTGAAGCCATATCTCAGCAAGGTCTCGGGTTCAATTCCTGGGCAAGGGGTCCCTATGTGCTTTGGAATAGGCTGTATTGGAATCGCATGGTCTCCTCACAACAAGAAGGTCCCCGGTTCGATTCCCGGGTCAGGGATCTTTCTGTTCAGAGTTTGCGTGGGTTTCGTCCGGGTACTCCGGTTTCCTCCCACAGTCCAAAAACATGCAGGTGATTCTAAATTGTCCATAGGAGTGAATGGTGAATGTTTGAATGGTTGTTTGTCTGTGTTGCCCTGAGATGGACAGGCAACCCGTCCAGGGTGTACCCCCGCCTCTCGCCCTATGTGTGCTGGGATAGGCACAACAGACCTTCGTGACCCCAAATAGGGAATAAGTGGGCAAGAAGATGATTGAAACAAGAAGGTTGCTTGGTGGAGGTGGGAATCAAACCCCTAGAATTAGTCCAACACCTTAACCACTAGGCAACCACATCAAAATGATTTTAGCATACAACTGAAATGTGCAAACATTAGGAATCAGGAAACATTATTACCTTGGGCCTACAGCTTCTTGTAAAGTTGGTAAATTCATCTTCTTACCTGCTTTTTCCCTAATTCAGGGTCACAAGGGTCTGCTAGAGCCTATCCCAGCTCACATAGGGCGAGAGGCAGGGGTACACCCTGGATGGGTTGCCAGTACATCACAGGGCCACACATAGACGAACAGCCACTCACACACACATTCACTCTGATGGGCAATATAGAATTACTAAATATGAAACAACCTAACGTACATGTTTTTGGACGGTGGGAAGACACCAAAGTACACGGAGAAAACCCACGCAGACTCTGCACAGAAAGATCCCTTGCCCGAGAATCGAACCCAGGACTTTCTTGTTGGGAGGCGACCATGCTAACCACTGCCCTTCTTGTAAAGGTATTTATAGAATAACATTAAGAATAATCTTAAAGATTTGTCACTTGCCTTATATGGTTGGCATACATACATACATACATACATACATATATAGTGGACATTGTCTCATAACATCTTCCCACATCTAATGCAGTAAGAATGAAAGATTGCTGTTAATGAGCAAGCCAAATCCCCAGCTGAATCCTGAATATAAATTGATCAATCTGAATATATATTTATAAACCTGAATATATTAATGGAAATCGGACGAGCTGTCAAGCATGTACCCCTTCTGCCTTTTACTTTTTAGAGAGTTGGGAGAGGCTCAATCAGACCCTGTGAATGTGAAGTAGTCAATAAAAAGATGAATAAAATTCTTAAAGAAATGAATGATGTGAAAAACTTTACCTCCATTATAATCATTAAAAAGATTGAGAGATTAAATAAAAATCTATTTTCATTTTAAATTGATATATTTTGGTTTCAATTTATGTATTTCGAATTTATAGATATATATTTGGATATATTAACCTTTCATATAATTACGTCTGGCCGGCGGGGTGGCGTGGTGGTTAGCATGGTCGCCTCACAACAAGAAGTTGATTGCAAAGTTCCATTACTGTGCAAGGGGTCCAGGGTGCATCTCCCTATGTCCGCTGGGATAGGCACCAGCAGTGGACCCAAAATTAGGGAATAAGCGGGTAAGAAGATATAAGAAAATGAATGAATGAATTTATAGTTATATATTTGGATATATTAAACTCTTGTCTATGTGTGACCCTTCGATGGACTGGGACCCCTGCCTCTCGCCTTATGTGCTCTGGGATAAGCTCCAGCGGACCTCTCTGACCCCGAATTAGGGAATAAGCAGGTAAGAAAATGAATGAATGAACCTGTCACTTCCGGTTTGGCCTTTTCGTCATCTATAGCAGAATGACCTGTGTGGCAGAGTTCAGCCAGAAGATGGCGCTGTGACGTGTGCTTTTTCTAGTAATACGGTAACTTCTGATTAAAGAAAACAGCTGATTAGGAGAATATTCATTCTTATTCTTCTTCTATTTCTCCTTTCGGCTGCTCCCGTTAGGGGTCGCTACAGCGGATCACTCTTCTCCACACTACCCTGTCCGCTACATCCGCCTCTTTCACCCCAACTACCTGCATATCTTCCCCCACCACATCCATAAACCTCCTCTTTGGTCTTCCTCTTTTCCTCCTACCCGGGACCTCCATCCTCAGCATTCTCCTACCAATATACTGCATGTCCCTCATTCCTTTATTAATTTCAATTTATTTAAAACACCCTCTGTTTAATATTTCTTTAATAAATGCTCCGCAAATTAATTTATAATTAAGAACGTTACTGAGGAACATGTTTGTTTTTGAATTTATTTAACAGTTGGTTCATGTTAAGAGAAAAAGTGTAATGTTTTAATTGAACTAAAGTACAAACAGCAAAGCCTGAAGAACAAGAAATGACTAGCGTATGTCAATGAACTAATCCACTAACTAGCGGGTAATTATACTTCATTCATTCATTCATTCATTCATTCATTCATTCATTCATTTTTTCAGATTTTCATTGGGAGTGACTATAATGGACATAATTAGAAATTACTTAAGATGGATGTTTTGGAGACAAGGTTGAGATGGTTTGGACATGCAGTAGGAGAATGCTGAGGGTGGAGGTCCCGGGTAGGAGGAAAAGAGGAAGACTAAGGAGGAGGTTAATGGATGTGGTGAGGGAAGATCTGCAGGTAGTTGGGGTGAAAGAGGCAGATGTAGTGGACAGGGTATTATGGAGAAGAGTGATCCGGTGGGGCGACCCCTAACGGGAGCAGCCGAAAGGGAAAAAGGAAGTAGCATTCATTCATTCATTTTCTTACCCGCATATTCCCTAATTCGGGGTCACTGGGGTCTGCTTTTGTCTATTCCAGCGTAGTTATTCCCGGTGATTATTATTATTGACAGAAATACACAAGTGGATCACGGTCTTGAACTTGTATTAAACGTTTTGATATTAGTTAAATCAACATTTATTAGCCATCAATATTTCTCTCACTTTTTACGACAATCATTTTTCGACTGGAGCCAGTTGCCATGGCGACACGTTTAACGGCAATACATGAATACGTATTAGTTAATATTGGGTATTGGGCAAAACTTGGTGGTCTGGAAGCTTCAGCAGAGGTAGGATTACACCTACTAACTAAAAAAGAAAGAAAATCAACTTATTTCGACTCGGTCCACATGATGTGGTTAATCAAAGCTATCCGGACTAAAAGTTTGCTAGCTTTACTTTATACCAACGCTTTATAGAAACGCCTATCCGCACGCCATTTATCAAGAAAGGTTGGTCACTGGTTACTCATCTAATCCGAGCCTGTACGTGGTTAATTAATAGTTAATTATTTATATTATTAGTTCATAAGGGCTAATACAAAATTATTAAAGAAATGTTTACCGTATTTTATCGTTTATCGTACAAAAAGTGCGTGACGCAGGGGGTTTCAGTGACGCCATAATTGATTTTCAAAATAAAGTGCATATGCTGTACTAATAGATATTCATTCATCTTTGGGGTCACACACACACACACACACACACACACACACACTCATTATTCATCTTTTGCCCGCTTATTCCATAATTCACATTCACTCCTATGGGAAATTTTGAATCACCAGTCAACCTAATATACATACTTTTGCTCTGTGGGAGGAAACTGGAGTACCTGGAGAAAACCAACGCAAGTGCGGTGAGAACATGCAATCTCCGCACAGAAAGATCCCTGGCCTGGGAATCGAACCCGGGAACCTTTTTATTGTTTTCCAGTGTCTCATCCATTAGGCCACTGGGGTTTCGAACCGGGGACCTTTTGCGTGTTAGGTCAAATGTGATAACCACTACACTACCAAAACTATACACATTCCTATGGGCAATTTAGACTCACCAATCAACCCAATGTACATGTTTTTGGACTGTGGAAAGAAACCGGAGTACACAGAGAAACCCCAGGCGAGAACACAAAGAACATGCAAACTGCACAGAAAATAAAATCGAAGGAATCGAACCTGGGATCTTTTTGCTGTGAGGCCTAACCACTACTCCACTGCATTGCATATGTTATTAAAAATGACCTCTTTCTCCAGCTAAATGTCTTGTGTTTGTCTTTAACTAGGATGCTCAGTATGAGGCACCACAGCAAAAGAGCATTAAATGACAAACTGAAGGTCCTGGGTACAAGGAAGTCCATGGTACAACCCTGCAACACAGATACTTCTGTTCCTTGTAGTAACAAAAAAACAGCCAAGCAAAAGAACCTGCCTCACAAGATGAAGCGGCTCAAAACCATAAAGCAAAGGAATCAAATTCGAAGTCAAACCTGCAACCAGTTAAATCAACACTGTAAAGGAGAAAGACAAGACAAAAGACCATGCAGTGATGATCAGGATTGCCAGTGCAGTTGCTCAGTGCATTTTCCCAGGACAGAAAAGCCAGTAGCAAGGCCATTTCCTGCACGGAAGCCAAGCATTATAACCGAACACCGACTAACATCTATCCGAGGTCTTTTCAGCCATGAGGTGAGGTCTGTTAATATCGAAAGACTGATAAAGGAAAAGAAAGAACAAACGCACACCGTGAAAGAAACGGAAAGACCGACCACGGCGAATAATTCTCCGGTTTCCTGTGTAGTTCCTCATTTTACCTCTCTTGTGGAAGGGGGTGAAACAAGTGACATTTCTGTGTGTTCTAGTAAAGACGAATCGTTAACCAGAAATAATTTACAGATGAATTCAGAAGACACGACTCCTGTCACTATACACTGTGGAGATGTCAATTCCACACAAACGCCAAAAGCTATCGACAACACTACCAGGAGTGCAAGGCCACCAGATCAAAACGGGATGCAGAAATCTATAATAATGTCCTTCCCAGAAATTCATCCTGTTCCGGAGTCTTTTCCAGCATCCCTGAAGATCAGCCAGCGTGACGGTAAAGTCCATGCAGAAAACAAAAACGCACAGAAGAAAACAAATAAAATAACCGCTGCTGTTTGTGCAAACAATGATTTTGTAAATTCTCAAACACTTGTTACACCAACTGGATTGGAAGCCTTGAACTTAGATGTACCACAATTAGATTCAAGTCCTACCATCTTTTTGTTTCCTTTACCCGTACTAGATGGTGAAAAAAGTGCTACAGGAGAAGAAAGTCAGCACAGTAAACCTGTTTTTTCCTCCAATGAGGAAGCAGTAATTCGGCTCGCTGGCCGTCTCTGTGATACCTTAGATCCTTTTCCACTACAACGGCGATGCCCTCTGTTGACAGATTGCAGGAAAGTGCTCCTGCACCACCTACAGGAACGACATGGTTCTCAGCTTCAACACAACCTGCACAAAATACACTCGCAACTGTCTACACATCTTTCACACACTGCAAAGCAAGGCTGGCCAAGCTCGGTGCAAAAATATTCAGACAACACACAAATCAGTTTCGGTTATACAAGAAAACATGACGATGGACTGAAGAAGGCGGTACAATTTCAGACAGGTATTTATGTTACATAAACGGCAGACTTCAGTGTCACTTTTATATTCTCAGAATAATGCTTGTTTATTGCTCTAGATAATAGCCCCCCAAATCAATGTCTTTATGAGAGGATTTATAAGCATGTGGATAACCGTGGAGCTTCAAAGAGGCAAAGGAAGCAAACATGGGAGATATACTCACCTCCGGAACTCCAACGTCCATGCCGAGACACGGTATGCTGTGAATCTGCACATGTGCTATTTAAATACTACTGAAACCTACACTAATGTTTATCAATAAACCCAATGAGGGGTGAGAAATACATACATATTGGGTTCATTCTACTTTTCTGCTGACCACAAGACATATTATGCCAATAGTTTGTAACCCTTTTACTAAAACCACAAACTCCTAAATTTACAGCTTTGTTATTTCTTTTTGTAAAATTTCTTCAATGATTTGAACTGTACTTTGAAACAGGGGTCACCAGACTCCTGTCCTACAGAGTTTAGTTCCAGCTCACCTCAACACACCTGCCTGTAAGTTTTAAGTACCTGAGCAAGTACCTCGGGACAGTGGTGGCTCAATGGTTAAGGTGCCTGTTGATTGGAAGACCTGGGTTCTACTTTAGCTGTTCTAGCCCCACCTCCGCCACTCTTGGGTCCTTGAGCAAGACCCTTAACCCTTCCTGCTCCAGGGGTACTTTACCGTGAAAACATTTCACTATATGTTGTACTGTATATAATCCTGTATGTGACAAAAATTTAATCCCTTTTTCCCTTTAAGTAGATACCTTGGGTGTGTTTGCTTAGGATTGGCGCTAAACTCTGCAGGACACTAATCCACCAGGTCTTGTGATCCCTGAGCTAAACATTTTGGACATCGATGCAGTTAATAATGTATCTTAATACACCTATGAATGAATTTTAAACATAATAGATTATCCAATAGATTCAAAAATATCTATCGAAAAGAAATGGGATTTTACGTTGGGACTAAAGTCAAATTGTGCTGAAATGTAACAGTTTTGCTGTTGATATGTGTTAGTTTTATTAGCTTTGTTTCCTTTGTCTATAGGTAAGCCAGTGGAGCGTAACGGCACAATCTACAAATCAGCATTTCAAATCGCAGACTTTCTCTCAACAACAGGACTTTTCTAAGTCTCAGACATCACCATGGTCTTATAGGTTGGACCAAAATTTGGAACTTTTTTTCCCAGAGCCACAGAAACGAATAAAAGCAGCTAGTGGTGAAAACAGGAGGAGAAACAGTTCCGGACTGCCCCTGTTAGAACAGTGGAGAAATGATCCTGATTTAGATTTTCTGTTCCAAGAAGAAACTTTGCTGAAAATGCAAACATCATTTGGTCCTTTGGCAGAGTTGAAGACTCCATCTCCTAAGAGGATGAGTGCTTCCTCTTCTGTTTCATCCTTTTTTCCATCAGAAGGGTTTTGCTATGAACCTTACTATCAGTTTCCACATCCATCCAACGCTTTTAAGCGGTCAGAAAATTCTAAAACACGTCTTTACACTCCACCAGATGTTGAAAAAAGGGACTATGGTCTATCTCAACACTTGACTAGTCCTTATTTCTAGTATAAACCATAGGATGACGACTAAACATGGCAACATAGTTTACAAAAAGTGTAAAAATATGTGGTGATGCAGGGACTTTAAGTTAGCCATCATTAGTTGTCTTATAATAATTGTCTTTAAAAAACCTTGTGAAACTTTAACCTTGTCAGCTTTGGGCCAGACACATAATTTCTTAACTAATACACAATGACAGATCCTCTTACAGTGTATTGGAAATTGTATTGACTCCTACCTATAGCTTAGACTTATCTTTAAACCCGACAGGTGATTCTCTGCCGTTTCAGTTTGTCTGCCATGTCACAATTATGTATTATTGTGATTTTGATAGTATAATAGAACAGATGAACAGGCCCAATAAAACCGTAAAAAATACAGTATTCAGTATTTTTGATAGACTAAATTAAATTGGAGTTGTTTACATGTGTGGTAATAATGCATATGTACCCCATATTAAAGTTATAGTCCAACTGAAACAAATCCGATTTTTGGAAAAAGCACATTTACGTCTTCATTCGTACAATTCTGTTTGCTTGTGTCTGATTTGTGCAATTTAATTGTATTTTTATTTTGTTTGTCTTTTCTTTGTTTTAAGCCAGTGTAAGTGAGTCATCATTTAATTTAAGTGGTATTAATAAAGATATTAATCCATTTACAATCATGTATGCTTATGTAATTTGAGATGATTCTTTAAAAGGAAAGATGTGTTTAACTTTAGTTTATTTGTACAATACATTTGAACAACAATTAATAAAAAAAAAAAACTTAAAAAAAATTAAAAGGCATAAACTAACAAATAATAAGTCTACCCAACTGGTAGCCCCTGAAAACGCACGGCAAGGTTGTTTAAGGTTTTTCCACTTCCAAAGCTAATTTTAGCTTTTAAAGATGGGTCCTGCGGCGCGGTGGCGTAGTGGATAGCACAGTCGCCTCACAAGAAGAAGGTCCCGGGTGCGAAGTTTGCATGTTCTCCCCGCGCTTGCTTGGGTTTCCTCCAGGTGCTCCGGTTTCCTCTCACAGTCCAAAAACATGCAGATTAGGTGTATTGGTGATTGTAAATTGTCCATAGAAATGAATGTATGTGTGAGTGGTTGTTTGTCTATGGGTTGCCCTGAGATAGACTGGCGACCCTTCCAGGGTGTACCCCCGCCTCTCGCCCTATGTGTGCTGGGATAGGCGTAGCTGACCCCGGATTCAAGAATAAGCCGGTAAGAAGATGAATGAATGAATGAAAGATGGGTCCTACTGAATATATAGCATAAGACTAGTCTACGATTTGTAAGCTATTACTATAAATACGCTACCGGTAACAATTGTGTTTTGATTAGATCATTTACTTTGGTTAGATCATTCAAATGACAAATCTGTTGTTAGGGCATTAAATAATGTGGCTCATCTGCTATTTGTGCCTTGTTCCTAAAACATTCCTTTTCTTCTGCTCCAGCATCATCTTTTTTTTGCCAATTCGGAAGGTTCTCTTCCATCGGTTCTTCATCTTGATCTCTACTGTTGCTGCTCCTTAAAGCTCTCCTTAGCTGCTTCCAGAACAGTTCCTGTGCTTTGCTAGGATCTGTGCAGTCCACTCCTGGCCACTGAAGATATGTTTTTTTTAACATGACCTTTCTCATACGATGATAGGCAGAGAGTTGTCGTTCATGGATGGACTCCAAAAAAACAAGTAATAGAACGTCCTGCATCTCATCAAAAAGACGGTAACTGGCCAGTTGTATCTCCAGGGAGCACCACTCACTGTGAAGAAAGTTTTGACTTACCACACATACTGTTTTGCGGCTGTTGTAAACCGCCGCCACAATGTTGTCGACTATGTTGCGGCCTGGCTCAAAGTCGCGGTGGTGCAGGCAAAGTCTGAATCCACTCCCTTCAAGGTTTGGAAGTAGCTTTTCCATCACCCATTCCTCATCTGCTGAGTTGTAGGAGATAAAAGCATCGTATGTGCATTTCTCTTCTTCTTCCCGAAGACGTCGCCATTGCTCACCAAACCAAGAGCGGAAAACGTAGTAGCCATATTTAAATTTCCAGTAGAGCTTGACCTGAAGTAGTGGAAGTATTGTTAGTAGCAGTGTTACCACATAAGTAGAAACAAAGCAGTACACCCCATAATCTGAACATACATAGGTGTTAAAGTTGTAAAAATTTGAATCTTTGACATCTGGACAGGCCAGGTTGTAAAGATATACAAACTGGACTCTTTGGTCAGTTTTCATCCAATCCTGAAGCTCTCTATTGGGGCAGTTGCAGCTGAGGGGGGTACTTCTGACATCTAAATACTGCAAATGTTTCAGATTTTCCAGCAAATTGACATCCAAAGTGTGCATGGCATTGCGGTTAAGATGTAATATTTTCAGTCCTGTGAGATTACCAAACACTTCCTTTGAAAAAGACTCGATGCCCATATTCTCCACTGTTAATTTCTCCAGCTTGTGGAGATTTTTAAAAATACCTGGCTTGAGTTGAGTCACGCCAACGCACGAGTCATCTAAGGTTAAAAAGGTAAGGTTTTTTAGATCATCAAATGTGTCCGTGCTGAGAAAAGAGATGTGATTGTTGCTGAGATAAAGACTTCTCAGAGATGTGAGTCCACGGAAAAACGCATGAGGTAATATGGTGATGCCATATGGCATCTGTCCATCTAATTTCAAGTCAGTCAGCTTTGTTAAATTCATAAATGGGGTATATACATGGTCAGTAATGTAGTGGATGAAATTGCCATGTAAATCCAGCACCTGTAATGTGCGATGCAGGCCTCCTATCAGCTGTCCATCAATTTCTACTAAACGATTGCGGTCAAGATAGAGATTATTTAAGCTGTCCATCCCTGCAAAAGCTAGGGGCATTAAATGTGTTATCTTGTTCCCACCTAAATCTAAGATGCTCAGGTTACTGAGCGAGAAGAAGGTGTTATTAAATATGACGGAAATTTGATTGTTTCGTAAATTGAGTTTCTGAAGACTGTGAAGGTCCTCAAAACTCTCTTTATAAATATCAGTCAGAAGGTTGTTGTCCAGACGAAGTGTGATGAGGTCTTTGAGTCCGTGCAGCGCTTTGCGATCTAAGTAGGCAATTATATTTATATTCAATTGAAGAGTTGTCAGATTCGGTGTATGACTGAAGGCAAAGGAATTCACTTCAAGAATTCGATTGTACCGTAAACTCAGTTCCTTTAACTTTGGAAAATTTCCGGAATACTTGCAATTTCTTAGCTCCGTAATGTGGTTATGTTCAATTCTCAGGTTCATAAGATTTTTTTGTTTGTTGAGGAATTGTAAACAGCTTAAGTTTTTCAGCTGATTGGAGGAAAGGTCTAATAGGTTAGTGATAGAAGGGCAGTCAGAAAATGTCTTCTCAGTCAGATATTTTAGACCATTGCTTTGAAGAATCATTCTTTCAATATGTTTCTTTGGGTAGTGTGACAGTCGTTTGCACAATGAAGCTACCATTTGGGACTCACTTAATCCCAAACCTGAGAAATCTACATGCCAAGGAATCACATTTGTATAACTAAGTAGAGTTGTTATAGAAATGTTGGTGGAACGCAGACGCAAATATGTCAAACTGCTCAGGTTCATACCGAAAAAAGACTGAGCTGACAGTTGTCTATTATAAGAGAGATCCAGAACTTTGACACGAGTCAGAAAGTGATTTGTGCATTCCAGGGTGGCCAGCATGTTATTAGTAAGATAAAGATGGGAAAGTGACTGTGGAAGATTGGCTGAGTGATGCAAAGTGGTAAGTCTGTTAAAGGAAATGTCCAATTTTTGCAGCTTTTTCAGGTTTGATATGGAATGTACCACCACCGAAAAGTTCTTCAACTGGTTCCTGCGTAAATCCAGAGTCTCTAATTTAGACAAACTAATGAATGCGTCATTAGATAGATTTGTAAGTCTGTTGTCTGACAGAAACAAATCTTTGAGGTTATACATGTCCTGGAAAATGTCTGATTTAAGATAAACTAACTCGTTGTTGGACAGATTCAGTGTGTGAAGATATTGTAGCTGAGCAAAGGCATCTTTATCAATGTGCCTAATTCGATTGTTGTTTAGTAGCAAAACATGGAGCTTTGGCAGGTGAGTAAAGCTTTTGGAAGTAATGTTGACAAGTTTGCAGTAGGAAATTGAAATGTTTCGAGACGAGTTAAATAGATCCCCCACAATGTCGTTTACTGTCTGAGCTTGACGTTTATTGCATTTGAAGATCGTATGGTTTGAGTCAGGAGTTTCGATGCAGTTCCTGAAAGTATAGCACATGCTGGAGTGAAACATTAACAGGATTACTGTAGCTGAGATCAGGGCTTGCTTCTTGTTTTCTGCCATAACTCGTGCAGTCCTTTTGATCGCAATAGTTTTTGTTTTGTTTTTTTAGAGCTGGTACATTTTATCATAGGGGAGATCTGGATTCTCTGGTCAACGATGTTTGTCTTAAATAAAATTAAGAAAATAAACAACTGTTAGCTAGTTCCTTATAACCACTTTTATTTAAAAAAAACTTAACGCAGGAAAGGAAATAGGCAAAGATAAATTTAAAGTGCTCCAAAGCTTCCTTGATCTTATATCATCGATCAGTTTATTTTTTTATAATGAATGATAATTAAAGTAATTTCTGACTATTGCCTATGTGTGGCTCCAGCAGACCCCTTGTGAATTCGGGAATAAGCAGGTAAGAATATGAATGAATGAATGAATGAATGAATGAATGAATGAATGAATGCTACAGCATTCCCAAACTGCATTACAGCTCACATAGGGCGAGAGTCAGGGGTCGCCAGTCCATCACAGGGCAACAAATAGACAAACTCACACTCTATAGACAAACTCACATTCACTTCTATGGACAATTTAGAATTACCAATCATCCTAATCTGCATGTTTTTGGACTGTGGGAGGAAACCGGATTAACCGAAAGAAACCCACTGCCCCCAAACTGCATTAATAGCCTCATAACATTTTCCGTGCCTACACTTCATGCAGTTCTCATTTTCAGCTGACGGAAGTGAAAGCTGATGTGGAAATCGGATGGTTTTGTATCCCTTTTGTTTGTTTGCTTAAAATTGATGTACTGACTCAAATGAAAGTATTCAATTTGAGTCAGTTTCATTGAGTCATTCAATTCGCAATATTACTTACAGTTATTCAGGTCTTTGTTTAATCCATGGTATAAGTGATGAGCTGCATCGAGTAGTTACGCAGCTTGAGTACCTGTATGAAAATGAAGGGAAGTGGTTAGCATGGTTTCCCCACTGTCCAGGTTGTACCCCTGCCTTTCACCCTATGTACTCTGGGATAGGCTTCAGTAAACTGCTGTGACCCCGGTTTAGAGAATAGACGGGCTAGAAGATAAATTGAATGAATGTTA
The DNA here is from genome assembly GCA_026260255.1 of Pseudolaguvia tuberculata. Taxonomy (NCBI): domain Eukaryota; kingdom Metazoa; phylum Chordata; class Actinopteri; order Siluriformes; family Sisoridae; genus Pseudolaguvia; species Pseudolaguvia tuberculata. The sequence goes on along the minus strand of JAOTRA010000035.1, from coordinate 14,423,789 downwards.
TTAGTGATATAAAAAACATAATGAGCAAAATTCTTCAAGCTCTTAAAGACCTAGATTACCTGAGATTAACAAAATGTCAATTGAAGGCTACAGAAAATGTTTCTTGGTTTATCAAGTCTTAATTTCGATTGAGGAACACAGACTCTAGGGTCAGAACTTAGCATAAATCAATCTACTCTTATTATACTATATATTATAGTATAATTGCTGGGGATTTTTTTTCCCGCATCATGTCTTTTATTGACCCCTAACGTGATAGTACACCAGGTCACAAATCAGAACACGTTTTAATGAGCAAGTTTACAGTTTTACCTGATACCTGATATGAATATAACAAAAAAGTATGAAAAAATTGGGATGAGTTGGAGCAAAATGATCACAAATCTTGCACGACAATGAACCTGTGAACAAAACCCCTGAGCTCCATTATCATATGCTGGGTTATGATTGGATAGCACTCAAAAAAAATACAGGGCACAAAGTCCTGTTCGTTCGTTAGTCTCACTAATATCATTGTAGCGGAACCCAAATCTAGCATTCAAGCTACGCATTTAAGCTAATTATAGCAGAAAATTTGAATAAAATAATGGAGCTCAATCTAATAGCAAAATGCAGATGTTTCAAGAATAGGGTAAAATTATCATTTATTCCCTAAGTATCGAAATAATCTTATATTTTCTAGTGGAAAATGATGGTCAGTTTGATTTGTTATCCTAATTAGAATTAGACAAATAAACATTGAACTAAAGTAAATTTTTATTTGATTTTCTATAGTTTAATAGAAAGCGAGTATATTCATGGGTGTGTACTTCATATATTTGAAATGAATTGGTACCTATTGGTAACCATGGTATACAGCGTTATCGTAAAAGAATCGTAAAATATCGTAAAATCTCACAGCTAGAATTAATTTTGAATAGATTTTAACACGAGTATCTTACACTTTGCGTTTGCATGCCTTACCTTTCCAGATGTTAGAACTATATTTGGAAAGAAAATAAGATTATTTTTTTGAAAGTCTTTGTCCTGCAGCTTCTCTTTAGTAAAAAAAAGAGACTAAAATTAACTTCAGCAGAACAGAAAGAGGAAGTTAAATAGATGATTGCTTGTGGGAATGTTTCACTGTGATTAAACCACACCCCAAAGAACTGACAAAAGCAGATGCAATTATTTTATTGAAATGGATTGTCAAAATGTACAATAATTATCTTCTAACCTGCTTATTTCTTAATCCGGGGTCACTGGGGTCTGCTGGAGTCTATCCCAGTTCACATACGGTGAAAGACCTATTGTACACCCTGGACAGAATGCCAGTTCATCACAGGAACACAAACTCACTCCTATAGGCAATTTAGAATCACCAATCAACCTAATGTACATGGTTTTGGACTGTGGGAGAAAACCGGAGTACCTGGAGAAAATCCTCGCAAGTGCAGGGAGCACATGCAAACTCTCCACAGAAAGACCCTTTGCCCTTTGGTCACCTCACAACATGGTCGCCTCACATGCATGTGTATGTGTGTGATGGACTGGCAACCTCTCCTGGGTGTACCCCTGCCTCTTGCCCTATGTGCGCTGGGAAAGGCTCTAGTGGACCTCCATGACCCTGAATTAGGGAATAAGTGTGTAAGAAGATGAATGAATGAATGAACGAATGAATGAATGAATGGCAACCCGTCCAGGGTGTACCCCGCCTCTCGCCCTATGTGTGCTGGGAAAGGCGCAGCAGACCCCCGTGGCCCGGATTTCGGGAATAAGCGTTTAAGATGAATGAATGAATGAATGAATGAATGAATGAATGAATGAATGAATATAAATACTAATGATAAATGATTATTACTTTGTATAAAATATTGTAAAGTATGTTTTATACCTTTTTTTTACCACAAGGGGTTGAAATTAAATGTTGTTGTACATATTATGCAATGTCAACGTATTCCAATTCAAATTAAATAAACATTGTAAATGACATTTTTCTTGTCAGGAAGCCACCATGTGTCTCATATACACTATTTCAGGGTTCTCAGCCCTTCATCTTCTGTTCCCGAGCCATCTGACAGATACCACATAACGGGCAGCACATCATAACCAGCCAGTCATCACAGATAGACCCCTGCAAAACAGCCGATCACATACAGTATGTATTATTTTACTGTCGGTTCTATTGTGTTCCTTTAATCACTACTATACAAACTTGACAGAGTTGTAGATGCTGAGATTTTCATTGGGAGTGACGAGGATGGACAGGATTAGAAAGGAGTTTATTAGAGGGACGGCGCATGTAGGATGTTTTGGAGACAAGGTGAAGGAAGCTAGGTCGAGATGGTTTGGACATGTGCAGAGGAGGGACATGCAGTATATTGGTAAAAGAATGCTGAGGATGAAGGTGCCGGGCAGGAGGAAAAGAGGAAGACCAAGAAGGAGGTTTATGGATGTGGTGAGGGAAGGCATGCGGGTAGTTTGGGTGAAAGAGGCAGATGTAGAGGAAAGGGTAGTGTGGAGAAGAGCGATCCAAGAGACCCCTAACGAGAGAAGCTGAAAGAAGAAAAAGAAGATACAAACTTGATTGTATCAACCAAAAATACTGTAAGTGTGTCATGTTAAGTAAATTAAGGGTAGAGAAATTGGTACATCCTATTGAAGATAAACTTACATTGATACGGTATTTGTCACGAATGCTGGTTCTTAAGGCAATCATGGCTCCAGGAAGAAAAGGTAAACAGCAGGTGTCACCGTGGTCCTGTGCCACCTTACAACCAAGTATGCATGGAATGAAAGTGCCACAGAGGCCTGTAGGGAGCCAGACACATGTTGTAACTATTTTTATCAGAGAGATTGAACCTCCTTTAAATGCAGGGCCAAAATGTATAAAAGATATCAATACTTAAAAACCCAGCCATTAGGGTTGCACAAGCACAAGTGCATTCTTAGTGCCGGTCCCAAGCCCGGATAAATGGGAAGAGTTGCGTTAGGAAGGGCATCCAGCGTAAAACTGCGACAAATCAAATATGCGGATCACAAATAAGAAACTCATACAGGATCGTTCGCAGCCCGGGATAACAACGACCGCCACATGTACTGTTAGCCGACAGGGTACTGGTGGAAATTGGGCTACTGTTGGCCAAAGGAGGAGGAGGAGAAAGACGTCTACAGAGACGGCAGGCGAAGGAGAAGTGGAGGAGAGTGGGGGTTCGGGTGCGTTCTTTAAATGTTGGTACTATGACTGGTAAAGGAAGAGAGTTAGCTGACATGATGGAGCGTAGAAAGGTGGATATGTTG
>JAOTRA010000035.1:14407136-14420410 GCA_026260255.1 Pseudolaguvia tuberculata | reverse complement strand
ATATATTAAAAAAAGCATGCTTTTTAATTTTTGTAAATATTTATTTACATGTATTTTACATCACACTTACCCAAATATACATATACAGTCAGTTTGGATCAACAAAGGACATATTCTGTATAAATACATCCTAGCAGAATTCTGGTCTGCAATATATAATAATAATTCATATACGTAATTCTATGATATAATAAGCCTGTAGAATGTTACATATGTAATAGTTTTTACACTTCCTATAAGCTTTAATACTGTAAAAACAGCTTTTATCTATTTAAAGAAAATAATACAGCTTTACATGAATTCTGTCTACTTAATTTAATACAGTTAAATTAATCGATACAAATAATCGATATTAAGTTATAATAATTCTGGCATGACAATGCTGAATGCATTATTCCTGATTGTCCAGCTGGTTACTTTGTTCAGGAAGATGGTTTTGTTCAGGTCTTGTAGAACCCTTTGGGCTGGGTACTGAAACACATTATAAGTACCAGTATTGTTTGATTTTCTATTATAAGCATGACAAGATACAATATAGTTAACTTGTACTACAATATATTAAGTCAGTCTGGAAACATTTCGATATGTTCTTTTTAAAACGCAGCATTTTTTTGTGTGTGCCAATTCAGTCGGAATTACAAAACACAAATTGCCTCAGGGAGTAAATCAAAGTATATTTAATCATTTCTTTATTTTTGCCATTGTTTAGAACGTTGGAATATAATGTTGGATTTATGGACACCTCATTGTTTTACACTTTAGCAAAGACCCTGAAAAGCTTTAATGAGATCAGACACTGATATTGGAAGAGGAAATGCAGTTCCTGTTCGTCCCAAAAGTGTATTGTGGGATTTGTGCAGGATGAATTTATTGTATAAGAAATTAACCAATCTCTTTATTTATCTGTATAAAATTACTATTAAATACAATTAGGTTTATTTTGGAGTTGTTACAATATGGATCAAACCTACTTTTTACAGCAGCAGAATCTCCTCCTACGTCGTGTGTATTTCATCACCTGTACGGAAAAGTGGAGGGGTGAAAATGTAGGATAAGAAGGAACTAAAACCGCCTTAGTATTGTTCAATTATTCTGACATGTTTAGTAATGTTCACCTTTCTGTGCCTTCGAATAACAATGACTGCTATTACAGATAGCAAGATGATGACCAGAACGCCACCGGAAATGGCAACAAGTAGCCAAATGTTCACTGGGGCTTTCTCTGTAAAACGACACAGTGTTAGGGTTGCAGAGGTTATACTAAAATTCACTAACATCATCTTTGCTATTGGATGAAGCTCCACTCTTCTAATGAGACCTTCCAGTCCAATGTTGTGCATGAATTTGAGATCTATTCATCCAGCCACAACAATATTGGTGAGATCAGACACTAATGTCAGATAAGGAGGTCTGGGATGAGTCAGTCTGTTCAGTGGTGGGAAGATCAGGACTTTGTGTTGAACACTGTTTTTTCACTAATAATAATAATATTAATAATAATAATAATAATAATAACCCAGCATGTGATAATGAAGGTTAGGGGTTTTGTGCTGGGGGTCATTGTCATGCTGGAAAAGGTTTAGAGTCTCTTAGTTCCAGTGAACTGTGGGCTTCCAGATTTGTAGAAACAGTTTAGAGAGGAAACACGTATGGACCTGATGGTCCAAAAACTTTTGGAAATGTTTGTTAAACAATGTTTAATTTTTTATATCTAGATTAAAAAACTATAAAATTAGACTCTTACCAATTTTGACCCTGATTGTAACCGTCGTAAGCACTGTTCCATTTCTTTTAAGTTCACATGTCCATTTCCCGCTATGCTTCATGCTTACTTCAGGAATTGATAAATTTGTGCGATGAGGAAGGTTATGACCTGGCCAAGGTGAATTATTTGGGGATTTCCATTTAACCTCCAGGTCAAAAGGCATAGGATGGCCCAGAGTGCAGGTCAAGTTTAGTGCATTACCCTCATGTATTCCTTCACCTGCTGAAGAAATAACTAAAGGGATGGGAGACATTTTAACAATTCTATTTATAACCCTGTATCTGTGGTTCCTTAAAACCACCTATATAGTAGCTAGTTCAGTGTCGTCAAACTCACCCTGCAGCACCTCTAACTGAACTGTACTGCTCAGTGTTTTTGACCCAAAGTCCAGACTGCAGGTAAAATTCCCCCTGTGCTTTATAGACACCTTGAAAATCTTCACACCGAGTTCATGAGTTTTCACCTCGCTCTCCATTAGCCAGCTGTTTGAGCCATTGGGGCTCTTCCAGGCAGGAGGGAGACTGGGGTGCAATTTTAGGAGAGATGGAAACGATTCAGAACCGTCAATCGGAACAAAGCTCCAGCTTCCTCCTGTCAAACCTGCGGCATGCACTGTGGACCAGGGAAGGTTTGACGATAAGGAACAAGGAAGTGCAAAATTGGACGTGGCGTTAGCTACGTAGATGGGTTCAGGTGAAGACTGGGCAAGATCTGTAGAAAGTAGAATAAAAAAAGATGCATCTTATTTGTATATATTAAATCGCTTGAATGTTCTTCTCTGCTTCAGGTTATGTTCTGAAATTTTTTTGATGATGGAAGCCTCAACGTAACACATAATAGCCAAGTTTACTGGATGTTCATAAAAATCTGGTCTTATCAGAAAGGGTTTAATATCACTTTGGAATATTCTATAAAATCTCATTGTGTTCTTTTTGCATGTTCTCGGCACCAAGTTGCAAACAATGAACTTTCTTTTTAACAAAAGGCAAAAATGTTTGTACATTTCTGAGAAAAAATGGGTTTGGCCCTTTAGTATCATCCCAACGGCCTCTTGCTCCTGAACCTACGTGCTTGAAGGTGAATGCATGTGTACGTTCACATTTACAGCATTTGGCAGACGCTTTTATCCACAGTGACTTACAACTGAGCAATTGGGGGTTAAGGGCCTTGCTCAGGGACCCACAGAGGTAGCTTGGTGGTACAGGGAATTGTACCTCGGTCTTTCTGGTATTAGTCAAACACCTTAACCCCCAAGCCACCACTTTCCTCTAAATCATTAGTACATACAGTAGGTCAGTGTGGAGAGTGATAATTTATAATTTATATAATTTATAATTTATAAGTTTGTTACATGGTTTGATTAATGGATGGAAACTTGCCTATAACGAGGACGTTTCTCATTGCCTGCGTTCTTCCCTGGGCTTCATACTTTATTTCACAGATCCAATTGCCACTGTGACTTCTGGAGACTTTGTTGACACGGAGTGTGTGTCTGTTCCTTTCCGATTTTCCGCTGTAAAATTTCCCATCAGGCCCTGTCCATGTAACACTCCAAGGTCCAAAACCAACAAGATTAAATCCTTCCTGCTCAATTTCACAGGACAGTAAAAGACTGGTATCAACCAGCAGTGGTGATGGAGTGGACATTGTTACTGAAAAGTGTGAAAAAGAAAAAACAAAGCACTTATTACATTGTCAGAAACCTTGAAACAGGATGCGTCTCTCGCTTAATTACTTAAGTCAGAACTTGAAGCATAAACTAAAAATAATGGCCGAACTACAGTAGTGAAAACTGTTGATTGTTTTATTATATTAATATCTGATTTTGGACATTTATTACATAGAATTAGTTTTAGAATATCTATATTTATATGATGGCGATAAACTGAAATTGTGCTTTTAATGTGGGTTTAAGGCTAAATGTGAATCTTTTTAGTGTAATAAAATCTGCACTTGGAACACTTGAGCTGAGACACGAGTATATAAAACCTCACACGTTGAGTGTGTGAATGCGAGCCAGAGATGGAGATGCCCACGATGCTGGGGTATCTGTGTCGATGTCTTTTTGTCCTGTAACACCAGCTGCAATAATTAAAATTGATTGTAGGGGAAACTGGAACAGGAGTTATTCTTTTAGTGAGGGTATAACTATGAATTCAGTGAAAATAACCAAAAGATTTCTTCTGATTACATTTCTTATGAGTAATTTCATGCACAATTTGATCTTGGTTATCAATGTCATCAAAAAAATGAAATAAATTGAGAGAAATAAAATTTCACCCTAATACAGTATGTAAAAATCAGCCATAATCGGTGATCCGATAATCAGTACTGAAAATCTGTTCACGGAGGAAAAATATTGCTAGTTATGAAATTTACTCGAATAGACGTTTAATAATTACTGATTAATAATTTGACTCAAGTAAGAGTTAAATATACAAATTTGTTTTAAATGAGTAATTTATAACGATATAAATTCTCAACCCATTCATCAGTTTAAACAGAAAAATTATTTTTTTATTATTTTTGGTCTATTTCTTGTAGTATTTCTGGTTAAACCATAAACAAATCTCTTCATGTTTGATGTAAAAAAAAATTCCATGGTATTTAGAAACAACAGTACAAATTATATATAATATCTAAAAAAAAAAAAAAAAAATTATATTGATGGAAGATATATAAACATTTACAATCAATTAAGAGAAACTTAATAGGGATTAAAGATGAGGCTTATTGTCATCATGATCATTACAGGATCTGTCGGTACGCCCTGCAGACTCTGTTCTTAAACGTAAACCATCTCATTTGTATTTAATGATCTAAGCCAGACATTGTGATTGGCTCATGAATAGATATTACAAATTGTTTGGTATGGGTGCCAATTTAAATTATTTATTATCTCGAGCAGTGGTACCACAGTTGAATTATTAGTTTAATTAAAATCTACTTAACCAATTACAAATACTTTTGCTGAACTAGTTAAGTTCCACCTTTTGCCCTTAATACAGAAATGCATTAAATGTCTTAACGCAGATTTCAACACTTGCGTTTATTATTGGCATATATACTGTAGCAAACGTTAGAGTAGCTTACCATGATAAAGTTTATACGTGTTTGTGATTTTATTCACTAGCTCATACTGCTCACATTTGAAGATTCCGAAGTCCGACTCATTAACAGGTGAAATGATGAGAGAGAAGTCTGAGGAAAAAGATAGTCGTCCTTGCCAATTTTGTGGCACTGTTTAATAGGATACGAAATAAGATTCATAAATCAAATTATTATAATCCTTTATTAATTTTATTTATTTATTCATTTTTACCTTGTTTTTGAGAGGATCCGGTTGGGTTCCTGTTTATCAATTGTTCATCATTGAAGAACCAGTTGACGTGAATTTTCTCTTTTTCTCCCCATAACTTCCTGGGAAGAGTGACCGAGTTCCCAACTTGTGCAAAAATCACCCTGGGTGCTTCTGAGAAAGAGAAAGAAAGAAAGAAAGAAAGAAAGAAAGAAAGAAAGAAAGAAAGAAAGAAAGAAAGAAAGAGAGTTTTTAGAGTTTCTATATAGGTATTTATTATAACGTAAATCATGTGACGCTAATTCTGTATTATTTCAGAACCTCTTGTAGACGTGTATAAATTCAGTCACCTGCAAACGTATTGGACGGTGCCAGCAGAAGTAATAACACCCGTAAAAGACTCATTCTGTATCTTGGATCAATCGCCTACAAATATTAACTGTGGAGAGAAAGGATCAGTTATCTTTGTTTAATCATGGCCACTTGGGCAAGGACCAAAAGGGGCTTGTGATTGGCTCAGATTTTATTTTATTTTTTCTAAAGTTGTGGTGAAAAAAGCATGCAAAGAAAGGAGAGATGCGCTTTGCAGTGGTCTGTAGGTTACAGACAGCGAGGGGCATAAGGCAGGAACATGAAAGAGGAGTAGCTCTGAACCCGGTTTGCGGCTAGGTGGGGCTGTGTCAGGAGTAGATTCTTATCCCTCTCTTCTTAACCTCCTCCACACTCCTACACACACCCCCTTCTTCCTCCCCTGTTCCACGAAAGACGGATCTCTCCACGCTCAAAGAGAAAAAAACCTGCCACATGGTACTGTTCGTGGTAGGCTGAGCCGGGAGTGTGGTGTACAGAGTATGGAGCTTTTGTTGTGTGAGATTTCGGCAAATCTCTTCTTTCTGTTTCTCGGTGTAGCGCAATTTCCTCTGAGGATGTAACTGATTTTAAATGCTTATTTATTTATTTTTTTACATTTGTGTTTATTCTATTGATTTTGCAGAGATCTAAAAGACACAAAAGCTCTAAAGACACAGAATGCAACCCAAACCCAAACTCGATTAATAAAAGCACATTTAGTAACTTTGGTTAGTCATTTTTATTGAGTTTAAATTTAATAAACAATCCAGTAATTGCTGGTATGTTTAAACAGGAAAATTACTTATGATTTTCGCTCTATGATCAAAGTGCTATGATACGTTAAAAAAAATTAAATAATGGTGAGTAGCTTTAATATATAATTTTTTTAAATTACAAGTAATATTTGTAGCTTCTTTAATCCTATACCGCCATTTTCACAAATCTAGTAGAATGCCTACTCTTTTTTTTTTTCTTTTTTTTTTTTTTTTTTTTTTCCCCCCCTCATGATCTTGACATAATCTCTGGGTAATAAATATGTAATGATGCCGATTTGTGTCTAAAGTTAATTAAGATCTTTATCATAAATATGAAAGTCTTCTTTACCTGGTTATATGGTATATACTTAATGAACATAAATAAGATATATTCTTGTATAATATAACTGACTCTTCCCGCGCTTGTGTGCGTTTCCTCCGGGTAGTCCGGTTTCTTCCCACATTTCAAAAACGTGTACACTAGGTCGATTGGTGATTTTCGAAATTTCCCATAGGAGTGAACGTGTGTGTGGGTGCTTGTCTGTGTGGCCCTGTGATGGACTGGCGACTCATCCAGTTTGTACCCCTGCCTCTCACCCTAATGTGCGCTGGGATAGGCACCAGCAGACCCCGTGACCCTGAATTAAGGAATAAGCGGGTAATTAGATGAATGAATGAATATAACCTTGTGATCAGCTGAGCAAATAAATCGTTTGCCACCTTTTTTTTAACAAAAGTTGATTTTGGTAAATAATTGTGAAACACACATTTCTGGTCAATTAGAATTAAGTCTATCCTTGGGTGCTGACATGAACATGCTATTTCTAAAATAAAAAATTTTAAAAAAGGATTACATTTTTCAGTGTTCTTCTTCAGGAGATCATGACTCAGAATATAAAATGCTGAGTTTTTAAGATTTTGGGAAAGGAGTAATTTTCTGCAGGGCCATATTAGCGCATGTATTATCAAAAAGTCTTTGATTTATAGTCGTTTAATACATTTTGTAAAACTGATCAAGAATTTATACTTCCAAAAACATGTTGTTTTCAGGAGCCGATCATAAGAAAGGTAGAGCTCTGAAAAGCAAAGTAAAGAAATGAAACGCTGGAGAAAAAGGAAGTGTAGTTCAGAAGCCGATTGATGTAGAGATAGAAGACAGCAGAAGGCTGCACCTGATTGTGTAACCCAGAAAGACAGATGATCATGGCTGTGGTCAGAGCCCAGGGTTCAACAGAAACAGTGCACTGTAGCAGATCCAGGCATATTGAGGGCAGGTTTATACCTTTTCATACGGTGTTTACAAACCAAATGTAATCGCATGAACTGCAGTCGAATTTTAACATGTGATCTGATCAGATCAATGAGACAAAAATATAATGTGTATGATTTTTCCTCGTTCATTAATTAAACTGTCCAAGTTACTTACAGTAGATCCGTGTTCCTTGAGTAATTTAGTGTTGGATGAAAAAACGCTTCTTAGCAAAATACCACCTACATAACGGCTAAGAAAGAATTGCTAAATTAGGAGAGAAACGAGTACGTAAGCATACCGTTCATTAACACTTGGCTGGTGAACTTGTCATTTTTTCAGTTAATACGGCTTTTATATGACAATGTAGAAATATTGTTGCTTTAACTGGAGAGATGTGCTGAGGGTATAAAAGACGTACCAACACAGCAACAAGGAAGTACCTTTCTTCCATATACTAGACAAGCCTGTATATACAGTAATAAACGTAAATGTATAGATCAATTTACTCATTTAAACATTTCCATTTCTATTGCATGCAAATTACAAGTGCGTTTTAATTGGTTGATTTTACTGAATCGCCTTGTTTTTGCCAGAATTAATGGCACGCCATCCGTTAGTGACAAACAACACATTTATAAACAGAAATCTTTTGTTTGTATGTTACCAGGTTTAGTGATTCGAGTTGAGAGAACTGTACCTGCCAATTCAGCAACTGATCATCCGATGTTTGTGGCTCTCTTTCTCAAATCCTCACCAGTACTGTTCCTGTGCAGACGAGAACGGTCCTATAACAAGCGTTGACCCCTCCCTTACATCTGATTGGCCTATCGGAGGAAAATAAATTGTCCACGTTAACAATTACTATTTGGGGTTTTTTTTTATTCCCCAAATAGCCTAAATCTAGGCTAAATAACAATGAAGAAAAGGATCATAATGATTATCAGGGTTATGGTCATAGATTTTACACAGTTTTGGTGTAACTTGTAATTATTATTATTATTTGATTTAATTCCTGACACGGTACGACATCTGGTAAAAGTTAAACATTGGTCAAATTAATCCCACATACTATTGTGAAATGTAATTAACGTGTTTTTGCCTTCTGTTCACGTTTCTTTCTTTCTTTCGTTTAATGCCGTACAACAACCTTTTCTATTTCTACCAAACTACAGCCGTAATACAATGTCTTTTTTTTCTTTCTTTTTTTTCTTGTTATTTTCAACTCTATCTTTTTTTTTTTTAATCCTATATAAAGGAATCAATATTTCCCTTAACAGTTTTTTTTTTTTTTTTTTTTAACGTTAATAAACTAGTTTAACATTTTATGTACTGTTTTCATCTTGAAATAAATGTTAACGGCTAACTATTAAAATGAAGAACTTTCAATAAGCAGCCCTGGACACTTTTTAAATGGATAAAATGATGGAATTGATATGGGATGATATAAACTGTTCCGAGCCACTGATGCCAGATGTTTTACTGATGAATTGTTTTCCCTTCATACGACATCGTAAACAAGACAAAATGTGCTTTAAAAAATGAACTGGATTACACAGTTTACAAAGGATTAAACTAGAAATTAGTTGGGAAGTCCGACTGTAGCTCAGCTGCAGTATTTTATAAAGAGGGTATAGTTAGTTAGATATTATTAAAAAAAAATTTTTTTCTTTTCTCTGTTTTCCAATTTTTGTTAACTATTCTTGTGGAATATTACGAGTCTTGTTAAAGTCACAGTGAACACCAAAGATATTCTCATTTTTTTTTTCAATATGATTTAGTTTTTTCTGTTCTTTTCACTGTCAAAGAAAAAATGCATCTTTTTAATACGTTCACTTAAAACAGGGCATTTGATGAGCGCAGCTTTTTGCTGGCACTTAAAGTGAAGTGGTGGCCTAGTGGTTAAGGTGCTGGACGGATACCAAAAAGACCGGGGTTCGATTCTGACCTCCGCCAAGCAACCCACAATTGCTGCGTTGTAAAAGATGGTCCAAATGTAAGTCGCTCTAAGAGCGTTCCCCAAATGATCAAGATTTACGATGTCTTGTGAAGGGAAAATGAAACATCAGTAAAACATCTGGCATCAGTGGCTCGGAACAGTGGCTCGCACATCATTCTAAGTTGAACGTTTTATCCATTTAAAGTGTTATGTAGTTCAACTTTTATGTTTAAATCTTACTCCTTGTCCTGTGGATAATCTCACCTGATAACCTAAGCACACTTGGCTTTTGTTCTCGTACCACTGCACAGTAAAATGTTATGATCTCACCCTCCAATGGAATTTCGAAGATGTCTCAGATTTCATAGCTAAATCTATTGTGTATAAACGGTGTTTTTACAGACGCTTACGTGACCAGGCTTGATGAATTAAACGTTAGTATTTTTGTTAAATAAAAGTAATAAAGTAAAGTGGGAATAAAAAGCAACAGTATTGTACAGCATAAGTTGCATTCTCATGCCTAGGAGTGTGAAAGTAAGGCAGCCTCATATGGTGTAACAACGTGCTTCTGTAGGACATGGGTGGTTTGCTTAGGCAAACCACATGAAGGTCAAAACAAACATGGCTCCTGCCTCACATCTGTCTTTGAGGTTTTTCTCGTCTTTTTCAGCTTGTCTTTAGAAAAAGAAAAAAAAAACTTGGCTCCCAGCTGCTTCAGCTTTCATACCTCCTTAATAGAAATCCTCAGTCATGTCGAATTGAAATCAAACGCTCTATAAATTTAAGAATGGATTCTTTGGGGAAACCTGAAAAATGATTCAGACCGATGATCTTTTGCGTACAGGGTGTTTTTAAGAGGAAAGACCCTGTTGCAAGGGATCCCTCATTACTCACAAAACGAGTTAAACTGAAAACACAACCGCTACTGAAAGAGAGAACCATGTGGAGGAGGAGGAGGAGGAGGATTGTCAATTAGTCATCCTCCATAGCTTACAAAATGTACGACTTTTTCTCAATTGTTTTTCTCTTTCTTTAAGAATGTAAAACGATCGATTTAAACTATAATTAGCCGGGCTAGGAAAAACATTCACCCACATCTTACCGCCAATCTCCACGCAATAATCTCTCTCTCTCTCTCTTTCGGTTGGTAAGGGGATCCCTTAGACATCCGTGTTGATCATCATGAACTTTCAGCAATTCTCACACTGCTTATTTAAGTCATGACTGATGAATACAAAAATACGTTAACGGATGAAAAAGTATCAGGACCAATTGTAGTGAAGTGATTTCTCATGGGTTCATCTGAGTTCTATTGGATTATTTTGAGTTGATAACTCTTCCTGTCAGTGATGCAAATAGCGTGGGCTTCAAATGTACACACAGCAAAATGTCAATGGAAAGACCTGAATAGTCAACTGTAGGTGTTCCTTATTGTAAAATCCTCATTAAATTAGAAATCTTTCACTTTTCTCTCTCTCTCTCTCTCTCTCTCTCTCTCTCTCTCTCTGATCCTCACTTTCTTTTTCCTTCTCCCAATGATTGCCTTCCATCTCGAAATGAGTACCAGTAAAACTCATTGACTGAATTTCTTTTCTTGTAAGATGTTTACTTTTTAGATCCTCTAACCTTACAGACAACCCCCCCCCCCCAGACCCATTTAAGGCGCTTTTGTGTCCGAGCAGTAACTTCTGTGTCTTAGAGATGTGTGTGTGTGTGTGTATATATAATAGGCATATAACTAGGATGCGCAATATCAGGTGAGGATTATATTTGGCTGCTTCATAGTTCAGAATACATGTGATAGATTAATTGTACAGTTTAATAATCAAGTGAAAAGGTTTTAAGGTTTTTCCACCAGGTTTTAAGTTTTGTTCCTTTTTATTAATTTGGTGAAGATATTTATTCCATTTCTCCATCGGATTCAATCTTCATTGAGAAGAACATATAAATCACTACTTAATTTTTCTTCTACTCCACACCGCCGCACCCCCTAAAAAAAATCATCAGACATAAGTAGTGGTTGGCACAGCAAGAAGGTCCTGGGTTTGATTCCTGGGCAAAGGAGTCTTTGCGAGTTTGCATGTTCTCCTCTCACTTGCAGGGTTTTCGCCGGGTACTTTTGTGCCCTTTTATAATAGTCAGCGATTTAAAGCTGTAAGAAACAAAGGACACTCATTTCTCGGCTTGTGTTTTCAACCTGACCAATGATGTATAAAATATAAAACAAAAAATTAGACTACTGAAGCAAAAAAAAATTTTTTTTTTATAGTGTGTGTATACCATCCTACAACTAGCATCTTAGAATAAGACTTTATTTGCTTTCATTATATTTATTTTCTATTCAAATCTTTTTACATAGACGCGCACAAGCACTTGTTAATATGTAATGTTATTGTTATTTATTTTGCTATAGCTCCAAAAAATAATGCTGCATAATGCTGTTGAAGCCCGAATTGTTCGAAAATTACAACAGTTCTATGCATGCTATCTGTTCAGGAAGTGATTATGGGATGGTGTGTTTTGATATTTTTCATTGTCCGTAGCTACTGAATTATTTATCTGTCATTTTGCATAGCAGGTTTGATTGTTATTTTTTTAAATGATCAGTTTCTGTACCTTTTTATTAGCTTTTTTTGTACTATTGACCAAATACTGCTAATAATGCACAAGCTAATGAAGAACATGGAGCTTTATTAGCACATGAAGCACAGAACAGGAAATTGATTTATCACGATGCGTAAAATCTCCTGCCATCGTTGTAATCATTTCATTACATTTACTTATAAAATCTACATGTACAGCAACAGTGAATAATATGGTGTTAATATAATGATATCAAATACCTTTATATTATATCATACCATATTAATACCATATATTTTTATAATCAGGTCAGACAGGACTTAAAAGTGGAGCCGTTTTATAAAGTCAAGTTTAATAACCTCAGTAACATTATAATTTCTTATGTTCGGGTTGGTAAATGTCAGTTATGCAAAATGTCCATCCAAAAGCTAACTTGACTTCACTTAAGCGTGGACAAGCTAAAAAAAAAAAAGCCTAGTACATCTGTAATTGCTGTTGGATCTCGATGATGATCTTGTTTACTTTACTTTAAACAGTTTACACTCGTAGCATGTAACGTTCAATAGCTGACTTTCGTCTTGGGAATCTTAGCCATGCTGTAAAAGGCAGACTAGATTAGGAATTAGTTCCTACACTAGATTAGGAAAGAACCTCTTAATGGTCAAAGTCAAGTCAAAGAAGTTTTAATGAGACAACGTTTGTCCGGGTTTCACCATGGTGTTACAGACAATAAGAACAGTGCAAACAGTGGTAAGAAGACCATAACAATCGGACTAAAGATTGGCAGTGAGATTATCCAAGTGTGATACTAAAGTGAAATGTGAAGCAATAAGCAAAAACACCAAATCTTATAAATAATAATACATTATACACCTCCACCGTACATATTTGGTTGAATAAAACTTTCTAAATAAAATTATCGTCTAGTGTTTCCTTAACCTCCGATTGCTCAGTTATTTATTCCCTAATCAGGGTCACGGGGGTCTGCTAGAGCTCAGCTCACATAGGGTAAATGACGGGGGTACACCCTGGACAGGTCGCCAGTCCATTACATTGCCCATCAACGTTCACTCCTATGAGCAATGTAGAATCATCAATCAACATAATCTACAGATTTTGGAAACCAGAGGAAACCCACACAAGCGCGGGGAGAACATGCAAACTCTGCACAGAAAGATGCCCGGCCCAGAAATCGAACCCGGGACCGTGGTAACCACTATGCCACTTCGCTGCCCCTGTGTTAACTGGTTATATAAATGTAATAAAACTCCCCCCCCCCCCCTATTCCAGTTTTCGGTATTGTACATAAAACGATGAAATAGTGATTCTGCCTT
>JAOTRA010000035.1:14386426-14399145 GCA_026260255.1 Pseudolaguvia tuberculata | reverse complement strand
TGTGTGTGTGTGTGTGTGTGTGTGTGTGTGTGTGTGTGTGTGTGTGTGTGTGTGTGTGTGTGTGTGTGTCACATGGTATGAAAGAGGGAATCCTAGTCTCGGTATGAAAAGTAATAAATGATTCTGATGAATATAAAGAAATGAATCCATTTCTTAGGCGTAACCTCGTTATAACCCCCTGCAGCTTATTACCTGGATCGTTGCCCACACCAAAGGATTGGGTTTGAACTAATCACAAGAAATGGGCGGCGCGGTACCATAGTGGTAAGCACTGTCGCCTCACAACAAGAAGGTCCCGGATCCATTCCCGGGCCAAGGATCTTTCTGTGCTTATGTGAGTTTCCTCCCACAGTCCAAAAACATGCAGATTAGGTTGCTTTGGTGATTCTAAATTGTCCATAGGAGTGTGTGTTTGTGAATGGTTGTTTGTCTGATCGAACGTCCAGGTGTACCCCTGCCAACCGCAATATGTGAGCTAGATATAGGCACCAGTGACCCCGAATTAGGGAATAAGCGGGTAAGAATGAATAATCGCACCAAACAATCTAAACTAACATTTATGATTTCCTTTTTTATTTGGTCCGATATCCTGTTGATGGCTTTTTGATCAGGCAGCTTGGCCTACTGTATTGACAGTTTTATTTGAACCTTTACATCCAAATATTTTATTCCAGATTTGACAGACGGGATGTGCAATTAGATTGTATTATATCTCTATAGAGATGACTACTACTAATACTAATAATGAACAATAAAAATAACTCTTGCTACGGTTAAGATTTACTAGTAGTCCATCGATAGGTTCTGGTAAGCACACGTTTACAGTAAATGATGCAGAAAAGTGTTTGGTGTGACCCAACAAGATGCTATTCCTCCAGATTTATTTAGTTTTAACTTGTCTTGCTTTAGCAAATTGAGTTAGCGTGATCTTTCTAGCCTTGGTACAAGTGTATATGTTGCTTTAGTTACTCTTTATGTCCTGGCTCATAAAGAGTTAAAACCATTGTGTTTTTATTTATCTTTTAGCGCCAGATAATTTTTTAAGTAATTCTTTACTTTGACCTGAAAAATATGATGCTAGCATCCACCATGTACTTTTAGTTCTTTATACAAATACTTCAAACAATGAAATTGGATAAAACCGAAACCGTGAATGCAATATGGACACAAAAATTACAATGCGACAAGACGAACTTTGCTTTGAGTTGAAATAAAATTCACTGTCTGTTTGTTAATGTTTTATAATTGAACACCTCAAATAATAAGAAGTAATTCAAGCTATAATTATTGGGTTTGTTGGGGGGGTGGGTCATTGATTTTGACGTCGCATTCTACGAGAAAATTAAATAGATAATGGCTATTTTTGGAGGGATTTTTGTATAGATTTACTTGATTGATTCTTGGCAAATTGCTAGAGAAAAACAGGATCCATCATTTGATCATAGTTAAAACCTAGTTCCAGCCGGACACGAGGCTTCGCCAGATGTTTGGCGGTTGCTTGTGTAAAGTTGTTTACTTGGTATGGTGATGTTAGATTGCATTAGATTTTTAGAATGATTTCCTTTTATTCATATTTCTATAGATCAAAAGGAGGATTACAAAAATACAGGAACAAATAGGGTTACCTAAACACACCATACTAGACTAATATGTAAGATAATATGAGAGGAAAACCTAAAGAAATGATTTGCGTGAAACTTATTATTTATGACACTTATACAAACCATTTTATGTTCACAAAAGTATAAATGTACTTCTTAAGGTCACAGTCAGAAATATTGATAAACATTCATTCATTCAGCTTCTTATTCGCTTACTCCCTAATTCGGGGTCACTGGGGTCTGCTGGTGCCTATCCCAGCGCACAGGGCATGGCTACATCCTAGACAGATAGCCAGTCCATCGGAGGGCACACGTTAGATGAACATACATTCACGCCTATGGACAATTTAGAATCACCCATCAATCTAATGGACCTGTTTTTGGGCTGTGGGAGGAAACCGGAGCATGCAAACGAACCCGGGACAAAACGTGATAACCACTATGCCACCGCGCTGATAAACAATAAAATATTACATCACTACCAAATATCTCTTAATAATGACTATTAACAATTTCTAGTTATTAACCAAACTGTAAAACTTTTTTTTGTACAGCAAGAATTAGACAATGACGGTCTAATTGTTTTATCTTTAAAGATTAATTTTGTCCCCACCACTCATAAGAAAACTTATAAAAACATGCAAACAATTTTCTCAAACACTTGATCTCTCAATCCATCCTTCATTTAATGCAATACGGATCTCACCGTCGACTGAATCATCACAGATAATTGTCAGGCACGGCTTGGAAATTAATTGTAAAATAATATAAAAGGGTATAAAAGTGAATAGTTCCACATAATATAGATTTACATTAAAAGTATCTAAACTCAATACACGCATACAAATCTCATCAGAACTGCAAATGTTCTATTGCGGCCTTCAGACACATTAACACAACTTTAACGTTCACGTATATGCGTGCACTAATGATGAGTCTTAAAATAAGCAATGACATTGGTGTATAGTAATGATACTAATGAAGATTCATACACATGACTATACACGGCCATTACTAAGTTGTACACAGTAAATATTGATTTCTATGTCAAACTCCTCACATTTGTCTTTGGTTGCTGTTGATTCAGCATCGTCATGAACATATTAACTAAAATTCCAACCCAGAAGCATTGCATAGAGAAGCATATTACACTGATTTTATAAAATATCCAAAAATGCCAAATTTTAGCAGAATAAAATTGAGTACTTACTTAAAGTGAAAATCCGTCTGCTGAACCGTACTAAGTTCCACTGACATTAAACTTCTCTAGCAAACGCATGGGACAGGAAATCTAGTTGTCTGCTGCCTCAGTGATGGAGATGATTATGTTTTAAGATCTCTAGCATTGCCAACATCTCTCCTCCCATCAAGACCCCAAGCAGTGTGTGATTATGGGACTCTCTCCTCCTTCTCCTTTGTCTACATCTACATGTACACTTAGGATCATATTTGCACACAATCCTTTTTACTATCGACTCTTTATTATAGACTCCAACTCCGAGAGAAAAACAGAGCTCCTGACTGAGACTGGTTTCTCAGGGGGGTTTTTTTCTCTTTATTTTGCCTATTTTTGCTCCTTTGTCGGGGACTCTTATTTTACATACGAGTGTTTTACTGCGATTTGACTCTGACTATTTGATTCTGTAACGCTGCTTTGACATAATCTCTAGTAAAGGTGACTTTTATAGAAATAAAGGTGATTATTAAACAGGTTTCTATTAATGCCATCAGTGCCGATCATTGTGAATTATTAATAAATATAGATTTATAATAATAATTCAGTGTGTGAAATTATTAATATATAATATAGATTTGGTACTTTTAACAGTTATAATTCTGTATGAAATTAGTGTGGGACAACGGGGTGACGTAGGTCGCCTCACAAGAAGTTCGATTCCCGGGCGGGAATCTTTCTGTGCAGAGTTTGCATGTTCTCCCTGCGCTTGCGTGGGTTTCCTCCGGGTACCCCGGTTTCCTCCCACAGTCCAAAAACATGCAGATTAGGTCTATTGGTGGTTTCTAGATTGTCCATAGGTGTGTCCATGAGTGTGTGTGAATGGTTTTGTCTTTGTTGTCCTGGGATGGAATGTCGACCCGTCCAGGGTATATCCCTGCCTCTTGCCCTATGTGCGATGGGATATGTGGGTGACCCCGAATTGAAATGAAAGAATGAATAAACAAATGATGTGTCATTCAAAAACCTGTACACATGTTAGGCAAAATTGTTCATAGGAGTGAATGGACTGTCCAGGGGTGTACCCCTGCCTCTCACCTCGCACCCTGCTGGGATTGGCTCTAGCAGACCCCTGTGACCCCGAAGATGGAATGAATGAATTAGTGTGTGCTCTTCTCTTTACATTGTATGAATGTAACAGCTGGATTTGTAGTAGCAGTTATTCTCACACACACACACACACACACACACACACATCCCCATGCCCCTTTGCCCCTTTAATAAATGTTCCAATGTTCTTGCATGATGTGCTCTAAGCACATAAGTGATTTTTATACTTTATTTTAGGTTATTTGAGTGTACTGAAGGCTTTAATGTTGAGGATTCTGCTGAATGTTGTGATTAACACACTAACATTTTCTAAAATTTCCCATTACCATTTCCCAACCCCGTGAGTGTGTGCATGCGGTGTCACCTGTGCAGCTCTACCATGCAGGGGGAAATTATTGCTCCTTCATGCTGATGCAAATGTAACACAACGTTTTATGTGGTTTTTATTGGTAGAATAAAAGAAACTTTTACACAATGGTTCAGTTTAAGCAAACCAGCAACTACGTTTCTAGAAAAATTTTCAGTCCTTTCAGAATTTTAAAAGATTAGCGACACATGTTTCAATATTTTTATTAAACATGATCAATTACCTAATCTCGATGAGTTGTATTTGTTGAAAGTTACTCAATGGGTGACCTACCATTTTGCAATTGCAATGATTTGCCTCTATGCAGTTTTATCTTTATTTATTTCGTTTTTAATTTTGACTAAACAAAGACTCATCCATTTATTTATTCAATCATCACTTATTCCCTAATTCGGGGTCTGCTGGAGCCAGTTTTGGCTGCAACGGTAGTAACCTCTCCAAATCCTGGAAAGACTGAATTCTATTTACAAGTCAGAGAAATACAGAAACACTTTCTTAAAATCAAAAGTTAATAGAAAATATACAAGAAGTTGGGATTTTAGCTTTTTTTTTTCTGTTTTGTAATTGATGTACATTTTTATCCAGGTTTTAACCGATAACTGGTTATTCATTTAAAGAGCTGTACTGATGTCTAGGAAGAGGTGGAGGTCGTTCTTTTTTTCCTTGGCTTTTACCATTCTGCCTCCTTGAGAAGAAAAAAACAAGAAGACAGGTTGTGAAATGTCCAATCAAATGACATCATTTATTAAAAGTAATGAACTTTAGTCTAAAATCTCTTTATACCATAAAGGAACATTTACCTGTTACACATACAGTAATTCCTGGGTTGCCGCGTAGTTAGTTTCCTCCTCATTTTCTTAAAAAAAAAAAAAAAAAAAAAAAAAAAAGGGCTACCTGGTCTTTGTACTTATTATAATTTTTTTTTTTTTTTTAATAATCACTCTTGTTTTTCTTACCTTCATTCGCTTGTTCCTGCTATAAATCAGAACACTGATGACAATAAGGGCAACCAGGACAACAAAAAGTACCGACAGGGTAATCCAGATCCATAGCTGCACACCCAAAATGGGTTTGTACATTTTTGCAGCATTAGTCGAACCTTTAGAACCCATATCTAAAGAGGAAATACACAAACGTTCCAAAACAGTTTATTTTGGCTACATTATAAAGAGAAACAAGCATAAAGCTGAGACTACCAGCCATTTTATTCCCTACTGTGTGTATTTATACATTTTTCTAGAAGTATGAATTTTCTGGATGATGATGATTGGCTTACCAGGAGCAGAACTATCTTTTTTGTCAACCGTCAATGTTAAATTAGCACTCAGCCATTTTCCACCTTCAAACTCCAGACTGCAAACATACACACCAGCATCGGAAATTCTCACCTGGAAAACATAAGATCAGGGAAAATTATTTATTTACAAAATATATTTTTGTAAAAATGCCCTGAGATGGACAGGGAGACCCACTGCCTCTTGCCCTATGTGTGCTGGGATAGGCGCAGCAGATGGATGGATTTTTGTAAAAAAAAAAAAAAAAAAAAGGTAGTTTTTACCTTTTTCAGTGTCACGTTAAAGTCTTTTTTTAGGTACTGGTCAGTGACGCCGACTCGATCAGTCTTGATCCCTGTTTGATTCCAGCGGACCTGGTTTCCTGTACTTATTAATGCAGGTAAACGGACACCAGTGGGACTGTCATGTTTCCAGGAACCCTTGGTTATATACAGTCCGCTCACGGTCGGTAGGAAACACGACAGCTCTGCATTTTCCCCTTCAGAAATCTGAAGGTTCTTTGACGTGATCAGAGGACCTGATTGGAGTAAATGTTTTATTTGGCACATTGATTGATTGATTGATTGTTGGAATCGCATCAATATTATTGGAACTATACTTGAGGACGCATACCAACGACGTTTATGGTTACGTTTAGTTCTATTGAAATCTCCTGTTCTTCATTTTTGATTTGGCAGGTCCATTTCCCAGCATGCTCTGAAGTCACACGTTTCACCGTAACCTCTTTCTCTTGAGCATACAGTTTCTTTTCTGGCGTTAACCAATGAAATGTTGACTTTGAATTGCCTCCAACATCGCAGGCCAGTCTTGTTTCACCGGAGTACAAAACTGAAGAAGGGTTTGCATGGGCTAAGAGAGCATAGAGATAGACTCATAAGACAGGAAGCAAAACTTGCCACAAGCAGAGGAAGACCAAAGTCATATTCTTTCTTAAGGCTCAAACACACACACACACACACACACACACACACACTGCACTGTAATAATAATAATAGAACGGCGCAGTGGGTAGCACAGTCTCCTCACAAGAAGGTCCTGGGTTCGAATCCCGGGCCGGGATCTTTCTGTACGGAGTTTGCATGTTCTCACCGTGGGTTTCCTCCCACAGTCCAAAAACATGCAGATTAGGTGGATTGGTGATAAATTGTCCATAGGAGTGTGTGTGTGTGTGTGTGAATGGTTTTGTATATATGTTCATGAGACCCGTCCAGGGTGTACGCCCGCCTCTCGCCCTATGTGTGCTGGGATAGGCGCAGCAGACCCCAGTGACCCCGGATTCGGGAAGAAGCGGGTAAGAAGATAAATGAATGAATGAATGAATGAATAATAATAATGAAACGGAGGCTACCAAAGTGCGTTTAGTCTTTAAATTGCTCGAACTCCCTTGTTAAACCACCAACCATCTCCAATCTTCCAAGCATCACTGACAATCATCACTGATTTTATTTTTAATGATTATTTTATTCTTCTAGATTGAAATACTGGTTAAATCTAGGATCTACAGGTTAACTAATACAGGGGGGGAGGGACAATACGGTAGGTTTTTCTGTTTGTGACCTGATAGAATAAAGTTGTCGTAAGTAAAATATATTTTATTTATTATTTTTTTGCTCAAATTTGTTAACTATTCTTTAAAAAAACTGAACAGAAGTAGATTTGTTTTTCCTCACCTGATGCTATGTACAGTGAGTGACTGGATGATTTGCACGTATATATTCCAGAGTCGATGCTCTTTAATGAGATGATTTTCAGCATATTTCCCTCCGTGCGTGTTCTCTGACTAGTGTCTGAACTGCCTTTAAAAAAAAAAAAAAAACATCCCAAACCATTGTGTCCCATCCCATGATTGGTTAGAAATCCAAGTCTAATGTTGTTGAGACGGTTTTTTGGTACCTTTCCGCTGTCGGCCTGATTTGGACAGATAAAACAGCAAGGCGTTGTTGAATTTCCACTCGATATCACTCTTTGAATCTGAACCAAGACAATCCATCTTTATCTCCTCTCCAACTTTTGCATAAAAGACGCTACAACTTCCTGTGGTTACACAAAAAGCTGCTACAATAGCAAACGTGATTAGTTTTTATTCTAGTGGCCATGTTTCGCTTTATTAAACCAATATTAGTCATTTTACCCAACTTACCCAAGGTGATCCAAAGGAGGAGGTTTTTGGACTTAAACATTTCTATCCAGATACTAAAGAAGAAAAAGAAAAAAAAAAATCCATTTTCTATTTAGAATCTAACCTGGATGAAGAAGAATGAACTGTTACTAAAATCTAGGTAGGAAGATTTAGAAACTTTAATGAGCTCCATTTATTTGCTAATGTGTTTAATATTTCTTAGCCGTTATTAAAAGACTCAACGAAAGCCATTTCCGTTCATGACCCAACGGTTATTTTTCTGTGTGTTAACCATGTGAAAAGAAATCTGGATTTACTTTTTGTTCCATAAGAATGAACCAAATGTGAGATTTTGGTTTTAAAGTAATTTGTTTGTGTTAAAACCCATTAAAACATGATGCAGAAAAATAAAAATAAATAAAATATTGCTACTTTTTTACAAACTAATAATTTAATTTGTATATAGATCAACATGGATCGGAAATGGCTTTAATTTTACTTTGTAACATTTAGTAAAAAGAACTAATATAACTACGGTGATATATATGATAAAGTTTAATTTCATATTGATGCTCTTTTTGAAAGTTTGGTATTATGAATTGTGTGGGGGGGGCATCATTTTTTAAACGCTTGCTTTTAGTCCTGATTTTGTAATCCTGTAAATCTTAAATATGCTGTTTATTACAAATATAAAATTTTACATATAATAAAAGGTTGAGACGGATTTTTAATGAATTGATACCTAATCAAATCTATTTATTACTTGTCATGTATAAAATAAAATGTATTTCTAAAGTGACAAGAACACAAAGGTAGCTTTTTAGATTTTAATTAACTTTAATGATTAAAGGATTATGATGTTAATTATTCCTACCTGAATGCCGAGAGGCTGGTGCCTTCTGTATGTAAAGTAGGTTAATGTCGATTTGTGAGCAGCTGCGCTTTTTTTTTTTTTCTCTTCTGCACAACACAAAGCGGAAGAGAGGGAAGAATGTGAGAAGTTGCAGCCATGTTTCAGTTCCTTATGTATTAAATGTTTTTGATTACATTAAGTTTATTGATTTAATTAATAATCTTGGCATAGCACTTCACAATAAGGTCCTGGGTTCAATGGCTTTTTTCAGTTTTCATGTTGTCCCTGTGCTTGCGTGGGTTTCCTTCAAGTACTCGGTTCTTCCCAGTCCAAAAACATGTACTTTGAGTCTAAATTGCCCTGGTTTGTGGCCCTGGGATGGACTGGCGAACTGGTATGTGCGCTGAGGTAGGCACCAGCAGACCCCTGTGACCCAGAATTGGATAAAAGTATTTTTTACATTAGTACCTAAGGCATTAGTACCATAAAGTTTTGTTTTTAAATATATTCTGTGACTTTTGACCTCCACCAAAGGCATGTAAATCAGCATCAGCAGTAGCAAATAATCCAACTCAGATCTTTGCAGACATTGAGTCTGTGGTATAAAAGTCGCCCTTTCAAAGTAGCTACACACACCCCTTTCCAGAGCCTTAATCACAGGCCCACAGTGGTTGCCTGGTGGTGGCACTGGGAATTGAACCCTAGTCTATGTGGCATCAGTCAAAAACCTTATTCGGGACAAATAGCAAGCGAGTACAAACATTATCAACAGCACCTTGTGACTGTTAATTATCTTTCATGGACACCGGACATTGGCATCAATGAAAAAATTAATGGACGGTCAAAAGTGATATTTGTTTGATCACACATTTGCTCCCTTTTACCTTCAGACACATTACCAAGACTCCTGCATTAGGAACATGAAAAAAAAATAAATCTGTATTTTGTGTTTATACTGTATGTAATTTAAGACAAAAATTGCATCTTTATTTCTTTATTATTTTTCAAAGCAGAAAAACAAAATGAATTTATTTCCTCCAAAAAGGAGGAAAACCCCTTGAGCCTGTTTGCTTTTTCTTACCGTCACTAATGTTTCAATGTTGGAACCTTTGCACAAACCTTTGGGTTACACATGAGAGAACAAAAAGGTGGAGTCTGTCTCTAGAAGCAAAGACTGCACAATAACCATTAGGGGACTGGAGGAAAGGGGTGACAGAGAGAAAGAGAGGTTATACAACAGGTCGTGTTTGCGATCAGTAAGTCCAGAAGCACTGTTCGCTCCAACATACTGTCCACAGCCAGCCAGGAGAGGAGCATTACAGGAAGAAGTGCACAAACTGCTCAAACAAAAAGTCTGGATCAGTTCAGAAGCTTGATTATGCCCCCCTCCCTTCCATCCCTCAGCAGCCAAGACAACACGTGTATGACGTCTGCTAGTCCACCACTCTCCTGTAGAAGTACAGGTAGCCCAGGTCTTTGGGTGGTTTCTCAGAGGCACAGACTTTCTGGTCGTTAAAGATTACCCATCTACAGAAGAAAAGGTGTACAAGGAGGTCATCTGCATTTCTTGAAGAAATTACATCACTGGACAAAGAAATAAATGTACTCACTGTTGGTCCTTCTTGATGTGGCAGACATAGTGACCGCACATTGTGCTCGTGCCCATGTGACTGATGAAGGCAAAAAGCTCATACTCTGCAGGAGATTAAAAAAAAGAAAACCTAAAATAAACTGCATTAAAGAAATACTCATTTACAGTTACTAAATAGTGTGAAGTTCTTGAATGCCCCTCCTTACTCTTGCCCACAATTTGATGTACTTAAAATCCACCTTTAGATTTGCACTTGTGTTGACCCATCCACTTGGCCAATGTACAAGCATGAATTTTATTTACAGTAGCTGTAATATAATTTTTAACAGTCAAGAAATATGTAGTTAAATCTGGTATACAATTTGCAGAAGGAGCCTACACAGTTTCTGCATGTGCTTAACTATATAGTGTTTATAGTAACACCACTATTTAATAAATTCTACTCACTCCCTTGTCCGTCGCGTACTCGTGGTCCAGGTGGTATGTCTCGGCTGGCTTCGCTAGCTCCTTCTGAGCGGCCACCTTCAGACACCTCCATCGATTCCAGATCATCCAGGTGAGAGAAGATCCAGTCCACTGCCCGCTCGAGAACATTATTCTGTGAACAAAAAAAAAAAAAAACAATGTTTTGTAGATTTTTAGTCACACTGAGCCAGATTTTCATCTTGGTGATTAAGCATCAACAGGCCATTCGGATGTCCTGAGCATTAGATCTGTATGTTTTTTGTAAATCCTTACTTTATTCTTTTTCATTAGATTTTGAACCATGGATGTGGGAGAATTCGGTTCATCCCCTTTTAGTACATTTCATGCATGAAATTTGTTCACAGAGGATGTGTAGAGGATTCCAATAACAAAATAGTATGGCATTTTAAGACATTAAAACAATCAAAAATTATTCTAGCTACAATTACATTACAATCAAACAATAGCCCGGTCCACAAACCATTTTGCAAATCGCTGCAAAATTATTAATAAATAAATAAATAAATAAATTTTTGGTCACTACATCTGCGGCGGAATTATTTTTATGCACACCTTTTCATGGTCCAAAATTTGGCTGCAAAATAACATGATTCTTACCCACATATTCCCTAATTCGGGGTCACAGGGTGCCTATCCATCAGCATATCTCAAACATAATTACATGTTTATTATAAATTATTTCTTCTTACTGTAGCTTTGAGTGCACGTGACGCTTGATCTCTGCTAAATCCCATGGAGACGATGGTTGCCAGGTGCTCCTCTGACAAGCTTTCTGTAGGTGTGGATCCAGGAGCAGAACTCGAGCCGGGTAACACCATCGGCGTGGCGAAATCTGCAACCAATAATACGAACAACAATCACATAAATTGTAATGGTTGATAAAAACCTGTAGCTAGACCTTTTCAGCTTGTAGAATTTTTACACCGATCCAAATACCTGCATCATCCATATGCTCCATCACCCAGTTCATGGCAGTGTCGACACCCGTGTTCCCTGTGTAATACACAGCCTTTCTGCAGGCCTCTAAAGGAAAGCCCATCTCACACAGCTTAGACACACTGGACTCGTCCAACACTGGAGCTGAGAAACAGACACAGAAATTCCTATAGAGACATATATCAGCAGACGACGGAAAACTGAAAGAGTTGATTAAACAATAAAATGTATGGCAAAAGAGCTTAACTTAAAAATGCAATGTTTAACTCAAGGTTATGGATAATGAAAAACTGGCCCTAAACTTTTTGCACCATCTATAACACCTTGTTTATAGCATGTTGCATAATGGATACATATTTTTGCATAATGGATACATATAAAACCCCAAACTTCCTAGGAGATCAATTCTCATCGATAGAGCGTTTTATAATCCCGAAAATACGGTAAGCCAAAATTCTGCTTCAATGTTTTGCATGTTATTTTTCCCCCAAATTTAGCAAAAGCTGATGGCATTTCTTTTTCCAAACCATTCAAGCAAACACAAGAAAGCAAAGAATGAAGGAGAGGTGGGAAAAGTGACAGATGGATAGTAGGAAGAGGAAGGAAGAAAAAGAGACAGACAGACTGACACAGCAGTGGGGAATAGAGAGAGTCGTCGTCCTCGTTGCCATGGAAACCCAGGATACCTTTGACCTCCACGTCAGGGGTCATAAGAGGAGGTGGGGCAACCTCTGGAAGAAGCTCCTCCCCGGGTTGCGGTCCGGACCCTCGGAGCTCGCTCAGATCCAGTGTATCAGGAACATCAATGCTAACATCTAGCAGATAAACAAAAGTAGAAACATTTATTTTAAAAAAATATTGAAATTCCAAACAATACTGTGTTTTTGTTTATTAAATATATGGCATATATGGTATTCTTTTAAAATACAATAAATCCTACAGTAGGATGTCTGTCTATCACTAACTGGCAACACTATATTAATATTCAACACCTACCCAGTTTTTTAGGAACCCAGTCCAGGCCAAAAGTAAATTTCTTGATTTGGATGACGAGGTAATCAGGGAATGAGGCAAAACGCGTAGTCCTAAAATTACCACACAAAAAAGGAAAGATCAATCATCAGTTTTATAAAGAGCATATTTATAATCAAAGTGCAAGGGCAAAAAATAGATATACATATAAATAT
>JAOTRA010000035.1:14354334-14370770 GCA_026260255.1 Pseudolaguvia tuberculata | reverse complement strand
GAAGAAACCTTGAGAGGAACCAGACTCAACAGGAAACCCATCCTCATTTGGGTTGAACAGAAATTAATGTGTATGTGCAAGTGAAAACAGTTATTTTACTTGTTCTGTTGCACTTTGACCCTGTAAACCACCACTTGGCCGTTTCACTCGCTCACTGTTACAGCTGGGCATCCCATGTGCATGTTTGTTTGTTTTGCAGGGAGAACATGCAAACTTTTCTTCACAGAAAGACCCATTGCCCAGGAATCAAACCCGTGACCTTTTGCTGTGAGGCGACTGTGCTAACCACTACACTGGCCCACAACAGCCTTTTTGCCGCTTTAGCATTAATAAAATGTAATGCCACAATTGGCCCACGTGTTCTCCGGAGGGCATATTTACTTGCAAGCATCTCAACTACCTCAGTCTCAGACAACCTGACAAACCATTCTGATTTCTTGAGATTTATTACCAGTCCTGTGAAATTATTTTGTAAAACTCTGCCGTGATTCAGTGATGTGGTTTAGTGGTGTCATCTCACAGCAATGAGGTCCAAGGTTTGATTCCCGGCCAAGGGGTCACTATGCAGTGTTTTAATGTTCTCCCCGGGTTTTTTTCAATAGTTTAAAAATACATACATACAGATTGGTGATTTTGCACTGCCTATAGGAGTGAATCTTTGGCCCTGCAATAGACTGGCAACCTGTCCATGTTGCATCCCTCCCTTTTGCTCTATGCGCCGTGACCACAAATTAGGCTTATAAGAAGATGAATGAATGAATGAATGAATGAATGAATGAATGAATGAATGAATGAATGAATTATGCTTTTCTTCTTGAATAAAGAAAAGGTTGTAATATTTGGGAGATGTTATTGAGGCGTGTACAGAGTACATCTCCATAAGATTCCAAGCGATGGAGTTTACCTGAGCGTAAGGCTTGCGTGTGCGTTTGATATGCAAGTACGCTCTCTGGCCAGTTCGGGCGTTATGCCGCTCCACAAAACGACTCCCAAATCCCAGGAAAGTGTTCATGCAGATGTACAGGCCTCCCTCGCTTTCCTGCACAGAAACACAAAGAAACAGTTCATTTTACCTTCTTCTGAGTTAATTGTTGAGAAGAAGGAGAAAAGGATTGATCAGGGGCCTCACAACAAGAAGGTCCTGGGTTCAATTCCCGGGTCTGTACAGAGGTTGCATCCCCATTCCCAGACTGGCAAACTGTCCGCGGTGTTCCCCTGCTTGGAATAGGCTCCAACAGACCCCGTGACCCCGAATTAGGGTATGAATGAATGAATGAATGAGATTAACGAGGTTAAGGTGCTAGTCAGAAGAGAATGAGTTCAATTCCCAGCACCACACAGCAGCCACAGCAAGGATCTTTAACCTAAATGGTGGATAGTTTACAGTGAGTTTATACAAAATTTGATAATATAAATTAAGTTTTCTGCTGGTACCGAAAAGAATTTTGGGATTAATTAAGAAGGTGGGATGTGGTTGTGATGCTACCCGGTGATTACTCAGCGGACTTAGCTTAGCAACGCTGTTAGCTAGCATTACCGGGACTTTTAACAGATACCTGGTTAATTGTGTCGATTTAATCGACGTAAAAACATCGCGCCGGCCCAACCCGGTAGGTTTGGTAAGTAAAATAAAACACTTATTTGTTTAATGTTGCAGCCATGCGGGGTATCAACTTCTGAATGAACATAACTAGCCAGTCTGCTAATCTGCGAATGTCGGCATCATTAGCAATGATGCTAAAAAAAAAAATAATAAAGATAAAACCAGAAATAAACCGGAAATAAACTGTTTATAAACAAATACCAAATTAAAAGTTGAAATGAGAGGGAAATGTATAAGTTTTAGGCTGTTTGGAGTAAATTGTACAGCTCACCGGAGAGGTGAATGACAGCGCGCACTCGTCTTTATGAACGCGGTCTCCGGGCCTCGGCACCCGGATAGTGGACAAAACTGACATCAGGATCTCGCTAGTTTCCGCCATGTCCTCTCGATAACTCCGGCCTGTTTTCACGCACTCGTCCCGTCTTGCTTTTGCTCCCAAATCACAGCACTCCAACCCAAAATACGAGGCGCGATGTGACAGCTCGGTTTTACTCTCCTTTCTCTTTCCGCTTCACTCAATCAACTGTGCTGCTTTCTGCCACCCAGTGCACCGGTTCAGTACTACCGATTTTTTTCCCACCTGAATTCAGACTAGTCCCGCCTTTCTAACACGTTATTGGTTCAAAAATTCAAACCAAAATTCAGTAGCCAATTAAAGCGGCTGAGACTTGATTATCGTAAAGTGTACCGAATTTGCACTTTTCTTGTGTTCAGATACCGTGTTTCACATAACATGCGGTTGCCATCATTATAAAGTTTGCAAAAGAAAACGGAATTAAATATAATCTATTATGTATGTATGTATGTATATATATTATAAATATAAAATATTAAATATATAGAATTACACGCGTATTGATTTAGTTGTTCAAGCAGCTGACGTGGTATTGGTAACCTAGGAACCAACAATACATAAAACAAGACTAGCATAATGGCGTCGATTAGTCACGTGGTTTTACTACGCCTTTTCCTTTACCGTTATTCGTATTAAACATTTTTTTCATTAATTGCGCTTTAAAGAATTTGACATTCCCGTCCTATGTTTCTGCTGGAATATGTTAAAAGTGCGCATTAACACAGTGATGGCTGCATAGTCACGTGACGATGAGAGGTCTGGCTCCTGGCGATCTTTCGCTTATCTACAAATAATTTATATTCAACCACAAAACATTTACGTGATAAAATGAAGATTTTAGTTGATCGATGATACACACAATTCTGAGGAACAGACTCTTGCTATTGCACGTTGGAATGAAAATTGTAAATACGGAATAAAATAAAATAATTGCGTAACATGGTGAAGATTGCACTAAATGTATCCCAAATAAATTTGTTTTCTTGCAATAGGTGCATTAAATAAACAAGGGTCCATAATGATGCAGTTATTTAGAACATTTAATGCATTTATTCATGAAAAAAATTGAGGTCTGCTAAACTCACATTTAATAACAGAGTAACGGTTATTAAGGTTATATAGAGTATTGTGTAAATACAGCATGGAGATGGTTCATATTATTATTATCCTGTTTTTCTTCTGGTGACGTCAGAATTCTATCATTCACTTTTACTAAAGCTTTTACTTTTAGCTTTTACTAAATCGCGCACACCCCTAGGACATCCCCACCCACCTCTCCTTCACTCCTCCCTTTCACTGGCTACTGCTTTTTTCCTTTTAGCATTCTATTCCTCTGTCCGTCTGCGCGTCGGTCTGTGTTTGCGCTATGGCGCTGCGCTGTAGTGCGCCTGTAGACGTGGCGCTTATTCGTGCTTTTCTCTCCCTGTGCGCCTTGTTATCCTTTGCTGTAGACAGTGCCGGAGCTTCGAGTCCTCTCTCAGGCCTTCTAGCGCCTTATGACGAACTGTACTATCGCGGAGTGCGGGCTTATTTCACGGAAGACTGGGAGAAAGCGGCCGAGTACATCGAGTTGGCCATATCCACCCGGGAAGCCCTGCGCAAGATCAGGCGAAAATGCCACGATGAGTGTTCAACTGCGGGGGAAGAGATAGTGTCCAAACTAGGTAGACTTCAACATTACCACCAAAGCAGCCAAGTGCTTTCAAACCTTTCAAAAGTTTTCTAAATAACTGCATGCTGCATCTTTATGGACCCTTGTTTATTTATTTTTATAGCAAAAGGGTGATACAATGGTCTAGGATGTGTTTACAGCTCTCCAGTTTGTGTTTGTTTGTGTGTGTGTGTGTGTGTGTCTGCGTGTGTCTGCGTGTGTCTGCATAACTTTTTCAGTAAGCTTTTACTTACTTACATTTATTGACCAATCATCAATAAATGTGTATGAACATTGTCAATGTAAATATTGTAATAAAAAAAAAAAAAACAGAAAAAAGATTTTATCTGTTATAGATCACACAATAATGAACCTGAGAACCAGGCCTCCTTCAGAGATGCTGGGATTTAACTGTGCATGAAATTCTGCATCAATATTACCCCATAGTTACCTTTCCTGAGATAGGGAAAGGGATCTAGGGTCCTCAACTGTCAAATTATGGGTTTCACTAACGTTTCTTAATTGTAAGCAATATGTATGTTTGAAGTGTGCATTGTATTTGCATCACATCCTACATGGATTAGTTTGTCTTGTATCCATTAATGTTCCTTACATCACACCCACAAAAGAAAACAAACTGTTCCTGATTTAAATCAAATTAAATGTAATTCATTTGTTCATTCATTCTCTTACCCGCTTATTCCCTAATTCGAAGTCGCCGAGCATACCCTGGGTACACCCCGGACAGGTCACCAATCCATCGCAGAGCGATTGAGCAATTTAGAATCACTAATCAACCTAAAGTTTTTGGACTGTGGGAGGAAACCGGAGCACCCGGAGGAAACCCACACAAGCATGGGGAGAACATGCAAAAGAAAGCTCCCGGAGCTTTCTTGTTGTGAGACTCGCTGAAATGTAATATTAAAGAAATGTATCACACTTATGCTTGTCCAAATTAATAAATTGGTTAGAATTAGGACACACACTTATTATACAGTGCAAAAGTTCCTTACTTTATTCTTCTCCTGTTTATACTGATGATTTGGTAGTAGAGGAATTTGTGTTCCTGATTAGTTAACTGGTGAATGCACATTTGCTTCTGTAACTGTGTATTTGCATGCAGACACAGAAAAAGGCAGTACTTGGGATCTCTGGGCACTGGACTGGATCCAGCAGCGAGCAGAGTGTATACGATACTGTTTAAACCAAGCCGTCACTCCTGCTGGTCAGCTTCCTGTATCGTCAGATATTGAATATGAATTTGGGTCTCGTAATGCTTACAATTTTCTGCAGCTAATCTACTATCAGGTTTGTGCTGGTAAAGAATAAACCGAACTTTTTTTTTCCCCCATTTGTTTTGCACACATTTAATAGACATCAGCATTCTTTTACTTAGTTATACTAATGATGAATACTGAGCCAATATCCTTTCTCGGGAACAGCTGGGTAAGCCAAGGAAGGCTGCGGCTGCCGCTTACACATTCTTTAAGGCCAACCCGAGTCACCTGGAGATGAGGAACAACATTGAGAAGTACAGGCGGATGAGCGGTGTCACGGAGGAGGCCTTTCAGGACAGAGAGAGGGAGCTGGAGAAGCATTGGGTAATGTGAAGAAGAGAATATAAGGGAAGCTAAAATAAAAATGTGCATGCTTTCCGTACTATTTATAGCTCTATAAACTATAAATGTGGACACTAGACCTCTATGTGATTATTTTGTATAAATTAAAATAAAAATCCATTAAAATACGTTTTACTGAATATCTTCTCACAGTTCAGAGTTTTATGTAATTGATGGTCAATGTTTGTTTCTATAATGAAATTATCGCAAAAGGATGGACATAATTCTATAAATCAATTGCAAAACTTTTGTTTCATCTCACCCTTTGGGAAGCACAGGAAGCCTACGATGCTGCTATCATGGCTGAGAGCTCCTCTGACTGGCCCAGAGCTGTGGAGAAATGGAAAGAGTGTATGAACGAGACGCTTAAGCAGACGAACGAATGCCGAGCTCAATGTGTGGTTACTTCACAGCTTCTTCCAGAGGACACAGATGGAGGAGAGGGAGCTTATGAAAAAGCTGCAGGTGAGATGATAAGTAAATAAAATAAATAGAAATGTTTAGCCCATACAGAAATATTTTTTCTTTGGTTGTTTTGGAGATTTTGAAAAGGGTTTGAAAAGGGTAAAGACTTTTCTTCTTTACTGTTCAGCTCTGTCTCTTGCACTGCTGGCTTGTAAGCAAGCATGTGTTGGTCTGGTGTCCACACGGCCTGGACGGATCTCTTCTCAGGAGGATTTTCTTCCAATACAGCTCGAGCATCTCCATATTGCCCAATTTAAAGGTCAGAGTTTACTAAAGATTTTAATTCAAATGAAACTATCAGAGTTCCCAAATCACACCACCACCGACAAGGCAGAAAAGTTTTTGGACCTCCGTTGAGCATATATTTATTTATTTAGTGATGCCTATACGAGTATAAAAGGAAGGTGTTGGACTGATACGACAGATAAGACAGAGGTTCAAACCACAGCGACACCAAGAAACTGCTTAACAACTGAGCAATTGAGGCTCAGTTGTACAAAGTGCCCTGTGATGAACTGGTGACCTGCCCAGGGTGTGCTCCTCCTGCCTTTCGCCCTCTTGCAGACCCCAGTGAATCGGAATTAGGTATAGAAATGAATGAAAACACATGTTATGACGCTGCTTTCAGTGAAGTACAGCTTTTTTTTTTTTAATCTCTCTCAAATTCCTAATAATAATAAATTTCCAGTGTTCCAGTGCCAATAAAGCAAAAATTTAATAGGATATGTAATATCCAGCTTATTCTGAAGGACCTCCAAACTGTAACTATGAACAGATGTTTAACATGAAATATCCAGTCCCAGTTTGCATCCATCTTTCAATCTGTTAATCTGTCTGTAATTTCTTCAAATACAAATATGTGCTGTGCTTCCAGCTTATTTAGTTTTACTTTGTATGTAATAAATATTCCCGGGCCAGGGATCTTTCTGTGCAGAGTTTGCATGTTCTCCCCACGCTTTCGTGTGTTTCCCCCGAGTACTCCAGTTTCCTCCCACAGTCCAAAAACATGTACATTGGTGAGTCTACATTGCCCATAGTAGTGAATATCTCTGTGTGTGCGAGTGGTCTATGTGTTGCCCTGCGATGGACTGGCGAACTGTCCGAGTTGTACCCCCGCCTCTCTCCCTATGTGAGCTGGGATACCCCACCCCGTGACCCTGAATTAGGGAATAAGCGGGTAAGAAGAAGAATGAATGAAAATGTTTTTGCTTTTTTAATGTCCACTTTCCTGTTGTATTGATAGAGGGTGACCTAAAGGGGGCGATACAGACACTGCGTTCTCTGCTGCTGTTTTACCCAAATGACCCAGAGTCACTGAGTAACCTGAAGCTCTACACCGAGTCTCTGACGAGTGACACTGACACGCTGGTCACAGGACCTTTACAGGTACATGGTGATGTTATTATAAATATTGAAAGTGTTATTAATCATGTTTTGATTGTGCGAATGTGTAAAACAATCTGTTAAAATAGGAAACATTTCCTTAGCAGTAAGGAAAGGATCATTAAAGAATCAGTACACATATTTATAATATAAGATATTTATATTATCGTCTAGCCATAAGAAAAAGAATAATCCTGAATTTATATACGTCCCAATGAAACACCAGAAAATGTCTAACATTCATTCATCTTCTTACCCGCTTATTCCCGCTTATTCGGGGTCACAGGGCTGGAATCTATCAAAGTACGCCAATTCATCGCAGGGCAATAGACGAACAACCACACACACAAACACACACCTTCACTCTTATTTTTTAATTTAGAATCATCAATCAAGCTAATGTACATGTTTTTGGACTGTGGGAGGAAACCAGAGTACCCAGAGGAAGAAACCCACGCAAGAGCGGGGAAAACATGCAAACTTCAAACAGAAAGACCCCCTTCCCCCGGAATCGAACCGGGACCTACTTGTTGTGAGACGACTGTGCTAAACCATTATGCCACCGCCTAATGAGAAGAATAGTGATAATAAGCAATAAACGGTGGTGGCTTGGTGGTGCTGGGAATCGAACCATTACACAAAATAGTGTAAATGCAGATATCCAATATGGGTTACTTTTAAAAGATGATGTATGTGGGTCATCAAAAAATATCGTATATAGTCACAGAATCAGATCAAATCAGATAGAGATCCAATAAACCAAAACAACTTTGTATTGACAGGACGTTTCCAGCTACATCAGCAGAGCTCTAGCCGAAAAAAAAATACTTTACTTTGGAGTGGAAAATCTGAATTTCAAGTTCTTCAACCCGGTAAAACACAATAGTCCATTTGGCCTGTTTTGTCCCGTTACAGTCAATAAATTAGGTTTTTTATCTTCTTAATGGCAGGATCTAT
This sequence comes from Pseudolaguvia tuberculata, assembly GCA_026260255.1. NCBI lineage: Eukaryota > Metazoa > Chordata > Actinopteri > Siluriformes > Sisoridae > Pseudolaguvia > Pseudolaguvia tuberculata. Next base: position 14,362,737 of record JAOTRA010000035.1, on the reverse strand, counting down.
GGACTCCTGAGGACATTGTTCCTGAATCACTGAGAGAAAGCTGGAGGTGAGTGTGAAGGACAAACCCACCGATCCTTTCAGAGAGGGTGACAGTCAGAGCCTGACAGTTCCACATTCTCATTTTCAGAGCTGAGAGAGAAAAGCTGAATGAGAAACTAAAGGAAGGAGAAAAGGTGTTAGAGGTGGATGACAGTGGATTCTATGCTGGTGAGTAGTGTGTTGATTCGAACAGATTTAAAAGTGTGCACCACCTATCTAAAGTGTTTCGGAAGGTGGAAACTGAATTATTAGTTTGAGGATCAGTAGAAAATACCAAAAGATATAGGATTAAAAAAAAGAAATAATACAAATAATACTAATAATATTAGTAATAATAAGAGGAATATTTTGCTAGGGGTTGCCACAGCGGTACCCTTCCATTTATTCCATTGCCAGGCTTTGGACCGGCACTGAGGATGCACTGACTTGTGAAGCCCTAAAGGCTGGGTTTTTATGGGGAATTTAGACTCACCAATCCCCCTGTACATGTTTTTGGGCAGTGGGATAAAACCGGAGTACCAGAAGGAAATCCACGCATGCACAAATCCGTTTTCTTGTGGTGAGGCGACCGTGCTAACCACTACGCAACCCGCCCAATAAGAAGAATAGTGATAATAAACAATAAATATGTCTGTATGTCCATCTCTCCCTCTCTCTTAGGAGGTCCAGTTCCACTGGATACTGTAACCATTACAATGGATGACGAGGCCCTAAACGGAACCAATCGTGTTGTATTAGATGGTGTTTTGTCCCAATCTGAATGTGACACCGTGTTGCAGCTGGCGAGTGTAAGCCAATGACTATATAAGATGCATAAATCTAATAATCAAATACAGCAACGCTTGCTGCAACACTAACAACATCAGATGTTTATACTGAACTTTGTCTTAGGCGTCCCTCAGGGCTTACTACTTAGCCCTGTACTGTTTTTTTTTATATTTGCTTTTTAATAATGTCTATTATGTATCACAGCAAGGATTTGAGTCTATCCAAATCTAGTTGCCAAATAATAAAGTAATTGGTCTTACCTTTTGTTGCATTTCCGTAGACAGCTGCATTAGTTGGTGACGGTTACAAGGGACGACGTTCTCCACACACACCTCATGAGAAATTTGAGGGTTTGACCGTCTTACGAGCCTTTAAGGTGAAAACAAGTGACACATTAAAGACAAATCATTCATTATGCTTTTACAATCGAACAATTGCGTTCAATTAAGGTTTCTTTTAATAGACATTGACGTTGACATTAGACATTGTGTCAAATATCAAAGTGAAGTTAAAATTTCTGTCTTCCAGCTGGCACAGGACGGATTAGTAAACCAATCAGATGCCAAATTGTTACATGAAATAGGCGAGAGAGCCAGAATCCTGATTCACTCTTATTTCAGAAGCCACTCCGCTCTCTATTTCTCCTACACACACCTTGTCTGCCGCTCCGCCATTCCAGGTACACAAGCACTCCACCATCTTGTAATTACGAGTAAGAAAAAAACCGTTTGAGCTATTCCATTCGGAAAACATAATGCAAGGACTGCTGTTTATATATCAAGCAAATAGTTTAACATATAAACACTATAGTCTCAGTTTGTAAACATGAAATGCAAAGACAGATCTCACACTCAAACAGGGAGACATTTCAGAGGATTGACTGAAGACATGGACATGTGCATTTGTGTCCAGGGCATCAGGAAGGACGCATGGATCTGTCTCACCCTGTGCATGTGGATAATTGTATTCTGGAACCCGAGACCAGGCAATGCTGGAGAGAAGCACCTGCATTTACACACCGAGACCTAAGGTGCGGTCCATACACACTCTTGTTTCTTTACCAGCAGCTGGAACACATTGTATGTTATCTTGTTGAATGTTATTGTTACAGTGCAATTCTTTACTTAAATGAGAATTTTGAAGGTGGAGAACTCTTTTTCACCGACAGAGATGCTAAAACCATCACGGTAAGTCATGAAGTTAGAAGAACATGAGATTTGCTGTGATTTCTCGGAGCTGATGCTATTCTTCTTGTCTCCTTTCTCTGTAGGCTAGGGTGAAGCCCAGCTGTGGGCGTCTTGTTGCTTTTACTTCAGGACCTGTAAACCCTCATGGTGTCACAGCAATCACGGAAGGACGCCGGTGTGCACTGGCGCTCTGGTTTACCACTGAAAAACGTCACAAAGACATGGTAAGGAAAGGTTTAGGACAAGGTTCTCGAACCCAGCTCCAGGAGGATCACAGCTACGCAGAGTTTAGCTTGGACCCTAATTGAACACACCTGATTCGGGAAATTGAAGCGTTCAGGTTTCATACTTGCAATCTGTAATATGTAGGGCGACGCGGTGGGGTAGTGGTTAGCACGGTTGCCTCACAACAAGAAGGTCGCGGGTTTGATTCCTGGGCCAGGGGTTCTTTTTGTACAGAGTTTTCATATTCTTCCCGTAGGTTTCCTCACACAGTCCAAAAACATGCGGATTAGGTGGATTGGTGATTCTAAAATGTGTGTGAGAATGGTTGTTTGTTTATGTGTTGCCCTGAGATGGACTGGCCTCTCAACCTATGTGTGATTGGATAGGCCCCAGCAGACCCTCCTGACCCCGGTAAGAAGATGAATGAATGAATGTAATATGTATGGAGTCTTCTGACCTGTCTATTAATTCAGGGATTCTGTCCTTTGCTATAATTTTCGCACATAGCAGGGGTAAACACTGAACAAGTCGCCAGTCCATCGCAGGGCCACACATAGTAAAACAACCACACACGCTCCTGCCTTTAGACAATTTAGAATCACCAGTCAACCTTTTGGAATTGGAAGTTTTATTGCAACCTACATGCTCAGAACATGCAAATTGTGTGTGTGTGGGATTGGAAGTTTTATTCCCACCCACATGCGCAAAATTTGCATGTTCTTCCACATGTCTGCAGTATTTCTTTACTGCTTCAGTTTTATCTCCAGTCTAAAAACGTGATGGACGTTGGATGGACGGACTTAAATTTATAATGCCAATAAAAAATTTTAAATAAATGTTTTCATCATGGGCGGCTCAGTGGTGTAGCACGGTCACCTCACAACAAGAAGGTCCCGGGTTCAACTCCTGGGCCGGTGATCTTTCTGTGTGTAGTTTGCATGTTCTCTCCATGCTTTCCCAGGGTTTCCTTTGGGTACTCCAGTTTATTTCTGTTTCATAATTAAGACCCCTAGGTTTTCACTGTGTACTCTGGTTTCTTCCCAATGTCTAAAAATATTAGGTTGTTATTCTTAATTTTCCATAGGTGTGTGTTTGTGTGTGATTGTTTGGCTATATGTGGCCCTGTGATAGACTGGCGACCTGCCCAGGTACACACCCAAGCTGGGATAGGCTCCAGCAGACCCCCGAATTAGAGATAAGCGAGTTAGAAGATGAATGAACGAATGAATCAAAATGGTAAAATTGTGCATCAGTTATTTAAAAACTAAATTGTATTTTTTCCATCCATTTTCTTCGATTGATTCTTTTTATGATTCCAGGAACGAGAGGAAGCTGAGGCCATGTTGGGAATAGACGGACATAAAGAAAAGGAAGAAAAGGACGAGTCTGATAGCAGCATTGCCTCTGCTCGGAGTGGGCAAAGCCAGACATCTAAGAGCAGAAGCAAAGAGAGGGCAAGAGTGTCGAGTGTGAAAGACGAACTTTAAACATGAGTGTGAACCTTTGGACACGTGTTTACAGATCTACCAAGATCACAAGTGATGCTGTATCTGTGTGAGAGAATAATTATATAATTATATATATATATATATATAATGTCTGTGTTCCTTTTTGTAATAAAGAAAGATTGAACAAACTGAATCACAGATTTGCTATTGAGACAGAAGGAAAATTAAAAAAAATAAAGCGATCACATCATACTGATGAAAAATGGCAAACAAAAAACTATAAGGTAGAAGAGAAGAAAGCAGGTAAGCAAAAAAATATGGAAAAATAATCCAGACAAAAGTCAATGAACCCGGATCTCCAAATGTCCTTTCACTGAATACAGCAGGGACTGTTGTCTCTACCTTTTGCCTAATCAGTGGACATCACAATTGGACCTCAACTTGCTTGCCTATAAGTTTCAAATATGCTCTTTCAAGACCAAGAGAATTATGGGACGACATGGTGTTCCTGAATGACCTACTGAATGTACCTACTGAGGCCACAGGAGAGACCACCGATCATATTTGGAAATGGTGGAATGCACAGACGCAGCACTTTTAATTACTATAAAAGTCCGTTTGGATGCAGCGCAATAAATAGTTCCACACTGTTCCAACCAATCAAATGACACTTCACTAGAAAATCCAGGATCCCCTCTGTACAGTACGGAGTAGCTGTCTACCACCAAGGACAAAGGTCAATGGACTGGATAACCAAATGTTATAACCAGGAAGATTTTGACATTGCAATGGTACACCAGATGTCATCAGACTCTGTCCTGGAACGCCGGAGTTTCACACCGACTTGCAGGTAAACCCAGGAAGATCTTTGTCTGATTAGGGTTGGAGCTCAACTCTGCAGGACACCGAGTTTTCTCTAGGACCGAGTTTGGACATCCAATGTTTTATTGAATAGGTTAAAAAAATGCATTGCTCTCTCTTTCTATCTTTCTCTTTCTCAGTCTGTCTCTCTTTCCCGCTCTCGCTCGAACCTTTGTCACTTTATGCCCCTCTACTCTTTCTCTGTCTATTTCCCTGTCTCCTTCTTTTCTGTCTCTCTCTAACCCACTCTCTTTCATTCGTTCTCTTACTTTCTCCTCTCTGTCTCTCTCTCTCTCTCTCTCTCTTTTGTCAAAAAAATGTATATTTTGCAAAGTCGTCACTTTGTCTCTTTGTCTGTTTTTCTCTTTCTATCCATAATCCTTTAATTGCAGTGTTCGTGTCCTCCGTTCTCTGCTTCCACGCATTTCTAACACACCCAAATTCTTAAAGGTCCACCAGTCTTCTCTGCCGGAATCTTCTCAAGATTTGTTAAACAAATGACCAAGTCTACACACAGGCCAGAGCGGATACATAGTTAACCTCTACATCTTTATTAAAAATTCCAGGGCAGCATGTTTCGGGTTCGACTGGTGGAAATCAAAGGTCTTAGATGATGTTATTTTTAAAGAATCAGTCAAGTGACACAGTGGCAAATTCCTGCCAAACTGCAGATGGGTCGGATTCTCAGAAGGCAACACAAATTTTGGAAATAAAAACAATAAAAAATGAAAACCTCTAAAAATAGTAAATGATTCTGTAATTGAATAAAAATTGATTTGATTTGTAATCAATAATCAAATGTAACTTGTTGATGAATGAATTTAAAACATCTGTGTAAAATAATTGAAAGCGATGGATTAGCTACCTGTCCATGGTGTACGTCTGCCTTTTTTCCAGCAGGTCCCTGTTACCCAAAATTAGAGAATAAGCAGGTTAGAAGTTGAATTAATAAACAAATTAATAAACAAACAAAAGGTACTGGGTTCGATTCCTAGACCGGAGGTATTTCTGTGTGGAGTTTGCATGTTGTTCTCGCTCATATGTGGGTTTCCTCCGGGTCCTCCGGTTTACTCCAACAGTCCAAAAACTTTTGGAGGAAACCAACAATTACATTAGGCTGATTGGTGATTCTAAATTAGGAGTGTGTGTATGTGTATGTGTGTGTGTGTGTGTGTGTGTGTTTCTACGTATGGCCTTGCGATGGACTGGCGACCTGTCTAGGGTGTTCCACTGCCTCTCGCTCTATGTGCGTTGGGATAGCCTGTGACCCTGAATTAGGGAATAAGCAGGTAAGATGATGAATGAATGAATGGATCTGATGATCAACAAATATTTTTAAAACCCCCTGACTCAATGACGATGTGTTGGCCCAGTGGGTTTGATGTTTTATGCAAATCTTGACCTTCTCCACTTCCAGAAACTTCTTTTCCAACTGCGCCATTCGTGTCAAAGGGGGTCAAAGACAACATCTACTTTCCTTATTCTCTCCGTCTCCCCCACAGCATCCTTGTAGCTTATGTCCTTTTCTAACAGATGATCTGTCCTGCAAAAAAGGGTCTGAGAGGCAGGACCGCCCGGGACGAGTGGAGAACAGGAGCAGCTCAGGATACGACTGTGTTGTGTAAGAGAGTAAACGGCTGTTGAGGGAGAGGAGGGAGAGGAGGGAGAGGAGGGGAGGGGGTGATTATGCTTTGATTGATTGATTGATTTTAATTTAAAAAGGAGAGATTCTTTGATATTGACACCAATTAAATGTTTATAATGTTACATTTTCGGTTTCTTTTACTGCTGAAGCTTTAATATCACTTTTAATGTATTACAATGTAGTAATGTATCACCATCAGCTGCATTACAGATGTTATACAAACACCAAGTTAGTCACAGTGGACGGGATTCAAATAATGTCTAGGCCACACGCACGAGTCCCTTACCTACACAAATGTCCCCTCACACACCCATCCATCCCCCCAACCCATCATCCACCTCTCTCACCCCACACCCATCCACACCTCTCCCCCACACACCTATCATCCACCTCTCTCCCCCCCTTTCACCTCCCCCCCACACCCATCATCCACCTCTCCCCCCACACCCATCCCCACACCAATCCACCTTCCCTCTCTCCATCTCTTCCCCACTTTTACTTTTCCCTCAGTTTTTACTTTTTTTTAAACCTTGACCTTTAACTCTCTCTCTTTCTATCTCTTTTTCTCTATATATCTTTTGCTCTTTAATTATCTCCTTCTCTCCAACTCTCCATCAGTTTCAATCCAACTCACTTTTTCTCTGTCTGCCTCTCTTCCCCTCTTTCTCTTCTGTCTCTCTTTCCCACTCTCAATCGAATTCATCCTTTCTGTCCCTTTTTTCCTCTTTATGCCCCTCTACCGCTAACTCTCTCTCTCTCTCTCTCTCTCTCTCTCTCTCTCTCTCTCTTCCTTTCCCATTTTTTTTTCTTTTCTGTCTCTCTCTTCCCCACTCTCTTTCACTCATCCTCTTCCTTTCTTTCCTCTCTATCTAGCTACCTCTAGCTACTTCTCTCCACACCCACATCACAAATATGGTCCACTGAAAATTTTTCCAATCTGGATTTCAACCCATTCTAAAAACGTAGTTCATCCTTTCTTTCCTTTTGTTCGTTTGTCTAACACAACACACCCACCCATCTCTTCATTCTCATCTGCCTGGTTCTAAATTAGCCCTGATGGAGTCCTTACACTATTTAGTTCCGAGCCAAACTGACCAAACAGCACCAATTCTCTGAAAACCCTATAGTGTTCTATTGTGCTTACACTGATGTTGGTAAAAGACGTAAAAAGACACCATTTGACTAATGTCCATGACGGAGCAGTTCCCTCCCTCTAACCCTGCCTGCACCTTCTCCCACTCCCCTTCCCCAAACAAATTTTAGGCAAACTCATTTGGTCATAAGAGCTCGCTAGAGACACTAACGCATTTAAACAGCAATAGAAGAAAAGCCTCGCATTATAAGGTAAGGAGTTTTTAGAAAAATAAAAAGCTATAATAATGAAATGAATTGAGCTATGTGTTACCTATGGGGTCTTTCTTCTGCCTGGACATTTCATTCCATTGCAAGTAATTGTAATAAAAGGTGTAATTAATGGATTCCAGGTTCTTGAATTAATTCATCCCTATTGAGTGCATAGAGTTGACTTGTGTAACTTTATATAAATGATTTTAGGGTTTTTGATTGGAAACTGAAATGAATGTAATATTAAGGTTGGAAGTGTTTGTGATTCGGCAAAAGATAATAAAAACGAATCTTTATACTTTGCATATAAGAAGATCTTCCAAGATATATTTTTTTAAAAGCTCACGGAAATAAATCTGCATTTAGTGTGTATAGACTTGATTTTGTTTTTATTAATAATGATTTCAGGACTTGCGGTTAAATCAGTGCATGTTTGCGTGCATCAATATTTGTGACCATTTGCAAACCAGTTGAGATGAGTTTGAATTGCAAATGGCCTCCTAAGGGAGGCAGAGGGTGTTTTGGTTTCACCAAAATATGACCTTCCTGTAGACGATTGGCCTTTAGAGGAACACTTTTGACAAAACTATTACCATTAAAGGGATTCAATTTCTGACATTTGACCTTTTCTATTTCATTCCAGAAGTCACTTTGTTCACCTTATTTCACTTCCTGTTGGTGGCTGTGCCTGACAACTGTTGCCATGGGTGATTTGGCTCAACTTCGGAAGGAGGTGGAGAACCTCAAGGACCAGATCTCTGTTAGTATCTCCAGTGTGAACTATAAAATCTAACACCACACACACACAGAGTAATAGATAGATAGATAGATAGATAGATAGATAGATAGATAGATAGATAGATAGATAGATAGATAGATAGATAGA
>JAOTRA010000035.1:14340724-14354234 GCA_026260255.1 Pseudolaguvia tuberculata | reverse complement strand
CTATCTATCTATCTATCTATCTATCTATCTATCTATCTATCTATCTATCTATCTATCTATCTATCTATCTATTTAATCTATCCACCCATTTATATTACAACATATCCTATTTAAACCCTATTTACTACCAAATGAATGGTTTATCTATTCATCTACACTTCTAACCACCTATTTAACTACACATCTAAAAACTCCTTTATCCATCCACCAATGATATTAAATAACTACCCACTTAACAAGTGAACTACCCACTTAACTAGTTCTTTAACTAGTTAATTATCTAGCAATATGACTAACGATAAGTATCTGTCTTTAAATGTTGGAGTTTAGATGACTCCTCACCCTCCAGGTGCTTCACAATGCCCCGTAGACTGTTGCCATGAGCAGCAATCAGTACCCTTTTGCCCTCTTTGATCTGCGGGACAATCTCATCATTCCAGAAGGGCAGAGCTCGGGAAATGGTGTCCTTCAGACTCTCACATGATGGCAGCTGATCTTTTGACAGTTCAGCATAGCGACGGTCCTGCAATAAATTCAACAGCTGTTCTGTAAATACACAGGCTTTGGGAAGGGAGAAGGGAATAAAGTTATATCATGTTTATTCTTTTAAACATTCATTCATTCAATTTCTTACCCGCTTATTCCCTAATTCGGGTTCACAGGGGTCTTCTGCGCCTATCCCAGCACACATAGGGCGAGAGGCGGGGGTACACCCTGGACGGGTCGCCGGTCCAACACATAGACAAACAACCATTCACACACACATTCACTCCTATGGACAATTTACAATCACCAATCCACCTAATCTACATGTTCTTGGACTGTGGGAGGAAACCCACGCAAGCACAGGGAGAACATGCAAATGTTCACGCCGCCCAATGATTTTATATAATGGATCAAAATCAACATGGTGGTGATGGGAATCAAATCCTCAGCAGTACCTTAACCGCTGCACTACCACCTGGTAATAATAAATACACTTGACCATTTATTCAAAGTTTTATTGCTAGGGTTACATGTATTATCACATCAGTACAGTCGGTCAGCTATATTCAAATAACAATAATTATAATAATACAATTATGGTACACAAGATGTCAGAATTTACAATTAAGCAAACTAATTTACAGAAGAATTCTTTAACAAATTTCATTGTGGGGTTAAGGAAAGAGATGCATGCTCAGGTTTATTAACCTTTTTCTCGTTGTGTTTTTGCTGACAAGAGCTTTTGCATCTTTACACTGCGAGTTAAAAATCAGTATTCACACTCTGTCCTTCAGCTCAATGTTTTCTCCAAAGTCCTATACATTATCAGTATTTGAAGGAAGCAAACCTCTTGAGTGAAATAACAGTCCTTATGTAGCTGGAATGGAGCCACAACATACCGTATCGACGATATACAAAATAAAAAGAAATACAATGTGTGCAACAACCTTCAATTGGGTTCTGTGGGGTTTTGACTAAAAAAAGACCAGCCATTAATTACCGCTTGCCTATCTGAGCATTTAGTGCATGTGTTTTATATTTCTTTCTTCCTCTTTGTTTGGTTCTTCTCTATTTCTATCTTCAACTAATCTTCCATACTTCCGTGACACCTCTCTCCACACTCACATGCTATCAACCCCCTCCAATCCTCTCCCTTTTCTTTTCTTCAATCAGTCTCTCCATCCTTTTGGCAGAAGTGCGCCAACAGCGTGTCCAAATCTCGCCGGTCAGCAGCAGCGTACAACGAACTCTCTCCCATCATGCTCAGTGCCATGCGCAGGGTGGACCAAATGTTGTCTGACATTATGGTGTTGGCAGAACCCGGTGCCCTACTCGCACCTCCTTCCATGTCACCAGCGGCCTGTCTCTGAAGAGAGAGGGCCTCCAAAAAATGCTCCACCGCTTCTCTACGACAGACACAGAGCAAAGCATGGAAGAGAAAATGCAGAAAAGAACAGTAAGTTAAAGCAGACTGTGATCTAGTACATATACATAGAATACTCTTCTTACCTGTGGACCCCCAGATTAACACAGCTAATTCCTAAATTGTAACGGCTGCGCACGAAGCCGGGCTGCAGTTCAAGTGCCCTTCTGTAGGCAGCGACAGCCTCCTCAGAGCGATTTCCGTTAGCTAGAGTAGCTCCTAATTTATTCCACAACAAATAATCCTGTAAGAAAATTAGACCAGACTGAATCGACACGGATAAGCGGTGTTTGTATAAGTCTTCCTGAAATAAATGTGATTCGGCTCACAGTTACAACTCTGTTAAAAATATATGTGAAGAGATCCACAGTAGGATTTTGGGCTCAAACCTGATTTATGTCTTGCCCATTTGTTTAGTTTTAAGGCAGTTTGTCCTTCATTACGCTTCAATGACAAAGGCTTTAAGTTCAATTTAGTCCCTTGTTTTGTTGGGTTTTATTTAGCTCTGTTCAAGTGAATTTTAAGTCAGTTTGGGGGAAAATGTCTGCCAGATCCACCTGAGACCCTTGGAGAAAAATTATATTATTTTTTATTTATGTGTCTGAAACTTGTAGTGGATCGCTGGACCATTTTAGTTTGAAAAGACAGGCCATTCCATAAAATGAGGTTGTTCCAAGAGTGTCCATTTTGGAGGCAGGGTAAGAACAAGTTCTTTGCATACCAGCCAATCAAATTGCACAAAAACACCAGAAAGCTCAATATGTCCTCTGTGCCATTGAGCAGAAATTGATAGTCAAAAACTATTATGTAAACAAAAGTTCACTACAGAAAATAAGTAATAAGAAATAAGTTTCCTTTAGGTTCTCGTTTATATTCCATGGACATGATCGTGTGTTTTGTACTGCGTAACCTTGTAGGTGTGAACGGGTGTGTAAATGTGTGTGTGTTTGTAGGGTGGGGTAGTGTAAAAATATCAATGCTATAATCGGCCATAAGGGTTAACTTCCATTTCTCCTGTCTAATGAAAACACTGTTTTGTAAGTATGGTGCAAAAAGTCTTCACACACGGTGTCTATGGAATATGGCTACTTCCTTTTTCAGTCAGTGGGTCTACTTTTTTTTTTTGCACATTTTATGGTATATAATTGATATGGGTCAGTTTTAAGATATGATGTAAGCGGGTATTTAACAATATGGATCAGTCTGATCGTTCCACAGGACAATTATATCTAAGACATAAAATAAAGAAAATGAATGAACTGTCTGGTTGATTTGGTCCAAACAGGCACAACCTTTACTGCATTTTGGCAGACTCCCTTATACAGAGGGACTTACAGTTATCTCTTTTGTACAATTAGGGGTTAAGTGTCCTGCAACAATTAGCAGCCCAACATCTTAAGCACTGCTCTCTTAGGTGTGTATACCTGTGGAGTAACAGACAAGGCAGCAGAAAAACAGTCGACAGCCTTGTCGTACTCTCCGCTTAAGTTAAAGAGAACTCCAAGACCGCACTGCAGCTGAGGGTCCACTCGCGTTGGATCCGCAGCTGCTGCACTCAGAAACATTGTCTGCACTTCATTAAACAGAGCCCTGAAAAACAGATAATAACAGAGATGCAACATCTATTTCCTACTGTACCTGATAAATTAAAATATCTGTGAAATAATATCTTCTTAATACTCTGGAAGCAATGATCCAAATCTCTCTCTCTCCTTCTCTCTTTCTCGAACGCCTTCCTGCTCCTTCTCACCGTCCCTCTGCTCAAGAATATGCCGGTACTTTGGATTGTGTCTCAGCCAATCACGGAGAGTCTCACAGGCTTGCCGGTGTAGCGATTCATTAGTGAAGCTGACCGCTAAAGCCATAAGAGCTGTCAAATTGTCTTTTTTCAGCTCTACACACCTGGAGAAAGACAGCAGTAAATGAAGAACATAAAGGATAACAGGGGAAGAAGAGCAGTACATCTTTAGCTATTAGAAAGCAAAATAAGTTTGTAACAATGTGTATATCCGTTATTGACCTGCGGAGGGCACTGATGGCTGCAAACTCTTGTTCGTTCTCTGCTTGGCAGGTTCCCAGATACTGCCAAGCCTGAGATAGAAAGTAATTGAATAAGCAAATGAGAAAAGCATTATAGCGATAATTGATGATGATGATTATTATTATGCTTTTCATGCTGAAGAAATTACACGACTAACCAGCTGGTTGTCTGGTTCTCTTTGCACCGCACTCTCAAACAGCCGTACAGCCCCGGGGATGTCTCCAGCCTCCATTCTCTTTACTCCCTCTGTCAATGGGTCCTCATGGGACAAATATGGATTCTCTTCCTCAAACTGATAACCCTGAACAGCATATCATATTTTAGATTTAAATCATTTAGAAACAAGGGATTCCAGAGCATCAATATTTTCACTAATGTCACACAACAATGAACATTTGCAAAACTAATCATAGCATAGATTCCTTTTTAAACCAAAAAAATAAAAGGAAATGCAATATGGTGGTGAATATATTACCATGAAAATACATCCATGTATGGAAAGTCATGATTCTTTACTCTTAAAAAAAATCAAACAAGACATTTTTCATTACGAATGTAAGAATGTATAGAGAATATTATGGGGCAGTGGTGGTTCAAATGGTTAATGCACCTGGGTGCAAGACCCAACACCGCCAAGAAAGATCCACCACTGTTGGGTCCTTGAGCAAGACCCTTAACCCTTCCTGCTCCAGGGGCGCTGTACAATAGCTGACCCTGCGCTTTGACCCCCATCTTACTAAGATGGAATATGTGAGGAAAAACATTTCACTATATGTTGTATGTGACAAAATAAATTGGAATTCTATACACGAGGTTACATCATTTTTGGCAATATATTGTATTGCCAAAATATTGTATGTATTGTATCATAAACGCTGTATTGTATCACAAGGCCTTTGTCATTAAATAGTCATAAATAGAACCATAATTATTTTCCAGAAAAGTTACAACAACAAAAAGGAAACATGATCCTCTAAATGCAGCGTCTCCCCACTATACATTACCCAGAAATCAATGAAACCAGCTTCACATTCTTTATATGCATCATTTGCGTAGACACAAACTACACAGCACGTATGTATAATCTGGCTACAAATACTGCAAAATGTGGACTTGTACCTTGCAGTTAAGTGGTTTAGCATACTAAAATTGTGAATATTCAGAATTCACATGTGCCACATAAATAAAACAAAAAAAAATTCTTAAAAAGAAATGAGAAACGTTCCCAGTGTAGACGACAAAAACTACCTTGTCATATGATGTACTAAGCAACTGATCAAAGTCAGACAGCCATGGATGAGCCTCAGCATCTCTCTTAGCCATCTCCTCCCATTCCTCCTGCAGCTTCTCCCAAAAATCCACATCACTCTGAGCAAAAACATGCACAACATTTTAACAATTAAAAAAATGAACAAAAATGATGTAAATGTGCGCTTAAATACCTCCACAGCAGCTTTAACCTGCTGAAAATCAGGACCCGACGTTGTGAATTCATCTACCCAGGACTCTGCAGACTCTTCAGGCACCTTTGGAAGAAAAACAAATAGGCTTTATAATGTATTATACAGAGCTTGCGTGGGTTTCCTCCGGGTACTCCGGTTTCCTCCCACAGTCCAAAAACATTAGGTGGATTGGTGATTGTAAATTGTCCAATAGGAGTGAATGTGTGTGTGAATGGTTGATTGTCTATGTGTTGCCCTGAGATGGACTGGCGACCTGTCTATGTGTGCTGGGATAGACGCAGCAGACCCCCGTAACCCCGAATTCAGGAATAAGCGGGTAAGAAGATGAATGAATTAATGTATTATAATCACCTTTTACCACCTACAGATGAGAATAAAGTAGAGCTGGGCGATGTAAAAAATGTAGTTTGTTTTATATTGATCGATAATGATATGGATTCCAATATGTATATTGATATATGAAGAGTATCCCAATGATGTCAGGACCAAAAAAATAAGACAACCTCTGGTTAGGGTGATGAAAACGGCATTTATAGAATGACATGGAAAATACAAATTAAAAAATAACATGTCATTGATCACATGAATCATCCCACAAAAGACGTGTACTAGTCATTCCATGAATTCACTGGCTATCAGATCAATGGTGTAAATACTCATTATTTCTATGGAATTTGTCAGACACTCTTATCCAGTGCGACTTCCATTTATCTTGTTTGTCCAACTTGAGCAAGTTGGAGTTAAGTGCCTTGCTTAGGGGCCCAGCTATGGCAGACTGGTATTGCATCTTCCAATTAGCATTCCAACATCTTAACCACTGCGTAAGCACTTCTCATTCCTAATTTATATTTTAAAATTATGTACAAATGTCCACACATCCGCATAAATTCTATTGTGATTTGATATGATATCATTTATCAGCCCAGCGCTAAGATGAAGGCAACAACACAAGCAAAAAAATAGCCCAAAAGCAAAAGCCTCTTATTATTCATCATTCGTTCGACACATCTATCTCTGTACCTGTTTTTAAACTACAAGTCAAGCAGCGTTACTGTACTTTAAGGGACTGAGTGTGTCTAATCCAAAGCAGCCATTTTGTGCAACAATCTTTTGAAAAGAGTAATGTGTCAGCGGTGGACATTTAACCCTATAAAGCGGCAAACATAAAAGCATATAGTTCAAATAAATGTGGAAAAAATGGACCCCAGAAAATTAAAGACAAACAGAGAGAGAGAAAAAAAAAAAAAGACCGCTGCATTTGTGTTAGCAAGCAGCAGGGGTCCTACCTGACTGACGAGATTAGCCCACTTTTCTGCCTGTTTAGCTTTAGCTTGGTCATTCTTCTCTCTGCACTGTCGACTTTCCACTTGTACAGTTCCTCCCCCTGATTCCTTCAGGAACTGTGCAGCCAATATGGGGGGAGGTGGGTGGGACAGGTGTGTTATGGGTTTAGTTAGAAGTTATATTTAAGTATGGACTGAGGTCAATGGGACAATGAAGAAAAAGCCACAAAGACAAAGCACAAAAGCACAGTAATGACTCCTTAAAGTGACAGTATGTTATAGCTGAGAGATCTTTTCTACTCAGATTAATTCTCACAGCTTGAGCTTTGATGGCTGCAGGCTGCACATGCCCTCTTTAGGAGGATGGTTAGGGCTCGTACCTGGTTGAAGCTGGATGCCCAGTTCTGTGCCTCCCTGGCCTGTGCTTTATCAGCAAGCTGTTTTCCTGCTCTGTCCTCGACAGACACACTGCCCTCGCCAATCTGCCTAACAAACCGCAGGAACTGCATAACGACAACAAGAACAACGGCCATTACTCTCCTACAGCTCGCTGTGCGTACCAGGGGATTACGGTTCAGATGTGTCAAAACAGAGACACATCCTGAGATGCTGATGTCACCATGACAACGCTAATCTCACTGCAAAGCAAAAGAAGCAGGAATTCAGATACACACTGCAATTTGAGTTCTTATGAATGCAATGACATAATGCAAATAAAATAGGCAATGGAAATGAAGGGGGAGGTCAAGCTAAATGCAATTGTTAACCAAAAAAAGCAAAAGGCATCACATTGCAAGTCAGTCAAACTTAATATGCGTTTGGGTAAAAGAAACAAAAGAAAATGATCTACAGTTCCAACAAATAAAAAAAACAAAATTTATTTATAATAGGCGACAGGGACGTTTTAAAATGTAAGATTCTCTTTGTGTAGCTCATCTGCTCTGACTGCTGATGAATAATAAAGCCGAAGCTTGCTAGCTGCGCTGCAGTGAGTTTGCAGGCTACCGTTGCATTGTGGGGAATGTAGTGTTGGTGCGTGCAAAACACCAGTGGGTGGTTGCGGCCAGCGGGCCGGTTTCAATAGTAGTTAAATATCATCCCGAGGGCCGTAGATAATTCATTCACGGGCTGGATCCGGCCTTGACTTTGACATATGTGCTGTACAGCAAGGTTTTGTACAAAATGGTTAGTTGAATAGCTTTAGTCCTATAAGATTAAACTAGTCCAGCTGTTGGTGTCATCTCTCTCCCATTAAAAAGCCACTATCCCCGAAGTCCAAGAAAAGAAGGAACATTCTCAAATACTATCCGTGTAATCAGCCTAACATCAACTAAACGAGTCTAACAACGACTATCAAAACTCGAGAATTACATTACATTACTATATATATACACACTATATATACACAGCAGTCAACAAATTTACAAAATCAATAAAAATTTCTCTTGTGCTACAGCGCCACACTGGTGAAACATTGTGACATATGAAACAAAACAACCAACAATGATGACTAATCATTTCATTCCTACTATATAAAAGGTCCAGAAATAAAAAACACCAGAATAAAAGCATATGTTCGTTCACCTCTGTGTTTTGCAGCTTGGGGTCATCAACCTTCGCAAGAAGTTCATTAGCCGTTTGTTTCAGCTCCTCCCCTGGTTGGTACTCTTTTACCCTAGTGAGTTACAAGAATGTTTTTAAAGACAGTTGAGTTAAATGGAAATTGTACTAAATAAAAATGAAAAAAAAAACCAACCCTTAATATATCTGCAGACTAATAGGACTCATATTTACAGCTACTTAAAACGTGGATTCATTCTGGTGAATTAATTAGAAACACTTCTTCAGTACTCATCTTTCTTTATTCTCATTCTAAACCGTATTCTTTTCCAAGGACATGATCCATGAATTACCCACAGTGTTCTGCTTACACTTCTCTTCTAAGTACCAAGGTCAATCTTCTCTCATTCTTTTTGAAAATCCTTCTGCGTTCAACCGCTATTTTCTGCCCTTGACATACAGATTTCTAAATTTTGTCACATTCTTTTCAACTTTCACATTTCTATTTAATAACATCTCTCACCATTCTCTCTCTTGTTCCTTTTCTCCCAGATCTCCTAACCATAGTTTCTCCTCAGACTGTTCCAGATACTCTTCAGCCCATCGCCCAGGGTCTGGGATGGGGTGGGATTGGGGGGTTCATGGAATAAAATAGAAATTAGAGATTATTTCAAAGAATAGAACAGGAACTGAGGAACCAAGCCAGAACTGCAAGTCTATGATGGTTAATGATGCATCAACGCCTAAAATATTTGATGGATTATATAATTAAAGTTTCTGGCTATTTGTATTCTGGCTATTATACTATTTGCAAAAATAAAAACACAAATGTTTTGTATGTTGTATCATAAGAATCGTGTTCCAGGTTAATCTATGGGACAAGTTGGTCATAATAATCATAATCATTGGAGGTCCAACCTCTCATCCATTCATCCTGTAGGGGGGATGCACAGTTTTGGCAGAATTTAGTTCCAAATGGTTGAGAGGCATTGCTCTAGATTTTAGAGTATGTTTGGTAACACAATACTTATACAATATTAGCCAAATGTTTATAACATAATGATTGATCAGTGTATGGACTAGAAAGTAAAATAAATAATCAGAAACAGCTGACCCAGAATAAAAGACATTTAGTACCAAACAAGTATATTCACTGAGGATGTGAACACTGGAGGAAATTCAGAATTTTGCCGATTGCTCGTGTTGTGTTTATAATTACTAACCTGCTACTTCATTGATAAATTCTTTGGTCCAGTCAGCGTCTGCTGCATCAAAACCTGCCTGCGCCGGAGAGACTGCGGACTCAGCACCAGACAGGAACTCTGCTGTCCAGTCACCCGATAGAGCCAATGCAGCCACGTCTGGAGCTACAATCAGAAAGCGTTACCATATTGAACTTTACATCAAATGGTTGTAGCAATATAATGGCAATTGATTGGAGGGGGAATCTGAGCTGTCTTTTAATAGAGGGCACAATGACACTGTTTTTTTTTTTATTACCGTTAATAGAAACAGATAGATTACAATGTGACCCTCAGCCATGGCATAAATATAATCTTTCATCTCTAGGATGTGCTTGCAGTATCTCATCTCTAGGATGGACAAAGAGCAGTAATAGAGTAGCTAATAATTAAACCAGAATCTACCCGGAGTCTAGAAATGGCGATTTGTTGCAGGTTTTAGATTAGAAACAGTGTATTTGTGTATGTAAAAGAGTGTTACCTCTTTGTGGGGCCTGTCTGTAGCTCTGCTGGTCGATTTGCTGCATTTCTTCCAAAAGCTGGCCCATGTCAAAAGTGGCTGGAGGACGTCGTGGTGTTTGTAGAAACTCATTCACCAACTGGTCAGAGAAACAATAAAGGAAATATATCAGAAAGCGTTACCATACACAGTGCGCCTCAATCAGTTCCCTAGTTCAGTAGTCAGGGAAATTTATCAGAGCATCGACTCTGTTTCAAGACCCTTAGAAAATCTGCTATCTCATTTGGAACAACAGTGGATGTATCTGATGAAGTCTTACATGATTAATGCTTTTCTTATTTTAATCTAATTTACCACCTAGGGATCTGTAAAACAGATTCAGAGGTACCTTCAAATTTGTATACAGTGATTCCTCGTTTTTCGCGGTTAATGGGGACCAGAACCTTCCGCGAAAGCTGGAAAACCACAAAGTAGTATTTGCCCCTAGGAATGTGTGTGTATGCGGGTTAGTGTACGAGAATGTTTTAAATATGTAATCCACTCGTACTCTTATTGGTCGATGTCACACCGGAAATTCAATCAGGCGCCTTTATGAAAGCCTGTGGTATGTACAGTACTCTGAGTTAACTCATCTCTTTGGTTGACATGCAGGTTTCCTTCTCTCTCGCGCATCAACATGAAACAACGCTCCTTTCCACAATGTGGCTGCTGCTGATCCGCCAGGCACTGAAGCCGCAAAACATGAAGCGCCAAGTGGCCAGGGAACACTGTATACTTATATACGTTGTTAAGTATTTCCCAATTAAAGACTAAACACTACTGAGCACCACTTTTGAGACAGTAACTGTGATGTAATTTCACAAACACAATAGATTAATAAAAGTCTTTCACACACAGTGTGTTTATTAATAGATGGGTTATATTTTGTCATTATTTACATCGCTCTGTATCACATGCAAAAGGCTTTTTTTAGATTTGCTTTGTTACATAGTTATTAACTCTTTATCCTATTTCCCTTAATCCTAATTTTTCTTAATTGTTTATTTCCTTAACCCTACATTCATTATATTTGTCCTGTAAAATCTCTCTTGTGTGATGATGAAAAACGAAATGAAATCTAAACTAAATTCTGAACACACAAGAAAATGCAGAAATAAAAGAATAAAAGGCCATAAAGGGTTAACAAAGACAACTTTGGGGCTTATAGTTAATTTAACTAGAAAATTTCAGTATAGTAGATATAATTATTTAATGTGTGGTTAATATGCTTTTTTTTTTTTACACCGAAATGCTTTGCAGTTCGGTTTTAATAACAGGGTGCAAATCCATTGCACTAACAGAGACCGCAGCTAATGGTTGCTTAGCAACAACATACGCATCACGCAAGAGACAACATACCACAGCATTAAACTTCACTAAAATAAATACTGTTTCGAGATGGAAGGTGCAACTGTAAAAAGTTACATTCTGACCCTAAATCCCTTTCGGCTGCTCCCGTTACTGGTCGCCACAGCGGATCGCTCTTCTCCAAACTACCCTGTCCTCTACATCTGCCTCTTTCACCCTGCATGTCTTCCCTCACCAAATCCATAAACCTCTTCTTTAGTCTTCATCTTTTCCTCCTGTCCGTCACCTCCATCCTCAGCCTTCTCCTACCAATATACTGCATATTCACAATGAATGTATGAAAATAATTAATAGATACCTCTTCCTCTGTAGCTATTTCGATTGGCGTTGGGGGGATCTAAGTGGAAAGACAGAGAAGCAGATTTAAACCAATGACCACGTTTCAAATTACTTTCCCAACTTTATCTAATAAGGAAAGTGTTCGATTATTTTAACACATATTTACAGGAAGTAAATTCCACAAAAGAATTCATCAAAAATGTGATGTAACAATACTTACAGTGGGCGTTGACCTGTGTCTCCAAGCCCCACCTTCTTGAGTCATGTGACTGGTCAATTTCATGAGGGGATTGGCTCCCCCACATTCTGCCTCTACCAGCTCCCGCATCGCCATGGCAACACAGGGTCAGGAACGGCTGACAGCTTTTTAATTTTTCTGCGGAGAAAGACAACGTTAATGGCTAAATACTTGCTACTAAAATTACATTAACCACCAAACCACCAGACTGAATGAATGTTACTATACTGTTTAGACCCTCAAATATCACATCGTTATCGCTCATTACATCAAACACCAGAGGTAAATTTCCACTGATGCTAATAGATTATACATTATTTGTAAACTGAAAAAGAAGGAAGATTGTCATGCCACAGCAGATTTCCAGCAGACTGAAGTTTGTGCCTCTGTGTTATTCATTAATTCATTTATTTTATCTTCTAACCCATTTATACCCTAATTCGGGGTCTCTGGGGTCTGCTGGAGTCTATAGAGCAAAAACGGTAGGTAGCTAGTCCATCGCTGGGCCACACATAGATTGACAACAACACAGACTCAATCCTAACAAGGAGAACATGGAAATACCTCAAACCCAGGACCTTCTTGACTGCACCACCGGTTATGCAAGTCGTCAAGACTGAATACACACACACACACACACACACACACACACACACACACACACACACACACACACACACACACACACACACACAAAGCGGAAATGATTTTGCCAAGTATGTTGTGATCCTGGATTATTATTATCATCCTTTCTTGATCCTGAATCAATTTTTAATTAACCAATCATAACCTTTTAATGTGATCCGTATGTGTCAACCAAAAACACCTCAATCTTTTATTTAATCTTCCCCTTTTTAGTCCACAAACAAATAAAATCTTATTGACTGAGACTGATGAGAGACATTCATTGATTCTGGAATAATTTATTTACAACGATTATTGAATTAACATTGGATCACAACAAATTTAGGGCATGACAGTAGTTGTTAATCAGGAGACCGTCAAGTCCACCACTATTGGGTACTTGAACAAGTCCCTTAACCCTTTCTGCTCCAGGTACATGGTATAATAGCTGGGTATAATAAGCTGGTAAAAATATGAATGAATGAATGAATGAATATTTTTGGTCCTAAAAGTGAAGAGAAATATAAATATCCGTTTAACAACCTACATCATTTTAAGCACCATCTGGTTTTATTAATAAATAGTTTTATAACATTACATTTTGTTTTAAAAGGAAGAAAAATAGATTGTAGCAGGTTTGATCGACACACACTGATGACGTCATATCGTTACGATTAATGGATTAAAATGTCAATCCACGATTAACAAAAGATGTTAATCCAAGATTATATCCTGCCTGGGCACCATCACCACCTTCTCCTGATACCCCATCAAACGGTATCACTTCTATATTGCTAACAATTAGATATTAAGTTTATATATTCAAAAAATAATCAATAATGAATAATAATAAACACGTGCACGAAGAAGCCATGACTGCTTCAGATTCCCACTTCACATCTATTACATTAAGCATGTGGACCTGGAGTCACCTGTGAGCTGTAGGAACATCTGTAAACATCTGACACCGCTTTTGCTGCGTATCTTCATGTCCATTTCATATAT
>JAOTRA010000035.1:14200841-14210850 GCA_026260255.1 Pseudolaguvia tuberculata | reverse complement strand
ACACACACACACACACACACACACACACACACACACACACACACACACATTCACTTCTACGGACAATTTAGAATCACCAGTCGACCTAATCTGCATATTTTTGGACTGTGGGTGGAAACCAGAGTATCCGGAGGAAATCCACACATGCAAGCTCCGCACAGAAAGATTCCCCAGTATGGGAATTGAACCATGCTAACCATTACGCCACTGCGTCGCCCTGACTTTATTTTATATAATAGCTATTTTGTTAAAGTAATGCATGATTTACATCTACATCATTAACAACATCAGTAACTCTGTGGTACCGGGAATCGAACCCACAATCTTTTTGATAGGCTGACAGGATGATGAGGACTAGCATATAACAATTTTTTTTTTACCCCCAAATAAATCACATCATAAAAAATAATAATAAACTTTCATTTAAACACATCTAAATTAAAGGTCCTCAACTAAGCAAGCCGGAGGCGATAGTGGCAAGTGACCAAAGCTCCATCTGTGACAGAATGGAGAAAAAAACCTTAGGAGAAACCAAGCTTACCTCTTTGACCAGATATAGATCCTGCAGCAAAAACCTATTGGTCTTGTCCGGATGGCCAATTGGAAGAGAAGATCGTTGTTGGAAACGAACGAAACGCTTTAGTGCCTCCAAGTGCTGATCCACCAACTGGACTGGTGGTGACATTGATTGCAATCAAACATCCAAAACATGCAACCTTCAAAATGATTAAAGATAAGACAATATTATTGTAACATGTAATTTAATATAATTTACAGCATTTGCCAATTCTTTCTGTTTGGAGTTTGCATGTTCTCCCTGCGCTTTTACAGGTTTTCTCTGGGTAATCCGGTTTCTGTCCAAAAACATGTACATTAGGTTGACATTGACATCGCGATGGACAGGAACTGACAACCTGTACAAGGTGTGCCTCTCTCTGTATGTGGGCTGGGATAACCTCCAGCAGACCCTCATAACCTCCAATGAGGAAATAAGCTGGTTAGAAAATGAATGAATGAATGAATGAATGAATGAATCTTCACAATCAACTTTTTTTTTTTTTTTTTTTTCTTAAACATAGTTTAAGATAGTTTTTTAAAATCTTCTGAATGTGTAAGTCGTTTAGTTCTGTGCTTATCTTTACAGTACTGTCAACTGAGGCCCGAAAAGCTGCATTACTTTTTGCAATTTAGACCCACAATATCAGCAACAACATTAACAGTCGAATATGCACCTACAATGTCTGTCGTAAATTTGGAGGATCCACAAGACTAGTTATCTGCTCTCCAACCCAGAGCATCCTATCCTGCTCACAGGATATAATGGCCAACTCTGTGGCTACCCTGGTACTCCAAACGGAGCTTCTTCCCAGTCAGACACCCTCGTCCCTTTCTCCTTTTCCGTCCCTTCTTCCCTCAGTAGATGATGAGGATCATGATGCAGAAAAAGAGGAAGAGAAAGGGACTGAAACGCTTACGCTTACCAGAGTCGAGATGGTGACATCATCAACGTCTCCAGGAACGATAGGGTCCCAGAATAGTGAACACCCATTTCGGTGTCTAGATTGTGGGAAAAGTTTTAAGTGGTCTTCCAGATTGGCACATCATCAGCGTAGCCATAACAACGAGAGGCCATATCGCTGTAACCTGTGTCCCAAGGCATTTAAAGGCTCGTCCGCTCTTCTGTATCACCAGAGGTAAGTGAAATGATTCACTTTTCAGGTAAAATCTAACATCATGATTTGTAGGTTATACGTTTTTCAGAATCGGTCTTAATGCTGGGTATGGCTCTCCAGAGGATACAGTAATGTACATTAAATAGAAAAGATCAAATAGACAAGTGCAAGACTGTAAACATAAACTGTAAACTGTGTGCAAGACTGTAAACATAAATTAAATGATGAATATAGACAGTGAGATTGAGGTATAGGAATGCTATATGATTTCTGTGGATTTTTAAGTGTTAATGAGTTGGACCACCTGATGGAAGAAACTGTTCCTGAACCTGGTCTTGCTGGGGTTCAGTTCTCTGTAGCGTCGACTAGATGGTAACAGTTCAAAGAGGGAGTGTGCTGGGTGTGAGGGGTCCAGAATAATGTTGCCTCTGGATAAATAAAGTTCTTGAAGGCTGGGGAGGGTTGTAGCGGTGATTCGCTCTGCATTCCGGGCGACCCTGTATTTAGTAGCTGAGATGAACCAGACGGTTATGGAGGTGCAGAAAACAGATTCACTGATGGCAGTGTAGAATTGTTTCAGCAACTCCTGTGGCAGGTTGAACTTCCTCAGCTCTTGGAGAAAGTACAACCTTTCTGGGCCTTTTTTATAGTGTAGTCAATGTGAGCGTCCCACTTTTTAAGTCCTGAGAGATAGTGTTGCCCAGGGCAACACTATGACAATGAGAGAGGGGAGGGGAGGGGAGGGCAGGGGCATTCATCTACACTGTTTTGAGCGTGTTTAGCTCCAGGCTGTTGAGAATATTTAATGGGAACATTTAAATTAGTCATTTTAATAAGCTGCTTTTACACTTTATTGCAGGTCTCATTCAGGAGAGAAGCCTTATAAATGTGAGGATTGTGGTAAAGCATTCAAGCGCTCGTCCCTCCTCCAGGTAAGCGATGTCTGTTGATATCAGGATCAGCAAGTTCTTATCTAAAATGGATCTAATTATCTATCAAATAGCATCAAGTTCAAGAAGCTTTATTGTCATTTCAACCATATAAAGCAGATGCAGTACACAGTGATACATTTCTCCAAGACCCCATGGTGCTACACATAAACAACACAAAATCAAAAGACATAACCGAAGAATATAAAGTGCATGTGTGCAACCTGATACTGTGAATCTTGGTTATGTTGGGTGTGTGTGAAGTAAGTTAGTTCTGAAAAAAGAAATTGTTACAATCAGATTGTAAGGGGCCAAATGCTGTGGAGGAAAGAGACTGTGATGATTTTCTCAGTTGTTCTATTCAAGTCTTTCATCGCAACTGGAAGTGAGGAGTCACTGACACAAGTGGGTGAATTTGACTTGGATGTCTTGCCACATGTGGCGAGTGGCTCTGCTGTCCTGGAAGTGGTCGAGGATTCTCTTGGTGTATGCACTCTTTGCCTCTCTGATGGTTCCGGACAGTTTGGCCTTTGCTGTTGTTAAGGCCGCCTTGTACTTTGTTCTAAAGGTATAATCTCTGCACTTTAACAGTGCATGTACCTCTGTGGTCCTCTACGGTTTCTGATTGGATCATGTTGTGATGGTTTTTGGAACAGTCCCGTCATCAATGCACTTGTGGATGTAGCTGATCACTGGTGTTGTGTTCTTCTCCAGGTTACCAGGCTCATTTAGCCATTAACTGCAGCCTCCCTAAACATTGGCCAGTCAAAACAGTCCTGAAGAATAGAAGTTGCTTCTGTTGGTCAGGTTCTCACCTGCTTCAAAACCGGTTGGTAACACCTGACACGCGGTCTGTATGCTGGAATTAGCATAACAGAGATGCAGTCTGAGTATCCGAGATGGGGACAGGGCTCCTTTATCCCCAAGATTGCAATGTCCATATAATGACTGAATATAGAAACCACTGACTTGAGATTTGACATTAGCACTGGGTGGAATGTACACTATGATAATGTTGATGCCAGAAGTGAGAAAAGTCTTTGATTTCATGATTGAAAGTCATGATTTTTTTCTTGATTTTTAAAGGTTTCATCATAAAGGAAAATTCTCTGTCTTTCGTTAAACAATGTGAAAGAAAGATGCGAAATGCAGTAGCGTGCTAAATAATATGATCTTCAATATTTTACAAAATGATTTAACTAATGGTGGCATAGTGGTTCGCATGGTTGCCTCACAACAAGAAGGTCCCAGGTTCGAATCTCGGGTAAGGGATCTTTTTGCTGAGTCTCCCTGTGCTTGCATGGGTTTACTTAGGGTATTCCGGTTTCTTCCCACAGTCCAAAAACATGTATATTGATTGAGTCTAAATAACCCATAGGCGTGAATGT
Organism: Pseudolaguvia tuberculata; assembly: GCA_026260255.1. Classification (NCBI taxonomy): domain Eukaryota; kingdom Metazoa; phylum Chordata; class Actinopteri; order Siluriformes; family Sisoridae; genus Pseudolaguvia; species Pseudolaguvia tuberculata. Next base: position 14,206,860 of record JAOTRA010000035.1, on the reverse strand, counting down.
GTGTGTGAATGGTCGTTCGTCTATGTGTGCCCTGTGGTGGACTGGCAAACTGTCCAGGCTGTACCTCTGCCTCTCGCACTGTTATTAGGGAATAAGCGGGTAAGGAGATGAATGAATGAATGATATAACTAACATACATGGCTGATATTGGGTACCTCATGCTTATCAATATTATCTTGTTACAAAAGATTCCTGCCATGTTGATGGTCACGTGTCAAAGCATGAGCACGCATCTCCCAAATAACATTCTGACCCACTTTGTGGTCACGGAGGTCTGCTGGAGCCTATCCCAGCGCACATAGGGCGCACAGGTCACCAGTCCATCGCAGGGCATAGACACACACATTCATAGACACACACATTCATACCTATGGCCAATTTAGTATCACCAACCAACCTAATGTACATGTTTTTTGGACTTTGGAAGGAAACCGGACTGCCAGGAGGAAGCCCACGCAAGCAAACTAAATGTTGTGGGGCAATGCCACTATGCTGCATGCCCCTAATAATACATAATAAATAATATTTGTATTTTTTAAATGCCTGCGTTAAGGGTGTGTATGATTCTTCCTTTTGGAGCAAATCATTTAATTTCTATTATTTTTTATGCTTACTGTAGGTCCATCGCAGTGTGCATACAGGTTTACGTACCTTCCAGTGTCCTTACTGCCCTTTGACCTTTAAGTGGAGCTCTCACTACCAATATCACCTACGCCAACACACTGGTGAGTGCCCATATCCATGTGACCGATGTTCCAAAGCCTTCAAGAACTCCAGCAGCCTGCGTAGACACAAAAATGTTCATTTGGGTGTCAAGCCTTATGTCTGTATGGTGTGCAGTAAAGCTTTCAGCCAGTCAACGAACCTACGGCAACACATGCGCATACATACAGGTGAGAGGCCATACGTCTGCAGTGATTGTGGTCGCAGTTTCACACACTCCTCCAACCTGGCACTTCATCGCAACTCTCATATGGAGGTCAAGGCTTATGGAAGTGGGAAGACAGGAAAGGTCGCATCAGACGATTTGAAGACTGTTGAAATGACAATATCAGACATGGTGGGTCTCGTGGGTGGACAGGAAGAGGGTTCAGATCAGGTGTTCCTGTCTCACCATGTGCCCTCGTCTGGTATGCCATCCCCAGCTGAAGATGGTCAAAACATCTTGACAGCCACAGGCTCCCAGCATGTACAGGTGAACATGGCGGTATCAACTGCAAACTTGATGCTGTTCAGCTGCGGCAGTTGCAACCAGACATTCGAAACCCAAATACAACTTGAAGAACATCAAGCATTACACAGCCTGGCAGCAGAGAATGGGGCTGAAGATATCAGACCTGATTGCATAGAGTCTCAGGGAGGAGGGGTTTCACTGGTTGGGATGGCTCCTTTGTTGGCTGACTTCGAAGAAGTGGTGGAAACCACCACCGTGTCAGAGAATGGACAGGGAACAGAGCTGCTTGGATTGGATGGTATTGGAGCTGGTTCTGGGCAGGTTCAATATGACCTGCTACAGAGCTTCACCAGCTCTGTGGCCCAGATGGCTTCAGAAGAAACCTCGTCTATGGTAGACGTGACTGTGGCTACATTGTCTGAGTGTTCCTACTGTGGTAAAAACTTCAAAAACAGCAGCTCAATGAGCAGACACATGGCACAGGTAAGTGTTACTTGATGACCCCGAGAATACTAAGGTCACAATATTGTGACCATGTGAATGAAATTGATTGTTGTATGTATGATTTTCCTCTATTCTTCAACCAGGTGCATCCTCTGGCACTGTCTCAGTCCAGATCGCAGTTCAGCTGCTCGGTGTGTGACCGCTCCTTCCCTCTTCTGTCATCCCTTCTTACCCACCAACTCTCGCACACTGAAGAGCAGAGACTGCTGGCTGAAGCAGAAGCAGAGGTAGTCTGCCCTCCATCGCTGTCCCTCTCACTGCCGTTGCCTTCTTCATCTTCTGCCAAGAGAGTAGAGGTGGAAGAAGGAGAGGGAGAAAAAGAGATTCATGTCAGTCTCATTGCTGTCGCAGAAGAAGGAGAAAAGCAAGTTGTGAAACCAACCAGCAAGGCATCAGGAAAGGCAGCCAGGAGAGGAGGCGGGAGCAAGGGCTCCACCGCGAATAACGGTGAGTTTTATTGCATTCTCAACAAAGTACAGAAGACTTATTTGTTTTGACCTTTATTAAGGTACAGTTTCTTAAATTTCTTAAATGCTTCCTTTTATTTCTTTACAGACAGGCCGTATCGATGTCTGGAATGCGGGAAATCCTTTAAGGGTTCTTCAGGTCTGCGCTACCACATGAGGGACCATACGGGAGAGAGACCGTACCGCTGCACAGAGTGTGGGAAAAGCTTTAAGAGATCTTCTCTGCTGTCCATACATCAACGAGTGCACACCGGATTGCGAGCCTTCCAGTGTCCTTACTGTCCTCTGACGTTCAAGTGGAGTTCGCATTACCAGTATCATTTGCGGCAGCATACTGGTGAACGCCCTTACGTGTGCCAGGACTGTGGCAAATCGTTCAAGAACACCAGCTGTCTACGGAGACACAGCCAGCTGCATCTGGGCCTGCGACCGCACGCCTGTTCTGTGTGCGGCAAGTCGTTTACTCAGACCTCTAACCTGAAGCAACATGAGCGCACACACTCAGGCGAGAGGCCTTTTCAGTGTGCGCAGTGCCACAAAAGTTTCACACACTCCTCCAATCTACAGCTTCACCTCCGCACACACTCCTCACGCAAAGACTACAAGTGCCATCGCTGTGACAAAGAGTTTGTCATGCACTCCTACCTACAGCGGCACCTGCGGACACACAGCTCTGGCGGTACTGCCCCTTTCACAAAAGAAATACGGAAAACGGCCAAGAGTGGCAAAAGGACTTCAGAGATGCCAGCTGCTTCTTTGAGTCTAAACATGAACGCAGCCGGCGGGCTCAGTTCTCTGTTTTCTAACGATGGGAATTCCACACTCATTCTCTCACAATCGAACTTGGACATACCTCCAAACACATCACAAAATTATTTCATGATCCAGACCCCCACAGGACTACAGCTGATCCCATTGTCTAATCCAACACCAACACAGCCTTCCTCAGTCCTTCCTCCCCCGCCTCCTCCACCACCACCTCCTCCTCCACCCCCTTCTGTACCATCCCAGAATTTCCTTCTACTCCAATGCCAGTCTACCAATGGCAGCCAGCCGAGTCTGATTCTCCTTCCTACAGCGTCCAATACAAACACTATTCCTGCTCCCTCAGCACCACAACCCCTGTCCTTGGTACAAACCATACCGTCACTGCCACCGATAACCACCTTAGCTCCAGCCCAAACTCAGATATCACAGTTTCAACCACTCCAGACCCAACAGAGGTTTATATTCACCAACAACTGTACTCCCTTCATCACTGCCCCGCAAACTCAAAACACAACAGTCGCTACTAGACCAATCTTAGGACCACTTAGCCACAACAGGAGCCCCAGAGCCAGACGTGGGCGTAAAACTAAAACTCTGAAATGTAGATCTTTGGTGCAAACACCATCTGTCCTGGCAAACCAAGAATTAATTTCATCCACTGTTTCAACAACCACAACCGTAACAACTTTACCACAGCAATCTGTGCCACCACTGAATTCAGTCTCTGTGCCTGACACACCCTCAGCCTCGGTTTCAACCGTATCAGCAACCGATCAAAATCCACCTTCAACAGACAGCAATTGCATTTTGACAGATGACAACCAAAATGCTTCTGCTACACAGGAAGTGGAAAAATCTCCGGAGCACCTTTCAGATGAGAATTTTGTCCTTTGCTTTGAAAAGGAGACCGAGGGGAGGGAACAAGAAGACAGCATAGAGGTAAAGATGAAAATGAACAAAGAGGTGGCGGGCGAACAGGCATATGTGTTACATTTTGAAGGAGAGAGTGAACAAGGGGAAGCAGGAAGTGAAGAAAGAGGGGAGAAATCTTTTCTTTTTCGGTTTCATTCTGAGGAAGAGGAGGATGGTGATGGAGAAAAGGAGAAGACTGGGATAGTTTCACTTAACTTACTTCAAGATTGGAGTGAAGCAAGAGAGAGTGAGAGAATAGAAGGGTTCGAAGAAAGCGTTCGGATGGAAGAGAAAGCATTTGTTCTTCATTTCCAAGCTGATGCGCCAAGCGATGATGACATCTCGCCCAACAATGGCTTTCCTGAGGGATCTAGCGACGATTTGGGTCTTTCTTGCCATCCTGATCAAGCCTTAATGCCACTTGGTGGCCAGGAGGTTGTGTTTGAATTGGGCAATGGAGAGAAAATGGATGCAGACACAGGAAGTGAGGAAAGGGTTCAAATGATTGCGGTAATAGAAGGTGACTGTACTGGTTCTGAGACTGGGAATAGTTTTACTAATCCTGGGGGAGTCGCTGAGACAAGAGAGGCACAAATGGGAAGCATATTTCAGTTAGAGGGAGGGGAAGGTATAGTTATTATTGAAGTTAGTACCAGCAGTTTAACCGAGGGCACAGAAAGTGTTTCGGTAGGATTGAGAACTACGGACAAAGAAAGCAGTGGCTTGCAAGAAGCGTCATCAGAAGAACAGAAGATACTGGAAACTGAGGGCAGAGTGCCAGCCAGTGTGAACGGGACCTAAGAATAAGCCTCGAACAGAATTCTAAAAATAAAGCATGTTTATTGCTCTGTGTAAGACAGCACACATGGTACTACTAACCAGTGCACACTACTAACTACCAGCAACTCAATTTATTAATGACACACAAAATTTTTTTAAATAATGTCTTTTATGATCCTTGACTAAACCTTAAAGCAGGAGAATAAAATAGAAAGTAAGACCATACTTTAGAATGAGGTCCTTGGTGCAATAGATTATTTTTAGGTCCTGGACACTATCACTTTGCATAAGTGACAAGTACTCATGAGCCAGTAGAGGGAGCTGTTTTCAGAAACAATACAAAAGATATCATTTTTTTTGATGTCTTTTTATAACTGCAAAACCAGTGAATTAGAACTGAGCTGCTGAAGAATGTTGGACAGTTGATCTAATAGGCTGTCTTATTAACAGCCAAAGTGTAACTTAAAGACTTGTGAATATGTCTATTATATGTATAGTATGTTTAGCTTCAAGATAATTGTTGATAGTAAATTATCATAATCAACAAAAAATGCTGTAATTGTCATTTTTTCCCCTGTTATTTCTGCCATAACACAAATGGTCAAGTATGGGATGGGGGGATTGGGGGGGGGAAGCATTTATATCATGGACATTTGATTGGTTAGTGGCAAGTTTTTGGCTGTGGGGGGTAAGGAGATACTTATGAAAGGAATCAAGTTTTTAAAATAAAATAATCCAATAATATTTTTAAAAGACCAATTGAGAAACAGAGTGGTGATGTAGTGGTTAGCATGGTCACTTCACAGCAAGAACGTCCTGGATTCGATTATCAGGTGTGTGGAGTTTGTCTGCTCTCCTCATGCTTGTGTAGGTTTCGTCCAGGTACTCTGGTTTACTTCCACAGTTCAAAAACGTACATTAGGAGTCCTTAGGAGTGATTGTGTGTGGTGTGTAGTTCATGTGAGTGACAGTGTGGTGTGTAGTTCATGTGAGTGACAGTGTGGTGTGTAGTTCATGTGAGTGACTGTGTGTGGTGTGTAGTTCATGTGAGTGAGTGTGTAGTTCATGTGTGTGTGTGTGGTGTGTAGTTCATGTGAGTGACTGTGTGTGTGTGGTGTGTAGTTCATGTGAGTGACTGTGTGTGTGGTGTGTAGTTCATGTGAGTGAGTGAGTGTGTGGCGTGTAGTTCATGTGAGTGACTGTGTGGTGTGTAGTTCATGTGAGTGACTGTGTGTTGTGTAGTTCATGTGAGTGACTGTGTGTTGTGTAGTTCATCTGAGTGAGTGTGTGTGGTGTGTAGTTCATGTGAGTGACTGTGTGGTGTGTAGTTCATGTGAGTGAGTGACTGTGTGGTGTGTAGTTCATGTGAGTGAGTGACTGTGTGGTGTGTAGTTCATGTGAGTGAGTGACTGTG
>JAOTRA010000035.1:14187951-14195818 GCA_026260255.1 Pseudolaguvia tuberculata | reverse complement strand
ACACACACACACACACACACACACACACACACACACACACACACACACACACACACACACACACACACAAACAGAGATCAGAGGGAGCGCTTTGGGAAACGGTGATTTCCCTGACCACAGAGTGCATGAATAGATGAGTTCCAGTGTGTCTAAGTGAGACATCACACCGAGAGTAGGAAAAGTAAGACATGGTTTTTCAAAACAATTGCATGTAGACTATATGTGGTCAGCTAATTTTCTAGGCTCTCCTCTGTGGTAACAAGATCTCAAGTCCAGAACATGAATAAATGCTTTGAAGAAAGATGGTAATCTCGTTCTTTGGAAAGACTTTAGTTTGGAAGGTCTTCTAGCTGCATGTTGGATTTACTTCATAGGGTATTTATGGGAAAAATAAATAAAGAGGGGAAAGACCCAGGTAACAAAACAAAAAAAAAACCCCAGGACAGAATGGTGAAGAAGGTATTATGGGAATGATTAAAGGCCTTGTGGGAAAAGTGAAGTGGAGGCTTCCTTGGTTGGGTGCAAGAGGTCTGGAAATTTCCAACTTGCTATGGTTACGCCTCAGGCTGCATTTTAAGACGCACGTGTGAAAGGAAGGAAAAAGGTTACAAGTCACGTCAAACACTAAGAGAGACTAAGATGTGGTAAAAAAAAAAAAGTGCTATTGTTTCAAAAAAGCTTTTTTTTTTTTAGGAAAGTAAATGATTTAAATGTTAAAGACAAGTAAAATGTGGCTCTATGTATTAACTATAAAAAGTAAAATTTCCTGATGTCACATTAATATCGTTTTCAGTAGGGGGAAATAAATGATTTAGACTGATATACAGTGGTGTGAAAAAGTGTTGGCCCCTTCCTGATTTCCAATCTTTTTGCATGTTTGTCACACATTAATGTTTCAGATCATCAAACTAATTTAAATATTAAATCCTATCAAGGTGCTGTGGCATGACCTTAAAATGGCGGTTCATGCTCGAAAACCCTCTAATGTGGCTGAATTACAACAATTCTGAAAAGATGAATGGAGCAAACTTCCACAGCGCTGTAACAGACTCATTGCAAGTTATCGCAAACGCTTGATTGCAGTAGTTGCTGCCAAGGGTGGCCCAACCAGTTATTAGGTTAAGGGGGCAAACACTTTCTCACACAGGGCCATGTAGTTTTGGATTTTGTTTTTCCTTAATAATAAAAATCTTTATTTAAAACTGTGTTTTGTGTTTACTCATCTTATCTTTGACTAATATTTACATGGTTTGATGATCTGAAACATTAAAGTGTGACAAACATGCAAAAAAAGGAAAGCAGAAGGGGGCCAACACTTTTTCACACCACTGTATATGCTACCTGAACAAAACTATTGGGACACTTGACCATCACGTAGACATGTACACTATATTGCCAATAGTTTATTGCACATATATTCACTCTTTTTGCTACTAGGTGAAGCTCCAGTCTTCTAGTAAAACCTTCTAGTCCAGTATTAGTGAGATCAGACACTAATGTCCAATAAGGAGGTCTGGGGAGGGTCAGTGGCCATTCCAGTTCATCCTAAAGGGGTTCAGTGGTGGTAAGATCAGGATTTTGTGTGGAACACTGGTGTTTCTTTCACTGTAATAATAACCCAGCAGGTGATAACAGAGGTCAGGGGTATTGTGCTCAGGGTCATTGTCATGCTGGAACAGTGTTAGAGTCTCTTAATTCCAGTGAAGAAATAATGTAATGCTCCAACCTACAAAAACATTCTAGACCACTATGGGCTTCCAGATTTGTAGCAACAGTTTTTCAGAGGAACCATGTATGGATCTGATGGTCATGTGATCACAAACTTCTGGCAATATATACTGAATGTATTTTAAGCATCCTATTCCAGCTGAAGTATCTCCTGGACTGAAAATAATCTCTACATTTCTGGAAGGGTTTTTCACTAGATTGTGGCACTTGGATGTAGGGATCCACGTATACTGCCGTATTATCATATTAGTGAATAGCCAGATTTATATACCTATGAAATGACCCTTCAGCATTTCAGTACTTTAGTAGTATTCTTAGAATAGGTCAAAATCTGGCTAGCTGAAAATGTTAATGTTACATGAAAGTAAATCTGAGGTGATTATTTTTAGTCCTACAGATCACACTCAGGATTCCAGCCTGGACCGGGGCCTTCAGATCCTCTTGTGAATGAATGTTGATAGTTTTTCAATCATATTTTCATGTAGTAGTATTGAGCAGCGAGCGTTAATAAAGCTGATAATATTCATTCATCTTCTTACCCGCTTATTCCCAAATCCAGGGTCACGGGGGTCTGCTGCGCCTAACCCAGCACACATAGGGCGAGAGGCGGGGGTACACCCTGGACGGGTCGCCAGTCCATCTCAGGGCAACACATAGACAAACAACCATTCACACACATTCACTTCTATGGACAATTTACAATCACCCATCCACCTAATCTGCATGTTTTTGGACTGTGGGAGGAAAACCGGAGTACCCGGAGGACACCCATGCAAGCGCAGGGAAAACATGTAAACTCTGCATAGAAAGATCCTGGACCGGGATTCGAACCCAGGACCTTCTTGTTGTGAGGCGACTGTGCTATCACTTCGCAAACGCGTAATTCTATGATTCCCTGTTTCCTTGATTTCCCTTCAGCAGCTGATAGTAATGAACCCAGGCATAGTGGACCAAGGTGAGGAAACTTCCACCAATTAGGACGCAGTGCAGCAATACTGAAGGCATGAAATGCCAAGGAAATACCGAGATACCATAAGAAAAATATTTTTTGGAGAAAAGCAGGATCTCAGGCAATAAAAGGTTGGGATAGTAGTAAGATAAGAGCCCAAATTGGATTGTGCTCTGTACCCCATGCACACTGTCCCCTGCCTCAGGATAAAGTCTCCAGTATCCCTCCAAACCTGTGTCAGATAAGACGTTTAGAAAACGGTTGTGTGGTTAATAAATACATTAACCAGACAGGCAAACATAAACACAGTGCTTTCTGTGTTTCTTTAAATAGCACATTCTATCAATATGATTCTCTGTCACTGTCGGTTAGAAGAACTCTTCAGCCCTCCCAATTGTATTTGAAAACTGTCATCATCCAATCAGAGACCCTATTTCAACCAAGTCTATCAATATGTCACACATTCTTTATACCTCCTCCATCCTCTACTTTCAAAACTCTCACTTATGTTTGCATGACTCAACCACCGAGTTGGTTTCATCTTTCGGAATGATGAGCAAGCTGGACAGGTAAGTAAATAAAAAAAGACCCTTATAGTATACGAAACCTGCTGCTGATGAAGAGGTCATAAACTATTTCAGGGGGGTGGGGGCGGGGGGGTAAATCAGCATTTCATTTTTTTAATGAATGGAAATAAGTGTAATATGTCTAACAATAGAATTTTTTTTGCTATTATTAAAAGATTAAAGTGAGAGTCCTATATATTTGTGTGTGTGTGTGTGTGTGTGTGTGTGTGTGTGTGTGTGTGTGTGTGTGTGTGTGTGTGTGTGTACAATCATTATAGATCTGTATATCTGTTTTATAGTCTTGTAGCAAGGCCCTACATGCATGACTGCACCATCTGCAGGCATTTAAAGTTCAAAACACAAACCCTTAAAGGGGAAAATGATATGTAGAATAATATTAATATTATTATTAATAATAATAATAATAATAATAATAATTAAACACTTTTCCATTAAATAAAGAATTGAACTGGTATTTTCTTATCCTTATAATATTTTATTATATAAATTTACAATCAAATTGTTTATTAAAAATACCAACTGAGTGCATATTATGAGTAAACTGTATTTTATTTCAATTCTATTATAATGCAATATAACATCCATCACTTATTTTAATCCATCTTTATTCTTCCAAAGTTTTACAAATTCATTATTATATAAAAATAATTTTAATATATGATCATAATATTTGGCCATTTTTCTTTACTCCAGAGTCCTGCTGACCCAGAAAAAGTTTATTTACCATTATAAAAACGTACGCTGGGCACGTGGGAGGAACGAGACTTACCTCTGTTTTGTGGTCAAGAAACGCAACAGTCCTGATTCGTTGTCCTTTGACTTTGGACACCTGCGCAATCGTAATGGCTGCCATGTGGAGGTACGAGACAGATGAAAAGATGCAACTGCAGAAGTAAAAATTGATTTCAAAGCATTATCATGTCTCCATCACATGATTGTACCTACATCTGGGCACATTGGCCATCAGAACAAACCCCATTTGCGGATATGTCTATTAAGATTTCGTTTCTCTTGCTAATAACAATGACAGTAAGATGACGTAGTGGTTAGCATGGTTGCCACAAAGCAAGATAGGTTCCTGGGTTCGACTCCCAAGCAAGAGGTCTTTCTGTTTGGAGTTTGCCTGTACTTCCTGCACTTGCTTGGGTTTTCTCCAGGTGCTCCAGTTTCATCCAAAACTGTCCAAAAACATGTACATTAGGTTGATTGGTGCTTCTAAATTGCTTATAGGAGTGAGTCAGAATGTGTGTGTGTGTGTGTGTGTGTGTGTGTGTGTGTGGCCTTTCACCCTATGTGTGCTGGGATAGGCGACAGCAGATCCTCATGACCCTGAATTGAGGAATAGGCAGGTTAGAAGATGAATGAATGAATGAATGAATATTAACATGTCATAACACAATTTATTCTTTTTCTTTCTCTCAGCTTCTCTTTCTAAGATTTCTTGACGTGCTGTGCCCGGGTTTCTTGGGTACTGGCGTGGAAGGTGTCAGGGTGTCATATGCTATCACCTGGTTCTGTTCCTGGTCACCCTGTTCAAACTGTGCCCATCACCTTTCTCGCTTCATGTCTCAAATGCCCAACCTTCGACTGCGCATCTTTGTCTCCCGTCTCTACTTCTGTGATGAGGAGGACAGCCAAGAGAGGGAGGGACTCCGGTGCTTGCAGAGGGCAGGCGTGCAAGTGTCGGTCATGACATATAAAGGTAATAGTAGAAAGATCTGCTGTACTAAAAAAAACAACAACCACTTATCACCACTTTATTCATTCATTCATCTTCTAACCCGCTTACTTTCACGGTGTCTACAGGCGCTAATCCCAGCGCACATAGTGTGAACGTCAGGAGTACACCATGGACAGTTCGCAAGTCCATTGCAGGGCCACACATAGACAAACAACGACACAAACATACACACATACACATATACTCGCACTCTAGAGGAGCACATTCTGGACTATGGGAGGAAACCAGAGTACCCGGAAAACACTCATGCAAGCGTGGGGAGATCAGGCCACCGTGCTAACCAGTACGCCACTATGTCTCTCAAAACCACTTTATATAAGACAAATTTGGTTTGATACTACTAAATTTATACGTGCTAAGCGTGGCACGGTGTTGTAGTTGTTAGCATGGTCACCTCACAACAAAAAAGGTCCCAGGTTTAATTCCTGGGCCGGGCACTTGTATGAGTTTTCTCCGGGTACTCCGGTTTTCTCCTATACTCCAATAACAGATACGTTAGGTTGATTGGTGATTCTAAATTGCTCTTTCCAGGTTGCATCTCGCCTTATGTTCACTGGAATAGGCTCCAGCAGAACCATGTGACCCCGATTGAGGGAATAACGGGGTTAAAGGATGAATGAATGAATGAATGAATGAATGAATGGATGAATGGATGAATGAATGAATGAATGAATGAATGAATGAATGAATGAATGAATGAATGAGTAAATGTAGGTAAAACGGTTTTAAACTTTATTACCATGTGCTCTCTTGACAGATTATTTTTACTGTTGGCAAACCTTTGTCGCCTGTAATGAAAGGGCTTTTAAGGCTTGGGACGACCTTCATCAGAACTCAATCAGACTGTCCCGGAAACTACAGCGTATCCTGCAGGTAAAAAAACAACAACTAACAACTTATTATTATGTAAAGCAAAACTATTTCGAGGATTTTGGTGAGTTTGAACAGTAGCAGAATATCACAAATGCCTAAACTTGAGCTTCTTTCTGTCTTTATTATAAAAGCCCAGTGAGTCTGAAGACCTGAAGGATGGATTTGCTCTACTTGGCCTCTGATGACATGGGAGTTTACACAACAATTAATTATGGTGCTGTAAAAACAATATTCCTGAAACTTGAATCACTGAAACATTAACCATTTTTGTACTGAATAGCATTATTGTTCTAACTAAAGGTGTTTGGAAGCGCTGTGTCTGTTACTTTACCAAATACTACTAATAAAAGATAATAAAAAAAACCAACTTCATAATTAAGTCTTTTTTTTTAAATCTTAACGGTTTAATACGGAATATAACAACCCCACCTCCCACTCCCACACACCTACACCCACAAAGAAATGCTGTTGATGCTTTAAAAATGTAGTGCGCACATATACAGTGTACTACGACGTTACCGGTTCCGTTAACCTCCGAGACCAAGCTGCAGCAAACAAGCGGCTGAATTAAAATCCAAGATGGCGGCCGAGGTGGAATATGAGTCGATTCTGTGTGTGAAACCTGACGTCAATGTTTACCGAATTCCGCCGCGAGCGTCGAACCGCGCTGTCAGGTAAATGCGTAGCGATGACCTTCATTATCACCATCATCATAATCAGCATCCTCATCCTCACATCCTTTAGACAAATATGTAGCCGCATTTGTAAATACGCCGTTATTTATCACCTGAGTATCGTGTTTACAATTAGACTCCATATTGCATGTTTATTAATTCGTTTCCTGATTTTTTTTTGGTACATGATGACGTCATTACGTAACATCCACCCGCAAGGGATCGAGTATACGTTACTGATCGAGCTCCTTCCTGTATCCCGGAAAGGATGGAGCAATTCCCAGTTTCGCAATATGTCCTGACTCCAACCCGTCTGACGTCACATGACCCTCAGCATCATTCTAATGGTTTCAGTGACCTCATGAGCATTCAGAGGTTCATTAGTGTGTGTAATCAGTAAACGACGTCTTACTAATACAGCTTGTGTCTGTGTGTTTCAAAGGATATTTTGTAATCGAGACTTGTGTTTACGTTTTTCCATTAAAAAGGCTGACGTCATTAGTTCCCGGACAGTGACTGGAGGGGTGGTTGGGGGGGGGTGTTGTTTAATCTTTTTCCTGGAGAATGACTGGTTCACACAGTTGTGTTGGAGAAGTGAAAATAACTAGAGCACGTTTCATGGCTGAGTAATAAAGGATTACTGGATACAGCTTTCTCCAGAGGATCAGACCAGACCAGACACAATCAGACCATACAACATGTAATCAGACAATACCAGACACAATCAAACCATACATCGTGCAATCAAACCATACCAGACACAATCAGACAATACAACACTTAATCAGATCATACCAAACACGATCAAACTATGCAACAGGCAATCAGACCACACCAGACACAATCAGACCACACCAGACACAATCAGACCACACCAGACACAATTAGACCATATCAGACCACACCAGACAAAATCAGACCACACCAGACACAATCAGACCATATCAGACCAATATAATTAAAAACTAAGAGTAGGCGGCGCAGTGGCGTAGTGGTTAGCACGGTCACCTCACAACAAGAAGGTCCTACTTTCGATTCCCCTGCCGGGAATCTTTCTCTGCATAGTTCACATGTTCTCCCCAACTTTCAGTTTCCTCCAACAGTCCAAAAACATGTACATTAGGTTGATTGGTGAATTTAAACCTCCCATAGGAGTCAATGTGTGTATGTGAGGGGTTGTTTGTCTATGTGTGATCTGAGATGGACTGGCGACCTGTCCTTACCAGGTCAGTGAGAATTGGGAAATCTTTATTTCCTTTATAATTTGATCCGATCCAGTCTGTTTTCAGCGTGATTCTTAATCTACCCTTTTTCC
>JAOTRA010000035.1:14170812-14185351 GCA_026260255.1 Pseudolaguvia tuberculata | reverse complement strand
GTGTGTGTGTGTGTGTGTGTGTGTGTGTGTGTGTGTGTGTGTGTGTGTGTGTGTGTGTGTGTGTGTGTGTGTGCGCTGCCTATTGAACAAGTTGCCTTTAAAGTTTGGAATAAGTGGAAACAGTGTGATTCTCTGGACAGTGTTTAGCAACAATGTTAATGCTTTAAATGTTTGTGTATATAAACTGTGTGTATGCTAAAGAAATAGAGATCAGTGCAGTATATATGTAAATGACTGGACTTTTTAGGAAGGACTTGTTAAGGGCAGCTTTAAGTGTGACAGTTTGACCTTGAATCTAAATCGAGCTGATCACTGGAATTCTTTAATGCTATTCTGGCTGTGAGTAAGTTATTCCGCCTCTCGCTTGATCTCCTACTTTTACACAATCACTAGGTCTTATTTATCGTTCAATTATTGGCCTTGTGTGCAAATTAACCCTGTTTGCAAATTTTTGTTAGGATTCATACTCAAATAAAATTTCCTTTACTGACTAGCATTCAAAACTGTTCTTAAGCCCTCTCCACATTTATTTACTTTTAATTTAGAAAATCGGTTCTGTTTGTAAATTTACATGAGGTTGATGGTTCATTTTCTATTCAGTTTAATTGCATACCGTATTTTCCGGACTATAAGGCGCACTTAAAAATCCTTTAATTCAAACATTGACATTGCGCCTTATAATCCGGTGTGCCTTCTATGTTAAATTCTGGTTGTCCTTACTGACCCCAAACCAATTTTGTTGTCCCATGGGTCTATACGCAGCCGTCGCTCGTTTATGCTCTGCGGACACCCTGCTAGGCATTCTCTCTCTTGCTCTCAAGCACTTCTTAAAAAAATCCCCTCTACACCATTGCTCAATGCGCCTTATAACCCGTTGGGTCTTATGAATGAAAATGTATGAAAATATAGCAGTTCGTTGATTATTATTATTAAGCAATACCAATACAAAGATTATTCTGTAAAAAAAAAAAAAACCTCGCTAATACCTGTGTGATGCCAACGAATAGAGTGGCGAAGGAAAACAACAGTCAGTGACAAACATTCTGATTGCTGTGAAGAAAAACCCCAAGCCATCAGTCATCGTCAATGTACACTTTGTTGCAGATAACAGATAATTCTACCAGTCAGGTATCTGTTCCGTTTAATCGTCTGATACTTCTACTAAAATGGTACTTAGTGTGAGATGGTCATGAAAATCCGGTTGGTCCAGTTTCTGAGTCCGTGTAATTCATCCTTTGAATACTATAATTTGCATACAAATGATAATCTAGGCCCATTGTGTGTGAGAGATGCTGAAATGTGTATGTGTGTGTTTTTAGCTAATGACAGTAAGTATGGCCTCACCTGCATATTAAATGCATTATTAAAATATATTTTCTTGAATCTTTCTTTTTGACTTGGCTTAAGCATTTTTTAATATTTATCATCAGAGTTATCACATTTACAATAAACAATTTGCCATTATGCTCAGATCTAAGTGATCAGATTTTTTGGGGATATTTTCTTTGTAAACAGTAGCTTCTAGCTTAAACTCGAGCTAGAGGTTTGTATAAATATGCAGGTGCTACTTCCACCTTGTAACTCACACAAGGGTGGATAATAAAAGCTACACACATTAGAAATGTGTGTACGTATTAATGCTGTAATGTTTTTTAGTGGAGTCTTCAGTGTGTGTGCTTTGTGACATGTCCTGGTTTTCACACTGGGCATGTTGTGGTCTTACACAGAGTGTCATTTTTACCACTTTTAGTTTTGCTTTGGTGTCAGACTCAGCTGAGTCTTTTAAACACCAGGTGGTTTTGTGATCTTCACATCACAAACACGATTTACCACTTTTTTTTGGGTTGACCTGTGCTGCATTTTGTTTAAAACTTAAATAAAAATTATATATACAATTAGTTTTGCACTTAATTGTGTATCAAACTTCTTTACTGTAGCACTTTGTTAGAAGCAGTATTTTAGGCGGTTTAGGAACAAGCTAAATTTGGAAAGGGCTTTTTGGAAAAAATAAACCGCTATTAAATTAACTGTTGAAAAGTGTATCTTAATTTTGCCTTCTCATGTGTCTGTAGTGGATAAAAACATGTTAAAGTCTAAAGTTTCTTGTTTTTATTAATAAATAAGTGTAGTTAAAGCAGTGTGATTGTCTATAAATGCTATAGATATATATACGTTTTTCTTTTAGTTGATGTTGCAGTTAAGTTTAATATGTTTATCTTTGCACCTATTTAAATTGATTTCATGCGCCACCATTTATTTTCACTTACTTTGTGGAAATAAATTATCTGAAAATATCAGAATTTGTGATTTTATTTCCATGTGCTTTTCCACATTTCCATCTGAAAATTGTAGTCACTTGATACATGCAGCGTAAATACGGCCTAATAGAATTTGAGTTTTAATTAAAATAAGGAGACTGCTCTCTTGCTGTAAAGGACACACCCCTTCACCTGCCACTTGGCCAAACCAAATATATGATGTCAGGTCAAAGTAATATAAAAATATTATGCGCTTATTGCAAGTTTTACTTGCAATGTATAAGCGATAATAAGACAAGCACCATAAACATGGATAAGAACACAGCATAACTGAAGCAAATTAATTCTTGTAGCAGTTTGGTTAACTTAAGTGGATCATTCATATTTAAATTATATTTCAATAATATTACAGTTTTAATATTGTGATCTGACAAGCTGATAGTGTTATGGAGCAAGAATAATTGTATTCATGTAAAGCAGAATGGCTTGCTGTATATCCTGTCCTGCATTGTTTCTGGCTATTGTCTAACACACACACACACACACCAAACCCACATTGAAATCTTCTCTACATGAATACCTGGACAGGGAAAGTGAGATTATAATTAACGAGCAAAACTGTCGCGTCAAACACAATGAATGTCTGTAGGAAGTTCCAGCTTGAAATTATGTCCAGGTAGCTCAGTGAGGCACAAGCAAGTAAAGCGCTGCAATATTCAACAGGAAGATTTCGGTTTCTTTTCCACCTGCTTACTGTTACACAACTCACTCTGTCTAATTGTCTTTTTTTTTTTCTTCTCCTTCACAGTTTTTAATTCTCTTCAGGTCGTCTGGGTCCTGATGTGGCCACACGGAGGTCTAGTGCAGCGAGCAAGCTGAGACACCCGGACCCAGGAGCGAACACACAAAGACACTGACGTGCATAGGTGCAGATCCTCGAGTGTGCGTTTACATTACATTTATAGTGCCACAATTGCTGCACTATTAATTACTGCTATTTAATCACTATAGCTAGTAATGGCAAGTAGATGGATTTGTACAAGTAAATTAAGCTGAAAGTGTAAAAGTAGATTAGCAGTAGTGGTGTAACAACACACAATTCAAATTTGATCAATCTATTATGTACAAAATTGAATTAAAGCTTATTGAAAAAGAATGGTAGCATTATTTAAACAAGCATTGTGAAACCCAAAACCAAGCGCCTGCCACCATTAATAACAAGTAATACTGGCACACAGCCAGGTGTTTCCTGTTGATGAAATCTGAAATTTAGAGAATCCTCGTGTGATTAATTAGAACCAGCATAGTTCTTGCTTAAAACTAATTGTACAGTATGTCGGATCTTCTGTATTCACCCGATTATAAGAATGTATTTTAAACCCGTTTAACCTCATCTGAAATGAGATTCATCAGAGTTCTCAGATGAGGAAGTGAGGTATACCTGATCAGTATAAATGTTTGCATGAGCAGTAGGACTGATTCACAAACAAAAATTGTTTCTAAACTTTGTTCTAATATTTGTGACCTAAAGTTAATTGGAAAGCTTTTATGGGAAAATGATTAATTTGTTCATGGCTTCTACAAACCATTATAAATGATGTATTTTATGTTTCATTTTATACTGATAATATTCCAGACAGTGTGGAAAAACCTAATAAATCTACAATTTGTGTAAAGTGAACACACAACTTCTGACTTGACTGACAAGTCTTATTTTTCAGAGGGCGAGCCTACAATAACGAGATCTCCCCCCCCCCCCCCCACACACACAACGGCTCGGAAGCATGCACATGACATGACATGATTGATTGCCTGCATTTAAAAAATGTTCTCTATCGTACCATGTTTGTGTTTCTGAAAATGAGTTATATTAAAAGACTTACTGCTTAAATGTTCTTGAGGAAATTTAGGTTCTGTCTTCTGATAACTTCTTATTATTTAAACAATCCTTGGCATGATTGATTTGTTTGTGGTTGAGTTTTAGCTGCGTTCATCCTCTGCACCTTGCTTTTTAACCTTGCAGATTTTACCGGAGCTTGATAGCCACCCTGTTGCCATGTCGACCTCATCGCTAAGGCGACAAGTGAAGAATATTGTTCACAATTATTCTGAAGCAGAGATTAAGGTGAGAGATTGATGTATTCAGTTAATATTATTCAATTTTCTGGAGAATTAAACATCTAAATTGTTTCTGTACAGTTTTCCTAAATAGTTCAGCTTTTGCTTTAATTTCTGGGGTTATTTTTTTAATAAAATCCCTAAAATTTATTTTGTCACACTTTTCTAGGTCAGGGAAGCGACATCTAATGACCCCTGGGGACCATCCAGTTCTTTGATGTCCGAGATCGCAGATCTGACATATAATGTAGTGGCCTTTTCAGAAATCATGAGCATGGTTTGGAAGAGACTCAATGACCACGGAAAAAACTGGAGGCATGTGTATAAGGTCGGGACCTCATGCAGACTGGGTTTTTTAAATTTATTTATTTTTTTAATAGTTTCGCTATTAAAGTTTACTTCGACCTGTATGCATTTTAGGCTATGACTCTTATGGAGTATTTAATAAAGACGGGTTCAGAAAGAGTGGCACAGCAATGCAGGGAAAACATATATGCTGTCCAGACTCTCAAAGATTTCCAGTACATCGACAGAGACGGGAAGGACCAGGTAATAACCATTACATTGCATTCTAAAAAGTGGTAGTGTTGCTGACTAAAATAATGAAAGGCCACTTTATTTCAATCAGTCTTTATTATTAATACTAACTTATTTGTAAATAATAAATATCCTAGTAGTTAAAAATTTTAATGCCATCCAACATTTGATGAGTACACAAGCAGCAAGAGCGTTATGATGTTGCTACTAGAGAATTTTATTCAGCAAATGCATTTCCAATCACCTTTTAACATTTTCTCATAAATAAAACAAAACAGCCTGTATAAACCTTTTTGGCGAATTACAGGAAGAAAACAACTTTGTTAATGTGCATTAACCAAGATTGATGCGAACACAGCAATAATGTGTCCTATGTAGCCATATTGCGTGAAGTTGCAACTGCCTCTGCTGGCTAACTGTCTTTCTTCTGGAGACCTGAACATTGTGGGTGTTAATGATTGCTAATGTAATCAGTCAGCACAGACAAACAAATATTAAGGACGGACATTATAAGTTTCCTCATGGCAACAGCTTTATTATTTCTCTTGAGTTCTCCAGCTTTAAGAACCTTCTGTCTGTCAGTTCAGAGAAGAGCTTCTCAAGGTCTAATAAAAGCTCATCTCCCCCTCATTCTAATACAAACACACTGACGCAATCTTCATATCATACATCGCTACAATTTTGTTGTGTGTACTTCTTGGAAACTGGTAGACAGAAACGATGTCAATTTAGCCATGTCTTCAGTGGGTTTTTTCTGTTCCGTATACATTAGAGTGTGGTCTTGTGCTGTGTATTCTCACCTGTAGTTTAGTATCTTTTTTAAACGTCTAGTAGCTGGCAGCAGTTGTGGAAGAATAGTAGAAATTCAAGTCATAATGTTTCTACCATCACAATTCTGAAATCTTGCATCATTCAGCTTCAGACAAGTTTCTGAATTTTGTATTTTAGAACATCACTACCACAACAGATACCTGTCTAAGAATGCACAACATGTTAAACCATGAGGGAGAACAGTGCAAGTTTCCACTTCTGTCAGCCTAAAATGAAAGTCTGAGGCTGTACCAGACATAGACACCACAACTGCATAGTAAAATGCTACAAAAAGAATCTGTGTATGAATCTGAAAATGGTCTAAAGAATCATGTGTTGTGCTGAGACATAGACTAATGAGGTCAGAGTATCACACAAACATTATCACTCTATGGAACTGGGCTGGAGGAGGTGACGTAATGATGTGGGGAATATTGTGCCTGTTAATCAAGCATTTAGAAAATGCCACAGTCTATCTTGACATTCCTTCATGTTCTAATCGACCATGTACTAATCAATCCTTACAACAGGATAATGCACCATGACACAAAGTCCTCATCTCACCAACATTCCATAAACCTGACAATGTCTTTTGGGAGGCTTCAGTTAACTTTTCAGCAACTAAATCTGAATCCAGTTGGGCAAAGTCAGGTTCTAGTGCATGAGGCAGTCATGTCAATATGGAGCAGAATTGTCCTCCAGAATAGAGGCTGTTTTAAGATTCAGACTGTCAGATTGCTATATAACCTGCATCCCTTCCGAGAACTTAAATATACTGAAGTAGAGTTGAGTCGTACCTTTTTTTTATGTAGCAGCAAAACAATGAAACTAACACGAGGTACGAAATTAAGTCTTACAACAGTTTTCGTTCTTCTTATTAATAATAATACAAATATAGTCATTGAAGAGATTAACTAAGACTTTAATTTTGGTTGGTCATTATAGGGTTGGAAAATACTTCTACTTTGCTGCAAATTCATCAGTAACATTTCCCTTGTGATTATTTACATTTTTAATTGTATCGCGTGCCAAATGCTGGTCTGGTAATACAGGAAATCTGTTTGCTGTTATTGGCGTGTAAAGGTTCATGAAAATCAGCAGACATGTTTTTAACACACACACACACACACACACACACACAGAGTTCTTTCCTTTGTTGTCATATGTAGCTCTGGGTTGAAATAACAATAAGATCTACCCAACTTAAAAGTCAAGTCTGACATGAGATAAATAGGAAATGGCAAAGGAAGTGATGTAATGTTATTACACCCTGTGCTACTTTACAGTGCTATTATTTATTGGTTAAGCCACAACGTCTTCTATTTCAAAGCCTGATGTATAACAACAAACTGTGTGGGTTTTTTCATTCAGGGTGTTAATGTCCGTGAGAAAGCCAAGCAGCTGGTGATACTTTTGAAAGATGAGGAGAGGCTACGGGAAGAGAGGATTCACGCACTCAAGACCAAAGAGAAGATGGCACAAACCTCAAGTGGTGAGTCAGTTTGTTAATGCTATTCAGAGCTGCTTTAAGCGCTGAAAATGAAAGTGGTACAATGGTCATTGCCAGCACAGTGTGATGAGAAAGCATCTCGCTTGGCCACATAAAGTAACAAATGCTTTTCCAACTATAATGCCTAGCTGTTTAACCCCCAGCGTCTTCGGCTCCCTCGGCTCCCACTTTAGGAGTGCACTCCAGTTCGGATTCGGACCAGGCGTGGCCACAGAGCTCAGGGGAAGAGGACCTTCAGCTGCAGCTGGCTCTGGCTATGAGTAAAGAGGAGGCAGAGCAGGTAAAATAACTCACCCATTCAGCTGTTACATCAGTTGACAACAGGTAAAACAGGCAGTATAGTGAATTACAGATGTATTTATTTTTTTCGAGATCGGATTAAAATGTAACACCTGGTTATGGAATAATGCAGAGGATTCATTTCTGCAATAAAATGACTGCATTAAATTTCACACTTTACAGAAAGGATTTGGAACAGTCTCTATTCAGTCTCTCCAAATTGTTTGTTTCTTTTAGTCATATGACTACACAGGTAAGATGCAGAATAAGTTATGGACTTTTTAAAACTGAGACGTGTTTGATGAAAGCTTGTCAAGTTCATTATTTTTATTAATAATACTACTGCTATTATTATTTATTTTATTTAGCTGATCTCATTTGTAGAGCTTTAATTTCTAGAACATCCTTAGTCTTGTTTTTGCTGTTATCTGTATCCAACACTAACCAGTTTCAAATCTCCTCCCCAACCACTCCTGCACTTGCTTTCTTACTCACTTCCTACTTTCACGCATTCTCTAGTGGTTTAGAGATAATAGCTAATGAGCTAAGGCCCTTGTTTAAGTCCCCACTCACTCACTCACTTACTTGCTCCTGTCCTTGCCCCCCTACTACCCCTTTCCCCCAGACTAGTGCTGACCCTCTGGAGGATGCA
Organism: Pseudolaguvia tuberculata; assembly: GCA_026260255.1. Classification (NCBI taxonomy): domain Eukaryota; kingdom Metazoa; phylum Chordata; class Actinopteri; order Siluriformes; family Sisoridae; genus Pseudolaguvia; species Pseudolaguvia tuberculata. The sequence goes on along the minus strand of JAOTRA010000035.1, from coordinate 14,177,187 downwards.
GAACTCTGCTACGCCCTCACGCTCAGCAAGGAGGCTCAACAAGAGGTCAGGGATCAAGGGTCACCCAGATCCCGGGGGTGCAAGTCACTCCTGTAATCAATTTCTTGTTCACAAAATTAAGGCGCAAATCAACAATCAATCGGAAATGATACTGAAATTAACTTTTTTGAACAACCGTTTGATGTTGCTAACAAGACAAAGATACAGATGATTTAATCACAAAAATAAAACTGTTGAAAAGCACAATTCTCATGACTGCTTCGCTTTGTTTAAATTAAAGGTTTTGTTTTTAAATCTGCTGTAATTGCACCTAATTTGTTGTAGAAATTCCATGCAACAGTCCAGTGTGATTATTTCATAATTGGATATGGAACGTTGCTTTTAATATTGTGAAATGTTTCCCGTTAGTCTCTTGGTGCTCTGTTTACTGTACTAATGGAATCACTGCGTGTGCTTGACAGGAGGAGCGTCTGCGCAGAGGAGATGATTTAAGGCTGCAGATGGCCATTGAAGAGAGCAAAAGGGAGAAAACCAAACCTGAGGAGGTCTGTACTTTGGTGGAGAGGGAGAGATGGGGGGAGAGGCAGAGATGGGGGATGAGAGAGACACGGATAGGGAGAGAGTGACTCCACAGGCATATGAGAACCTACTGGGGGAAAAAGAATTCTGGTGATAAGCATTCTTGCTACATTATAGTCTATGTTTTCGGATTGAATATATATATTTTTAATATCAAAAGATATTAATATAATATTTTAACATTAAAGAATATGTTAAAGTGTCACAGTATCAGTGTGGTCACATTACAGCAAGAAGGTCCAGGGTTCGATACTTTCGCGTTTCTCTCGCATGTTTTTTCTCCGGAAACTCTGGTTTCCTCCCGCAATCCAAAAACATGTATATTAGATTGATTGTTAATTCTGAATTTCCCATAGGTGTAAGTTTAAGCATGTGGTTGTTCGTCTACAGTATGTGTGGCCTTGCAATGGACTGACCACCTGGTATTTCGCTCTGTGTGCTGGGATGGGCTCCAGCAGATCCCTGTGACCCCAAATTAGGCAATAAGTGGGTTAGAAGTTGAATGAATGTTAAAGTCTTGTGCTTGTCTATTTTCCTCTTTTCTCAGTCCACCCTGACGGAGTTGAGTTCTGTAGATCCATGGGGAGCATCAGCAGCTCCAAGGTCTACTGGCCCATCTCCTCCTCCATCAGTTACTCCTGCTCCTTCAACAGCACCTTGGGGCCACAGTGATCCCTGGGGGGCAGCATCTCCTGCATCTCCTCCTAGTACTGACCCGTGGGGGGGTGGGCCACCATCAATGGCCCCTCCTCCAGTCCCATGGGAAGAATCTGCAGCAGCGAATTCTGACCCATGGGCATCTACAGGTGAAATATCATGTAGTAATGTTTTTTCCACGGAGTCCGCTATCTCATAATATCCAGTAATTGAAGCAATTAGTCACACTCAGACTGGTATGGCACAGAAACCTTCAGTAGTGTCTTCCATATTGTTTTCCACATCTCGCACATTTTAATGGACTTCACTCGCATTATATCACTGAACCAGTACTATACAATTAGACCCCAAGTTATATTCTTTAAAAAAAAAAAAAAATTTACCAATCAATATTGTGTAAGATATTTGTAATAATGTATCAATATTGATTATATAGATTATGAACTGTAAAAATTAGTCAATAGTTTAAACTAATAATAAAATTATCAATTATATGGGATAATAATGGACATTTGATCCCCTGTAGTCAATTCTGTGCAGTATATTACTATAGGACGATGTTCTGAGTTATTATACAGTATATAAAGCAGTACACTGTAATATTTATTTCTTATCCATGTACAACAGTCACAAAATCTGTGCAGGCAGCATGCTGAGTGAATAAACCAGCTAACGTCCATTCTCAGAAACACAGGGAAATGAGTGCTCTGTAATGCTAAACTAGGCTGGACAAAACATTCTGAGCAGGACTGAAGCAGAATTATTTAGTCTGGATTTAAACTGCATGTAGAAACTGACCCAATTCCGACCTTTTTTCCTCCAATGTGGCATAGATGAGTTATGAACCATGAATTCAGATATTGTGTTTAAAAAGTCCGTCTTTAGAGAAGCACCTGTTAGTCTTCACCAGCCACAGATGGTCATGTGTAACTATGAGAGTGCTAGCTAATTTAATTGAAAAAAGAGAGATGTATGCATGTTAGTCACTGGAGTAAAAGAAGACTTTTGGGGGTACTCTTTGTATTTCTAAATGAAATTTCATTTTTCATTTGTGTGTGTTTACCCTGCATTTATCATTCCATTGTTGTTCCAGTCCTTTCATTCTGACTTTGATACTTCTACATGGCGTATCAGTGTTGATGTACAACCAAAATTGAAATAGTTATAGCTATTGTTTTTTTCTTCTTGTCAATAAGCAATGTAGACTTTTGGTCAATATTTGCCATTTACGCTGTTAAATCAATTTGAATTATATTGAAAACATAAGTATGTATGGAAAATGTTTTTTTTATTGTTCCACATGGAAAATAAGCCAAGGCCAGTGAGACTCTGGATAACAAATAATCAATAAATAAATTCCTAATGAATTCCTTAATGAAACTGACATCAGGTTCCATGTAACAGAACACGACAAAAGGGTTTATACCATTACATCCAACAATAGGATAAAGAATGATGAGATTATTTTTAAGTATATTTTAACCAGATATTCAAGACATTTTGCTTTATTTCAGGTTATGTAATCACAAATACTGTGAGCTTAGTGATTTAGTTTTTTTTTTTTTTTTACTACGCTATTAAAACGTATCAAAGTTTCAACTTGTTCTGTCTGCATGTTTGTGCTTCTCGACCTCTGATCCTTTAATCTGTCCTCCCTAGCTGTCACCCCTCCTAGTACAGACCCCTGGGCTTCATCAGTGTCTGCAGCCCCAACCTCACTCTCAGGGTCTTCTGATCCCTGGGCTGGGGAAGGGGTTGCCCCAGCAAGTGATGCTCTGAATTCTGACCCATGGAGTGGTACCACTAAACATACAAACGGCACAGGTACACATTGCAGCACATAACGTCAACCCCGCAAGTCAGGACTTGCTACTAGCTTAGTTAGCATTTACTTCCAGAGACGCACAATCGGATAATAATAATGGCACCGTCGTTGTCAGAGGATATAAATTATTTAGAACCAATTATTTTTTAATTCTTGTGTAGATATGTTAAAAACATTGCTGTCATTGTTCACAAATGATCTCCAGAGCAGTGCTCAGATAAAGGCTATTTTTATTTTAATTAAGCAGTCAGTTAACTAGTCATTTAATTTTTCACAATTTTATGATGATACCTGCTTAAATGGGCCTCTTTACTCTGGTTACTGCAGGTCGGTGTACTAGTTTATGAAGTCCATACATTACTCCATCCCAAAAGTCAGAGCTTTGCTAAGCGTGTTATTTTGTTCAAATAACAATGTCATTCTGAAACGTTTTTGTGCCACTCATGTCACTGTGCCGCTCTATTGTTAATCACACACAGGAAACGGTTGCTGTATGCTTTGACAGTTGTCTATGGGGAATGGAAAACAGCAGGAAATTAGTCGCTCAATTAACATTTATATAGCACAGTGACTATAGATATACAGTGTCCATAACTGTTCACTGTCCCGACACCAAGTCGCAACTGCATGTCACAAACTAGAGGATGAGTCTCACATGATCTAATGTGAGCCTCATTATAATGAAAGACAATGCCATAGTTGTTTTGCGGCCATAAATAAAGGCTCATGTTAAAACTAAAACTTCCACAGACCTTAACGTGCGTTTCTGATTGCTGATCCTTTTGTAAAAAAACAATCTTCCGCCACACTGCAGTACTCAATAGTAGTTGATCACTTGAGCCCATGCACTTTTCTTCTTACCTCAGGAGATCCAGAGAGGAGAGGCTCTTCATTAACGAGCAGCGATGGCGGTGCTGGAGGAAGCACAGGTTCTCCGGTGCCATTTGACCTCTCTTCAATCGGCACCTCTTTACCGGTTCGGAAAACGCCTGAGTCGTTCCTGGGCCCCAATGCAGCACTGGTGGATTTAGACTCCCTGGTATCATCCAAACCTAAACCCAGGCAGACCCCTCCTACCATGACTTCGTCTCACAACCCTTTTCTTCAGTCTCAGAGTAGGTAGTGAGAATGTTTGTGGAGTCACTGTTTTTTTCGTGCATGATTAATTGTAGTTAGGCTTTAAACTTCAGTCTTCTGAAGTTTGTCTTTAATTCAGTCTATTACACAAAGTTTCAACAATAGCGGATACGGTGGTATATAACCTGTCTAACTTCAATTATACCTATTAAAATATTCCATCCTTTTCCATTTTGTTCTCTTTCAGGCCCCTCGCCTGTCCCTTGTGTGGCAGTCACGCCCGGCAGCACCATTTCTAGCCGCGGTGTGTCACCAACGCCAGCTACTTCAAACCCGTTCGGTGTAACCCCAATGGTCTCAATTTCTCCGCAACCTTCCTCACTGGGGTTAAGTCAGTTACGTACCAGTCCTGTACCTCTTAACCCCATGCTCAGTCAGATGCCTCCAATGGGAATGGTTCAACAAGGGATGAGCATGCCAGGAATGGGGGTCCCAATGGCAGCCCCCGGTATGAGCATGGGAATGGTACAATCCAGTCCGATGGGAATGCCTTTCAGTGGAATTTCTCCCATGGGTCCTGCAGGAAACTCCATGCTGATGAGCTCAGGAGTAGTTACTCAACCAGCACTGGTTTTGGGTGAGCCATCTGGGGTAGGAGGGGTTATGAATGCAGGGGGATCTGTGACAGGGGGTGGGGCTACTGGCACAAGCACCAATCCATTTCTTCTTTGAGACATTTCCTAGCCTCAGTTCTCTTTTCCACTTGAAGAACTTGCCCCATTATCAGTGTGCAACATGAGGAAATGTTTGTACATCATTGTATTGAGAAACATTTCAGATCTCACTTTTGCCATTTCATTTTGCTTTTTACGAAGTAAAGAGGTAGCCGGAGACGCAAGGGTCTGTATCATTTTAGTCCCCTTGGGGGTCGGGGTGTAGGAATGTATGATTGAGGAGGGGCATTTAGGCAATGAAGTTGTGTAAAAAAAAAAAGTTATTTTTATCGCACAGAAATGGAAGAACTGAACGATGGATGAAAGGGGAGAGAAATTAGCCACTAATAAACTGAACTAATTGAATCACGCACCTCCCTGCTCTCAAAATATGAAGCAGCGGTGACACTTGAATCATGCATGAAGGAGTGCTTAAAACTTACCGCTTGGGCTGAGATCTGATTGTTTTTATATTTCACCCTTATCTCCTGATCAAACCAGGTGCATTTCTTTTTAATTTAATGAATTCTGTATTTTTTTCCTCATAATTTATTATCATCTAATTCTCCTGGGATCAAATAATCATGAAAAACAGTATAAATACAGCCACTGAATGCGGTGCCTGGTTTAACATCCGTTACCCTGTGACATTTCATTCAAGACTGATCAAGTGATACTTCGACACATGCGGGTTAAGACAGAATGTGTGTGACTGTTTATTACACAAAACCTCATCTGTAAGGGATGCATGTCTGCATTACAGTGACACTTTTCAGTGCTTGTTTATGAAGGCATTTGCATTTAGTGATGTTCTTTTAGTCTTTATTTTTGTGATTTGACGCATTAGTCAGAAATGTTACACAGAACGGAAGATTTTATTCTCATATCACCACCCCACCTATTTTTCCACATGTGTTTCTAAATAAAAATGGGCTGGGTGGACTTTAAAAGCTTCTAAATTTGCGATTCAAATCATTGGTGAAAATGAAACATTTTTCTTTGAAAAGATTTCAAAATTGGGAGCCTGAATAACAATCCATGCTGTTATTCTTCATTTACTTTTGATGAATTATTTTATATATGAAAATATCTCTTATACTGGGGAACCTAAAAACAGATTATGGTGTTGACTGTGAATATTCACGTTTCAAAAAAAAAAAAAAAAAAAAAAAAAGGATAATAAATGTACAAAAATTGTTTGCCTGTTTTTTTATTTTAAGAGTTTAACACACTAGCCTTTTACAATGCTTTTTATTTCAACACAGAACATAAAACGTTTTTTTGTACATTTGTAAAGGAAGTGTTAAAATGAAGACACAATATTCAGTCGCAATACATGACAGGGGCCCCAGCCATCGATTACATTATTGAGATTTACATTTAAAAAGCTTAGCAAAAAGAAGCAATAACAAAGTGTATTCATGAAAAAGTTAACAAATCTGTAAAAAAAAAAAAAAAGGTTTCCAGTATTTTTAATGTTTTCATTTGGGAAACAGGAACAGACTGTCAACTTATTAATTTTAT